>CXYZ01003352.1:354323-439564 GCA_900006705.1 Sonneratia caseolaris | reverse complement strand
TATTGGTTCAAGTGAAAACCGATCGGTTCAATTGGATTTGACCTTATTTAAATAATAATTGAATTTTTTGTAAGAACCGGACCGGGTGAGTGGCCGGTTCCCGGTTGAACCGGTTGGCCCGATCCAGTTTTAAAAACTATAATTGGAACCACGGCCTCCTCAGACCTGGTAATTAGGCTTGGCATGTCTCACTATCTTTGACTGATTGAAAATTTTGGCTCGGGAACGTATGTTCAATGATTTAGGCGGTCCAGGTCAGCAATAAATCACACAAATAATTATTTTAAAAATAAATTAAAATAATGTATATTTCAAAATAATTTTTTATGATATAATTAACCAACTCATTTATATTTTATATTAATTTAAATAAAATATTAAAACAATTATTAAAATATAATTATATTTATGTAATTAATCATTCAAAAAAAATTTAACAATTTACTTTTTATTATAAAATTTATTTTTATACTTTCACATCGATAATATTTTTTTCGGACTATATTTTCGTATCGTGCTAGTATTGTCCAAGTTATTAGACGGCTCAAACAGTGCCAAATTTTGGCACGTCCATATTGTAGGCGACTATCAAGTCTAAAGTGTCATTCCCCCCAAAACTAAGCTGAAGAAAAATCAACTAATGATGGGTGTGTACACATCATGAAATCTTGGAAGCTAGTGATTGTAATTATGCTTCTTTTTGACCCTTTCTCCACAGTGATGCCACTCTCCATTATGGAAGTGCTACGAGAAAATCACTAGTGTTCCTTCGACTGTGCCACACG
This sequence comes from Sonneratia caseolaris, assembly GCA_900006705.1. Lineage (NCBI taxonomy): Eukaryota > Viridiplantae > Streptophyta > Magnoliopsida > Myrtales > Lythraceae > Sonneratia > Sonneratia caseolaris. The sequence continues at coordinate 438,779 of CXYZ01003352.1, read as the reverse complement.
CGGCAAAGGCGTCCACATTCCACACCATTTTCTCTCCTCTGTTCCTCGAAATGATGCAAAGACGACAAGGTGATCAGCAAAATGTGAAATGATCCGAGACATAGGACTTTATACATTGCACATGCACCTAAACATCGCATACAATATATATATATGTATATCTGTATATATATATATATATATATTAGATAATTAGCATAACATACTAAATAATATTTGCTAGAGATTCTTGTTAGTAAAATGATTTATAATTGTTTTTAGTTATACTTAATTATTAAAGTTTACAACAAACTGGTTGCTTACTATGCATACTACAATCCCAAAAAATTTTACACGTCTAATAATTAATTTGGTTGCACCCTAATTCTTTGTGATCTAATAATCAACAACAGTTGCGGGTCCGTGCCATTGCAAATGTCCCTCGTGTTCAAATTTGGGATTGAGATTGAAATGCAACTTCAAGAAGTCTTTATCAAATTTGCCCAATAGTTTGTGTGGGGTGTTGTTTTTTGTTTTAAATTATGCATAATCTGTACTCAATAGTATTTCTTTAATATTTATTGCGAGAAGGTGTTACGTTACGGTCAAATATAATATATATATATATGTAACCATTTCTTCCAATTCGAATAGTCGCTATTGTATTATTGATTACCATTCATATAGGCAGTAATAATTTCCCGGGATACATTTGAATCGGTAGAGCTAATAAGGATAGGAGAAAATGTTAAATTGTTCTAATCGGATGGTATATTTTACATTTTAAAATTGGTTATTAATTCTCATTATAAGAGTTTTGAATCATAAATCTAACCTATTTAGTATTATTAGCTTTTTCTTTACCCTAGAAATGTCACTAGGAGTTTATATTGCTGATCCTAAGTAAGTCAACATCCTATAGTTATCGTGGCACAATCAATCACACCAATCGACAGTGAAATTTCTTTGTCGTCGGACAACTTGTTAAAAGCTAAAGCTCTTCGACATTTATAGAAAATGGTATTGAATGGTATAAACTTGAATTGGAGAACTTAAATCAGCTTTTAGTCACATAAGCGCATGACAGATTAGGGGCGGGCTGGACTGAGTCCACGGTTGTCTAATCTATGATTATGCTTCTGGGACCCGTGTGGCTGCCGAGGAAGTCTTACGATCTCAGCCATCCCACATGGGTGAGACGAGATCTGATTACTAGAAATAGGGCAACAGTTCCAAGTCACCAGCTCCGACGAGAAGTTCGTACCAGAAGTCCGTGCCGCCACCGTTCATGTTTAGACCGTGGTTACCATTCCATAATGATTCTCCAGCGTTTATACCCACTGAATCGATAAAGGGGAGTTGTATCTGTTCCATGTTGCCGCTGACTGCCGAGAGATCTGATGACTCGCCAGAAGAGATGTTCGACATAGGATCTGCCCAGAAGCTGTCGTCAATCAGCGGAAACGATTCCGTGGAGAAGTCGGGCTGCTCGCACTTGACCTCGGAATAATTATTTTCTGTGGCCTCCGCCAAAGCCTCAGTGATCGAAGACATCTCGCTCGACGATAGTTGAGGAGACATTGGCTGGCTTCCCAGTGTCTCGGACTCTGGAAGCGTGGAGGCTGAGTACGACGGTTCGTATTTTCTCGCAGTTTTGGACTCGCACTTGGGCGACGCCCCGCTCTGCTTAAGCCTCTTCTTCAGATGGGTGTGCCATACATTTTTTATTTCATTATCTGTACGACCGGGCAATTTCAAAGCGATAGCCGACCACCTGAATTTACAAAGTGAAAGAATAAATCATCAGATATATATGACATATATCAACACAACATTTTTGAATTCATGATAACATCAAACAAATGTATTCTGGGGAGAATACATAAAATAAGACATTTTCAAGGAAAAAAGACAAAGATTTCCCTGAACGAATCTGCATAAGCTCATGGAGTTTTCTGTCGTATTTAGCAGGAATCTGCAGGAGGGGAGTTTTGGCTTTATCAGTATATCGGTGCCAATTTGCTCGGACTCGGAGCAAAATAGCATATTCCATCTCCTCTGTATTGTTTTTATCGCTAACGTCACGGGGCAACCAGACGTTTTCTGGAAAAGAAAAGATTTGATGTTGTGTGGTCCCAGTTTTACGCATCCCTTTCTCGAGATGGAACGCGGTTGCTCACGATTCGACTCGTGCTTGTTACCTATCATCTGTTAACAACTGGCATGGCCTGGGGAGGTAAGTAAGTACCTATTGCCGAGCATTTCGTGCAACCGGATGATGGTGTCCTCTTCTTCCCTGGTGAAGTTCCCTCTCTTGATGTCGGGTCGCAGGTAGTTTATCCATCGGAGCCTGCAACTCTTCCCACATCTTAACAATCCTGGTGAAGTCAAAAGGAGAAACACCGAGATAAGAAAACTAAAATCAATAAATTTAGTACATTTGAGGTGGATAGATGAGTCATAGCCGAAGGTTGGACCATGCATGAAGACAAGATCAGGACCACTTGTACAGCAGACGGAATATATATTTCATGAGAATCTACTCAGTTCCTTCCTATGTTCATGCATGAAGAGAAGAAAAGTTGACCCAATAAAACGCCGTGGGACAACTCGCCAAACATTCAAAAATTGAGGCACTGAAAGCTACCCATTGAGAAAGGGACTTTCGTCTTCATTAAAGAACGATAAAAAGAAAAGACAAGTCCGGATTTGATTACTATCAATTACATCTATACGTTTTGTTTCACTATGGAAAGAATGTCATTTGTGAATTTGACTGATTTGCTTTAATCCCAATCACCAACCTATTGGGTATTTTGCAGTTCTACAGGAAATGCACGCTATGCTACTATTTCACGGTTAAGGGAGAAAGACTACGGCAACCCGAAAGGGATCTAAAATTTCTGGGCAGTGTGGAATCAGAAGGTGGTCCAATCGGCGAGTTATTTACCGGCAAGCTTCGGGAGGGCACGCCAGTTCTCGTGGCCGTGCTGCTGGATGTAGGAGATGAGGATCTTATCTTCGTCAGGAGTCCAGGGACCCTTCTTCAGACCCATCTTGTCACAGCAAGGAGCTCTCACCATCTTCAAGTGCTTGGGCTTCCTTCTTCCCTCTTCACTCCTCTCACCTCTTCTCTCTATCCCTTCCACTCCCTTTCTGCAGAGTGTTCAGAAGAGAGATTATATCTAGATAGATATAGATGGGAGCGCTCGATTGCGGGTACGGAGGAAGAGGGATGGCTATTTATAGTGGAGATGTTCCACGTGTTTCGACAAGTCCAAGCCCAGAAGACGAGTAGGTTAGCTTTCCGGACGCTCAATTACTCAAATCGTGAGGGTACTTCCAAGAAAGAGCGCACAGACACACTCTCTTTCTCTCTCTCTCTCTCTCTCTCTCTCAATATTTGATTAGACTATGTATGATGATGCTTTATTAATGTGTTTCACGGGATTCGGAGGTTTCACGAGTTGCCCCTGTGCTAAAATAAGGGGGAAAAAAAACAAATAAATGGTTAGTGAGTGGGTACAGAGCTACGTTTTTTTTTTTCCTTCCTCCAAATTGCATAATGAAATTATTCATATCAAAAGCAAGAAATTAAAGTGAAACCCATAGGATGCGCTCTCGCTGATCTGTCTATGTACCCAATTTCAATATGCAAGAACTGTGATTAATGCCATTTCTTTTGAGGTAAAAATAAACTTGTGCAAGGAAAATAACGTACGATCTTTCTTGACTCCGAGGTTGTGGAAGATCGGGTCGATGTAAACTTCGCGGAAGAATTCGAGAAAGGAATGGTCGTGTAGACTAGGTTCGGTTCACCAATGTTTTGCTCATGAGCGGCCGGCAGAGGGTCTTTATTTATTACCCACTCCAATGGCACAAAAGCTCGTGGATGCTCTGGAAATCCTTTTCATGCTTTCATAGGTACGAACGAATCAAAGGGGAAGATGACGTTGATAAGTTTGAAGCAGCCAAAATTGATGGGGCTGTAAAAATCTCTTGCGTGTGAGCCTTTTCTCTATACGACTTTTCTACGTTCCTTCGATTATTTATTTATTTATTTTTTACTTTTATCTTCGAACATATTGATTCCCTAGAGGTATTGATACTTGGCTTTCAAGGTTAACGTTGGATCAAAATCATATTCAAGATTGAGATTCTCTCTGTTTTCGGTATTTTTTGGTAAGATGAACAAGTCATATGACTTCATCTTGAGGGTAAATGTGAAAATATTATTAATTAATTAATTATTAAAATCTCGTTTGATTTCAATTTTAGTATAATTTTTTGATATTATATATTTCCTAATTTATTTGTTATTCTTATCTTATAAATAGGTGATTTTTTGTCATTAAATTTAATACGAATGAATGATCATGTATTTCACGGTCCATGAGTGAGAGTAGGCATTTTAGAATTTATGTGAAAAAGGGCATCCGGCCCACACTCATCCGTTCTAATCTCTGTCCCTCGATTTTTCATTTATAGATGTAGGACCTTCCCCCTATTTGATATCATAATAAAATTATTCCCATACACCTTTAAAATACATTTATTCTAAACAACTATATATAGATAATGAAATTACTTGAAATTTCATTTAAAGAGGGAAAAATTATCCAAAGAGGCTTTTCTTTGTGCCTTGAATCAACTTCCAACTCGTTCTTCAGGTCTCTTCCGGATGTCTAGCGCTTAATGCGAGGCATTTCCAAATCTCCACCTTAACTAGCAAAAGCCGCTTATGATCATGCCTGCTCGACTGTTCCACCAGGGCCCTTCAAGAGCACCTCATTAGAGCACTGGTTGCTCAAGTTGAAGCCGCCCTTAAACTTCTCGGTGCCGTTAGGCTTCTTCAGATCCCTTTCCGTGCGTCGGTTCACCTCGACTTCACCAGTTATGAGAGCCATCAAACTTGGCATGCTCGCAAATTCTTTCGCGGCTTGCTCTGCCCTTTCCGCCTGCCTTGGTCACGAAGGTTTCCACATAGCTTGCCTCTTTGCCTTGGAACTAGTCTGACTGCCTCCACAACCAGAGCTGAGATTAGATGTTGTCATCTCAAGTAGAGGAGAAAAAGATTAGATGTTGGTACGTAGATCAGTTGCACACGGAGGTGGAGATGTCCCTGGTCATCCTGGTCAAAGATCCCAAAAAACATCTTACTGCTCTCTATATTTCTATGAATTTTTTTTTTCTTGGGCATGATTCCACGAGGCAAAAAAGAAAAGAAAATGATTCGAGAGGTGGGTTTCACTGCACTTTTTGGTCGACGAACTTCATTTACATTAAGGTGAATCAAAATCTACCGAGATTACTTCCCAACCAGGGCAGAGTAGGATTTTGAACGCGAACCCATTTGATCGAAGTAACGTCATGACCTCAAACTATTGCTTCTTACATAGACTATTTCGCTTACTTGGTTGCCTTGTCGGGTATGCACGCCTCATCCATGCAAAGAATTTTCATGAACGAATCAGTGAAATCTAGAGTTATCCTTCTTTTGCCCTCATCTTTATAACTTGCCTAATTCTCCTTGCCCATAACCCAAAAGAGATGCGGAATTGTTTATGAAAATGCGTTGGATAACATTAGAATTCTAGGACGTCGTCAAGAAAACATGCTAATGAACGAGTTGATCGGTCCTAAACTCGAAGGAAAGTTGTTGTGGTTACTTCTTATGACTATAGGAGATAAATGTCATACTTTGTAAGGTCGAGATTTTACATAACCTTTAAATCTTGGTAGATCGAGTTGTTCCAAGAGGCTTGTTATTTCATATACATATATATAATCCTCGCCGCACACAATGGCAAACTCAAGCTAGATATTGTAAGTTGCGAAACTACCGATCCGATGATGATTAGAAGAGGGAACACATGCCGCTAGAAATGCGCTAGATGAATCGTGAAGGTCCATCGCGTGCTAAATTTTCAATCTGAACGGGCAATGACAATTTTAACGGTAGGTCCGATAGATCCATTAGTAGGAACACGTTTATGCACCAGAATCGCCCAAATTCTAAGCTAAACAAAATTATTAAACATTAAGAGGGATTTATCATGGGAGATTATTGAATATATTATTTCCTAAAAGGTAGGAAAACAGTTCAAAGCAACTCAGTAGGGAAGGACGATTGATCGATAAGCAGCCAAAAAAAGTTACTATTATTGACTTATCTTCTCTTTTTTTTGGTCATTATTGCAGACTGATCTTCAGCTGGCCATAAAAATAATAAATGAAGATTTAATTTTCAACGGGAAAAAGGAGAGAGAGATACGGCACGCGGGAAATTCTGGCCAATAAAAAGAAAAGCGACGTTTGGTGGGTTCCACCAATTTGTATTGTCGAGAGAATAATCCATCACTGTTTAGGTTCATATGGTCAAAGCACGGACTTCCACATGGAATCCTAGAACTTATATAGTCATGAATCGAGAAATTAAATGATACGACAACGAATTTCCTTCTTTGCAATTGTGTCCCGTTTTCTTCTTCCCTCTGCCCCAAAATCACCTGTTAACTTCATCCTCAATAGAAGAACAGCAAATCGACCCTACTCCTGAGCATGTTGTCGATCGCTTCGGGTAAAGATCAATCAACAAATTACTTACTCCATTTTGATGAATTTAAAGAACGGAAAGATGTACATATTATGTGAGCATATTTTAGTTGTAGAAATGATGTGAAAGAGGAAGGTATCTATCACATGTGAATATGACATACAATAGCTAAGAATATCCTTTGGTGCATTATTCCACAAAGAAAAATATTTTTTAAAAAAAAAATTCTTCCATGTGACATCACCTAAATTGGATCAACATGACTCATGGGTTATTTTAAAATTTTTTTCTCTTTTCAACAAACTTTTCATAATTTAAAAGGAGATAAAAGAGGAAAAAAATATAGATCAATATAAAAAATTATATTAATTAGAATAAAAGTCAAAATATCTTTGTTATGTAATATATATTTGGCACATAATATACTAAACAAATTTATTATGTAAAAATCAATAAAAGTCTATCTTATATAACTAGATACTGCACTTGGACTTCACATGAGAAAATTATCAAAGCAAATAAAGTGAAATATTGAGAACAATCAACTCAGTCTTATTGTTAAATCATGCCTTACAGTATTATCAATTTTCGAACAACAACGATTTGTTTAAAATTGGAATTAGATAAAATTTGAGGGTGGTTATAACTTTTTTTATAATTAAGTAATCCTAATGTTCAAAGATAATTTTATAAGCTATTCCGTACTTATTATTCTTTTTTAATTAAATAGATTTATATTAGTCGAGGCATTTTTGGAAGTTTGAATATGAGGCCGACTACCGCTACGATTTCCATTTCGATTAGCTACGGCGGTGATCTCGTGGAAAGATTTGACTTGCAAATTACTCATTTTATGGATTTGAAAATGAAAATAAAAATAAAAATGTTTTCCATATAGCACGAATAATATACAATAAAAATGAGAGCACACTTTTGTGTACTATTTATTTAAGTAGCAGAAATAAAATTGACCCACTTAGCCGTTGAATTTTCAATTTTGGTGCGGTTTCCTGCGTACGTTTGCTTGGGGTTCACGGTTAAGAGAGGATACCTGTGCCTCTCCGACATGGAGAATATAACCCTTAACTTAATTCCGACATAGAGGATATATGCCATTTTCTTAACTCCAAAAAATACGAAAAAGCATAATTTATTTATTTTTTTGAGTTAACTAATCGGTGTTCGAAAAATGTTTGATCATAACTAATTCAACATTTCAATCGAATCGGCTTATTTAAGGGCAAAACTCTTAAAGCATAAATCTTTTTCCATTTAAAGGAGTCGGACTTAAGATGTATCTTATTTAAAATGAAGATATATATCGAATTATTTCAACCAAATAATTACATTGATAAAACATAATTGTTATTTATTATTTAGTATACACAACACTGGGCGAGATTTCATCCTAATTCTTCTAAAATTTCAAGGGGATGGTGGAAGAAGAGTACGTAAACTATTTGTATTATTTTTAGTTTATTTAAGCTAAAGAATTTCAATTTAAATTTAGCTAAAGAAATCTACTGTCAGCATATTGGATCTTAATTTGGAACGTTATCTGTACTTTTTGGCCTCTATATTCACTGGAATCATTTTTCTTATGAAATATTTATTGGGAATTAATATGATATAACGTACTTCTGGAAATTAATATTACTTGTGATATATATAAACTCTTTTTTTTTAATTTTACATGGCAGTTTACACATAGGGATCTACTGCGATGGCAAATGTGCACGTGACAGTCACTAACTTTGAGAATAGCGTTTTGCCAGATGTTAAATTAAATATTGAACAAAATGGGAAATTTCTCAGAAAATATTATATTAATATTGGAAACAATCTATATTTAATTAACTCTTTCTTTTTCAAACACAAAAACTACCATTACTGATTTATTTAGAAAGAAATTTTGTGTATTTTAAATCCCTAATTATATAAACGTTAAAATAATTCATTTTTATATTTTTGTTGATTATTTTTTAGGATTTCATGAATCTTGTATGGGTTGAATTTAGGATTTTTTTTTAAAGAATTTTTAGGATCTAAAATATTCTAGGGTTGTTAGATTTTAAAGATTTTTCCAAGAATATTAATTGTGGTAAAAACACCGGTGGGAGATACTGTCTGCATTTGGTCACTTGCCATATCCAAAAGAAAAATGCCGCTTTTCAACCAGATTGTCGGCACAAAATAAAAGTTAGCACACTATTGAATTTTCTTTCTTAAATCTGCTGCCAATGTCGACGGCTAATCCCCTCGCGTCTCTCTTACTATATCCATGTCGCTTTCCGGTGTGCCTAACGAATATTTTTTAAATAAAAACACGGGCCTTTAATATTTAATCATTTCATGAGAAATTTTAATTATTTTTAAAAAAAATGAAACTTTATATCATACTATATAAATGTCCGCGCATTACATGGCTATAGTTTAATGATACCATCAATATTCCGATTTATATTAAGCTTGGAATCATTACTAATTTATTAGTTCAAATGGAGATTAATCCTTGTTTTTGTAATCTATCTTTTATGTATCAAGATCGAATTAAATTTGTATAATTGATTAAGTGTAGTTGTTACTTGAAAGGATGCGAGACATTCCGTGTGAGCAAATCTCCCCCACAATTAATCAGCTTATCTCCTTTGGAATGTCATCGATCAAGGACACCAAAGTGGAACGAGAATGGATCTCCTGCCCAGCTAGGGTTTAGAATTGATTGACACGCACAATTTAGTCTGATAGATAAAATGGATCGGCGCCGACTAGGTGTCATCCGAATGCACGTGGGCTTTTTTATAAACGTATATTGACGGCTCATATGTCCGTATCCCCCACCCTTGTAGGACCATTAATCGTCACGCAAAAGTTGACCATTTCACGTTAGGTTTGCGGCTCGTGTCTCCTTATACTTTGTTCAGAAGTGGACGGCTGAAGGGCAGGCACTGATGGGGAGCATATCCATCGCGTCGCGAAATAATCAAATGTGCCTTAAGATATTGTCGGTCTTTAAGGGCATTTCAATGCCTGAAAATGCCAATAAAATAGAAAATCTAAAGTCTACCAAGAATGCTAGAAATATGCAAAATTGGTTGAATCTGGACATCGTCATCGGATAGATACAAGACAACATCACGAGCTGGTGTGACGGTGGGAGATCTTAACGCATAATCGGCAGACGCCTACGTGGTACGGTTCTATTCCGGCGGCCCAAAAACTAAGTTACCACATACGTTATTAAATCTAATTGAAATCTTCTCGGTTCTAAGCTAATGTCGGGAGCTATGTATTCCATATGCATCGATCGTGTTTCTGGTACCTACAAGTTAGGCCGAGCTTTATACTTAAGTACAACATTTGTAAATCTTTTGCAAGCCTTGTAAATGTACTGCAATTTCCTTCTATAAATTTTACATCAGAGTGGGTACTGAATCGAATAAGGCACGGGTCAATGTGCCCACCGAGTTGAGCCTGTATACATGAAACAAAGTCGACTTAAGAGATGCCTGTGATCATATCTCTCACCATCCGGAAGTGCGGAAGACATTAAAGTCACTCTTTTTTTCTTGAAGCCCATATCAAACAGGCTACATTTGAAGCAACAGCATGTAGCTGAAAAATGAAGCCGCTAGGGACCTCAGTACGTAATCAGATGGATATGTTGAATCAGGTCGTCATGGATTTCACAAACGCTGGTCGAAACTGAAGAAAACTGATCAGGATATATCGTTGACTCTTCACCGGAGACCACTGAGAGTTTCGTGGATAAACAAGCTTTATGATAAGTCGATGACCACCTGCTTGGTCGCAGGTGATAGGTTAACTGAGATGAAGCCGTGCGGCAGGAACACGTACGTTGAGGATCGAGGAAGGAGAGCTTGTTTGATTATATATATTCTACGACCACATCGAAGGAGGATCCACTAAGGTACTGAAGAGGAGGTTCTGACAGCAACAGCCGATGTGCGAGCAGGTACTGCTGAGACCCGTTGTTACTCGGGCATCCGATTAGGTTAGATTCATGATTCGAGGAATACTCCAATATTGGTGGACATGAGGGTGCTCTCTAGAAATCCAATCTTTTCAATCAAAACTATCATTATTTTTATCCTGTGTCGGTTTAATTTCCACGAATGCTCGAGTTTTGCTTCGAGGGGGGGTTTTAATACTACTAAGTAATATTGTTGCATTTATTAAGAGAATTGGATGTGAATATGAACAATGAGGTAGTATATATGATTAAATATTAGGATATGTAAACTATTATTTGTATTAAAAAGTTTTATTATAATAATTAAATTTACAATACATTAATTATTATATTTAGAACGGTAACCTCATTTCTATTATTTGTATTTTGAAGATAACAACTAGGACAGCTACAGGAATTCTCACTAAAATTTAAATGCAAACAAGGCTGTTTTTCTTTTTTCTTTTATATGGATCACTAGACATTTAGAGGCTCAACAAATATGACGATAGTAATCCATCTTTATAAAGGATTAAGCTATTTCAATCATAATTTTTTATTTATAAATTTTGAATTTAAAATTTTATGAAACAAAGAATGTGTCATTCAAACGTTCCAAATAACGTGCTGATTAAATATTTTCTTTACACCGAAAACACAGCCGAAATGGAGTCAGTCCAGAGGGGAAGAAGATGGAAAAAAGCAAGGGCAAGTAATAATTTTTTAATCGAACTATGAAGTGAGAATTTATTAGTAGTATCAAATCAGCCAACCCTATCGTAGATTTTTTTTCGTCCGTCATCGTCAAATTTGGTGGCGCACTTTAAATTGATTTATATATGTGTGTGTGTATTATATATATATATACACAAATTAATGAAAATTGCTTAGGAGTGAAGACAAAATAATACATAGAATAATTATTTTCCAAAGAACATCATGACTAATATGATGATTTGGATTGTACGCGAAGAGGCTATAAAACTTACGGATTTTGGTCTTTGTGGCTCTCCATAATGTTTTAGATCCTTGCAGGAGGATCCCATGGTCGTCGAGAGGGCAATGTGAACCAGGAATACCATGATTTCCACACAATTACTATGTGGAAATAGTGTACCGAAATTATCGATATTTGAAGTGCATGGAGTATTAAAAGGTTTTGTACATAGTTTTAAAAATCGGATCGAACCGAGAACCGGTGTAAGTATAAGTTTATAGGTCAGACCGGGGTTCAATTGGTCGAGCCATATATTTAATAAATAATATTACTAATAAACTTATATAATATCATAATTTGAATATGATTTATAACGAACATTATTAATACAATAATTATATTAAACAAAACTTTAACATGAAATATAAATATAAGTCTAGTAAAATAAAATATATACGTTATAATAGGTTTTTATTTTTTTTAATTTTAAGTATGCTGGTTTTCTCACCGGTTCAATTGGATTTATCGATCGGACTGAGAACCGACATGTCCAACCGGAGTTGACCTTATTGAAAGTGCAATTGAGTTTTTTATGAGAACTGTACTATGTGAGTGACCGGTTTCCGGTCGAACCGCTTAGCCCGGCCCAATTTTTAAAACTACCGTTGTGTATAAGAAAATATGTAAACGTCTTGAACGTTAATATTAAATTCGACATTGTGAATGATATATCTTGGTAGCATACAAATTGAGTAAATATTATTTTTTATGATTGAATTTGGATCCATTAACAGGGTGATGTAAAGACACGTACAATTCAGACAGGATTGCAGAATAAGCCCCCCTCCACGAGGCTGGTCTAGCTGCTGACAAGACATAATAGAGAAACATCGCAGCAAGAGGCCTTTGACTTGGCTAAGATTATGCGAGGGATTTTTCCCTCCCCTTCCCTTCACACCGTGTGGAGGAAACAAGTGAAAGCCCCTGTACTGAGAAAGAAGAGGGGGTGTACGCGGCTCTCCACTCAATCTCTCTCATTATCATTGTTAATAGTATTATTGCTGTTGTTAATGATGATGATGATGATGATGATGATGATGATGAAGAAGAGGAGGAGGAGTTAACTATTTCTTGGACATCACGCACTCATAATAGAAGTATGAAAAAAACTGAAGGAACTCCATTGAAGTCATAAGGAAGTTTAAGCATAGTCGAGGTATAACAAAATTATAGCAGAAATAGAGCTTTTTTTTTTTTTCTTTCTTAATGTCTAATAGACTTGTTAAATGGGGTAGGTTGACTCGGAACCAAACTGTCTAAACTCAGAACTAGCCCGAATTACCACTAACCCAGCTCGTAATCGCTTTTATTGGGTTGAGAGACAATTACGAGGTGAGTCAATAATATAAGCATATTGAATTGTAACCGGCCCGGACTATTATCCTATTAAACTGACCCGAAACCGTTACTATACTGGACTTCACCGACTTGGACCATGAACCATAGCTCTCTATCCTCCAAGTGTTGCAATCTCTTACAATTTATTGAAAAATCAACGGCCAGAAAATGGTTGGGACATTTGACCATTTGAACGGCTCTAATCAAAATATTGTTTATTAATCAAATTATAATTTAGCCTATCAAATTCGAAAACAATGACTATATTACAACGCTAAAAAAAATCCATTGCAATAAAAATTTTATCTTTTACAAAAAATTTATTTTTTTCTCATTTTCATTAATAATCCTCAAATTTATTTATATAAATAAAATAAACAGTAAATTTAAATTTTAAAATCATGAGTAAAATATGAAAATATATTTTAATTTAAAAATTAATTAATTTCATATCATTTATTTTTTTTTAAAAAGAGAAAGAATGCATTGTTTACGTTTTGAACTAGTTTGAACCGTTAACTGACCCGTTTGGACATGAGTTCGGGCCGGTTCATGCTATCATGAACCGTGAATCGTAATCGACCCGTCCAGCTAAGCATAATGGGCTGACCCGTTACCGTGGCAAATAGTTTTGGGCCCGTTTTGGATCGGTTCATACCATTATTTTAACAACACTGATGTCTAGGCATAGATTGCTGTTGTACTCTTTTAGAAACAAGATTTCATCTCATTCAAATAAGATGAACATGCCACTAGGCCTTATTGTCAAAATATTTTCATGTAACATATGAATTTGAGTTGCCACTTGATGACTGTTACCGAGCATCTGACATAATGGTTTAGCAACTTAATTAATACAAGTTGCAACTGTCCCTTTTAAATCTTCTTTGATTTGGTCTTATTTAGCTTACAATCACAGGTTTTCAACAATAATTTGGTAGGGAAAAAAAAGGGAGCAAAATTACTCCGAATAATTGGTTGAGATATTGGTATCATACGCATTCAACACCCAAGTGTCGATGAACGCGTGGAAGAAGACGACCAAACTACCACCTTGGCAGATGTTGGACTCACTCAAGCCAGTTTCCATGTTGCGTTCTTTGACATAATAACTAAAGAAACCAAAAAAATTTAGGGTGTTGCGCGCGTGTAGTTGAATGATTACTTTATAAATATGCAGTCATGTTGGACAAGCAGCACCCGTGAACTAACATTTTACCCTCGGCACTCTGCGTGTGAACTAGATGTATGCGAATTCAACGATCTTGTATTGCATAGTAAAGATTGATTTCTAGGGCATTACTGCACGTCTTTCGTTTCAACCTTTCTTTTAGCTATGGAAACACACAAAGAGATGACAGCTTCAAGTAGGATATGATTATTCGATATCGTGATCAGATAATTTTGACGAGGACAGATCACGAATCTCCGTGGCACGCTGAATCAATTCAGATTATATATTGTTAGCATCTACTTGTTTTTGACGCTATAAATCGGAGAGTCCCCTTGATATCGGATCGTACTGTATATTTAACTATCCATTGGAACTTCTCTGTGGTACAGCTTCGTCCTCCCATTTTCCTTTTTAATAGAAACATTTTTCCCAGTTACAATGAAGGTCTGTGAGTCGAATTTGACGAGAATTGAAACCGGAACTCAATTCCTTCACGATTTGAGAGAAAGGGTCGGGCCTTAAAATTGGTATGTCCAATGTCCAACGGGTAGCGTGTCAATGTCCTCATGGACCAGGCCTTGGCCCATTGCAGGGCCCCAAAAGAAGTCCTTTTCATCGTTCAGAAATTCATGAGGTTTCCCTCGACTCAGATTCACTGATGAGCAATGGCCTGATCGGAACCATACGTAGAAAGAAGTCCAGTCCGTCCTACCATCCCTTCCTTTTCCGAATAACTTTAGGAATAGCAAGTGCTTCGCTATGCTCTTCCGTTGCTTGTGATCTCATACATTAATCTCCAAAACAAATCTATTCATACTCCGCTAATATATCCGCCCATTTTCCGGGCAAAAGGCGATCGAATGCTGACTAAATTTCTACTATTCATTTTCGTTGGTCGAAAGAAAAGTTGGACTAAAGTTTATTCATCCATTTATCGTCCAAATTTCGAATGAAAATTGGGTACAATTTGGGGGCTAATCAACCCCAGCTTTGTCTTATGTTTATTTTATTTTTTTTATAATTCAACTTTTAATGATGTTGTTTTTTTTTTTAATTTGCATTGCCCAATACGTAGAAGTCATTTTATACGACAAATATGTTCGAACCGGTCCGGTTTGTGCAAATTAATTTGAGTTAGGACGCCCTTCTCTCTGTAAGCTGGAGACCTTTCCCTCCTCTCTACTCCACCCTTCGCTTGGTGCCCATAAGATTCCCACCCAATCTCTCTAGTCCCCCTCCGTCTCCTACTACGCCCTCTCTACAGCGACCTCCCCACGCACCTTTCAGGAGTGTGGAAGAAAGTGACCAAGACACCCTGTTGGTGGAAGCCTTACTGCAAGACCAGCTAGCTCTCCATGGCTGAACAGGTGACTGCACTGGATCTAAGCTAAGAGTCCCAGAATGATGATAGCATGGAAAAAGGCGCTACTGGAGAAGCCCACTAGGATTCCAAATTCCCCCTATCAAGATCATCATTGGTCATATGCAGTAGGCTAGCTTGAAACTTCAAGAAGAGGATTACTATACACCAAAGCCAGCAGGCAAAAGATGTTCTTATTTGCATCTTCCAGGATAAAAACGACATGAAAAAAGTCATCAAAAGAGAAGCTTGGACGATACGAGGAATATCTCTATCCTGGGTCACAACCAATCACATTGTTCAGCATGAGATCACCCCAACCCAGAAGAAGTTTGGCCCATGGATGAGGTATGATCCTGAATTGGACATAACATCGTCAGAAGTCATCCTTGTGCTGGAAGAAGATGATGGTTCACCACGAACTCTAGAGGATAAAAGGATAGGTAGTCCATTAGGTACCAACTTGAACCCGAGTACAAGATAACTACCTCCCCCGACATTCCTTGGATAGTTGGTTCGGTGTTGGCTTGAACTTGTCAAGATTTGTGGCCGGCTTTAAGGAGGGCAGTGGGGGTGTCGTGTTATATGTATGACACACAATTTCATTCATATGGCAGACAATGTAGTATGGCAGAGTCCATGTCATCTTACATGAACGGCATGTGATTCTGTTCATTCTGCCCCTTGACCCGACAACATCGTATAGGGCGTATAGGAGTCCATGTAGCGAGGTGGAGTTCACAAGTTTACATGATTATGATAGGTGCTGTGATAATTATGGTAGTTCTAATAGTTATTTTTATGCCTTTTCAGGTGCTAATACGGCTTCTGACAATGGAGTAAAGGATTTTCACGTTGGACCAGATCTCAACATCTTACGGCTCAAGGTATTCAAAATGAGATAATATAGAGGAGAATGTTTAAAAGGGCCATAGATGAGAGTAAGATCAGCTTGTTGCTTAGACCACGACTTTCTTCTCCTAATGAGCAAGATTGTCAGGCAAGTCAGAAACAGGAAAGTCGTTGTTTATGTAAAACAGATTCTAGTGGGCAGACTTAGGTATCATTGTGTCTGCCTGCCATTAAGTTATTGCAGTGTTATAAATTTATGGCAATTGGCAACCAACGGGTGTCTAATATGGACATGCTGTTTCATGATGCGTTGTATTATAAACAAGCAGTGAAATACAATATGATGTTCTTAGGAGCTACTACTGCCAACTTATTTGTGTCACTGGAGTTGAAAATGGAGTAAATGGAGGCAACAGAGGCGTTGTCTTTCTAACATGCCGAGCTTGCCATGATTCGCAAAATGTATTGCCAAAATTGCCTTTCAAAGTTCCACGGTGGAATGGCTTGATTTTTCATCGCAGACCCGAGTAACTTTGCCCAAAATTGGACCGGCTGGGTGCCTCCTGATAAGTTTGAGTGATTTAAGCTTAGTGAATCAGAGTTGCATAAGATGGATTAGGAGTTGAGGATGGCAGTAGGCGATGGACTTACCTATTCAAAATTATTGGGTCCAGGGGCAAATTGAGTGTCTACCAACATATTCTTAACTGCAAGTCTAGTTGAGTATGTTGCTAAGTATCTTTCTCTTTGTTTTCCTTTCAACCGATATTTTTGGTTTGTTTCTTCTGGACCTACAATTTTTTTGTAGAAGAATTGGGCTCGCTTCCTAGAGGCTGACTACACAGTAAACCAGTCGCAACAAGAAGCGCAGGAGGTAGACGTTGAAGAGGTGACCCAAAGGAAGAGGAGGAGAGCTCCTAGTAAAGGGGCAGCAAGGGCTCTTCGTCTGAGAAGAGAGACCTCACCCAAGGATCATTCTTCTGACATCGATCGAGTATTTAGCTAGCTTTTGGGCTTATACATGTTGGTTCAGTTGTAGTAGATACTCGGATTAGCAGCATATAAATCATCGGGCTTCATCAAGGGATTCTTGTATGGGGCTTCGAGGTGATTTCATTTTCCTCAGGATTATATTCAATCTTCTAATATGATGAAAGTATAGTTCTATGGATTCAGTTCATGTCTTCCTGACGTCGATATCTTGGCAATTTAGGGAGACACGGAGGATGAGATGAGAAGACCCCGTAAGAAGCGAGAGAAGATGGAGAAGAAGGCCTAAAGACCCAAGTATGTAAATATGAAATCAATTCTTCTCTTAAACGAGTAACTATTAGTACTTTCTAAGATTGCTTTTCGTATGCGTGATTCTTCCAAATCATTTCAAACAATTTATATATGTAATTCTTCAAAATTCATTATATTATATTTTCAAAATGAAAGTAAAAAATTATTAACATTCTCTTAGTACAATTCTATTTATACTGTACAATTCATTCTATTTCATTCCATTCCATTGTACCGATCGCAATACAAGGGCACAGGCTAAATAATTATAAATTAATCGTTGTATCTTAATTTATCATTAATTAATAAAACCCTATATTTTCAATACCATAACACCCTTTTAATTTATAATCAAATTCTCACAACATTAATTGTAGATATAAATTAGCAGTTTCTAAAAATATAAAATTCAAAATTTTGGAAGTCTAAAAGTAGCCTAAAAATCTTTAAGATAGACTAAAACAAAAATAATTAAGTGTAAAATAATTACTCCCACAGCGGACGCGGCGGCGAGGGAGCCCGATAATGATCATGGATTCCTCCAGGTGTCACATTTCCAGTGGCCACTGTTCCAGCCACGTGACTCCCTCAAGAGTCATTCATTTTCACAATTCTTTTTTTTTTTTCCCTTACAAATTCAGTGCTAGAGATGAAATTCTATTCATTATGAATTCCCCTTCTTTCTTTCTGATAACGTAAGCAAATTTAGGGCAGATTTGGTCTCATTTTTCGACTTTAGAGTTGCCCTCCTAATCATTATTGCTCATAATAAATTGTATGGTCTCTTTAGCTCTCTCCGACTCATGACTGTCAAGTACGGACCGTTTCCCTGATTTTATGGAACAGTTTGACTGTCGACATCGATCATCTCCTACTACTCCCTTTCCATATTTTAGCAACTAATCTTTCATAAGAAGGTAATCTTTCCCTGTGTTGCTCTCTGCTCCTCCCCCTTCTGCCTGCAACTCCGGCGTACAACTCGAGTCCCAGATGGCCCACAATCCGACCTCCGTCCTCCGATGCCCAGTTGTTGGCCCCAACCCCCACCCTGGGGAGCATCCTTTTTGCTGAGAACCTCATTTGGAAGCGACGGAGAATTTTCTCATATCACTCGACATTTGAATTCAAATCATTATTGACTGGCCTCATGCTCGACTTCGGGAGCTGGATCCCAGTCTTATCCGACAGCCACCAGAGCTTTGAAGAGAATTTTTGGGGTTTGAATTATTATCAAACACATCTGATTATTCCCAATTGTAATCAACAATTTCGCACTGTCATTCACGGGTTATTTTTACATTTTATTAGTGCCATAGTTTTAAAAACTTGATCAGGTTTATCAGTTCGACTGAGAATCGGTCACTTATTCGATCCTATTTTTAAAATTAACTTTATTACAATTAAAATACGATCAACTTTGATTAAATTAGTCAATTCCTGATTGGACTGATAAGTTCAATTAAATCAGTAAAAAAATCAAATGAATTAATATTTAAAAAATAAAAATACATTATACCTATACTTATATTTATATTTTATATTAAATTTAGAATTAATATAATAGACATATCATAATTTTTTTATTAGAAATTATTATTGTATTATATTAATTTACTAATAATATTATTTATTAAATATATAATTCAATCAATTGAACTCTGATTTAACCGATTAACTCATGCCTTAGCTGATTCTTGGTTCAGTTTGGTTTTAAAAATTATTATTATTTTATTTTAAATAACAAAATTTGGGGAAAATAAAGGTCACAGCTGCAATTTCAGTCTTCCTCTATTTCTGATCCCTGGCTGAAAAATCAGAACGGTGGAAGGCAAACGTTTCTGCCCTAATTTCTTCCGCAGGGAGAGGAACAATCGGATCTTCGGAGATGGAACCGGTGGAGCTGGAGGACGGGAGCTGCTGGGATTTCCTCGACTGCTCCTCCTTCTTCGACAACGCCTCCTCGTCTGCCCCTTGCCTCTGGCCCAATTCCCAGAGGTGATGAAATATTCTTCAGCTCAATCTCTTGGTAGTCCTTCTGGTTCTGCCATTGGAGAACCCTGTTGTGATTTTCCCGCTTGAGTCATTAGTTTGGCGCGTCTCATGGAGGAATTCGTGAATATCAGTGCTTGCTTGATATTGATGAGGGATACATAACAGGCGACCTGATTCGTAGTTGTTTTTGTTTGCTGCAGCTCTGGCTTGAGTATTAATTTGTCGAGCTGTGGGACGATACCGCCTGAGAGCGAATGCACTGGAAGGCAATGTACTCGGAAAAGGTGTTTCATTTGTATCTTTCTTCAGAGTTGTTATTTGGATGCATTTCTCTGTGTTCCCTTGAATTGCTGTTGTGGAGATAATTAGTTTGGAGAATGTTGATGGAACTTTACGAAACTGTTGTTCTGTAATCTACTAACCATATTACTGATTTTTTAATTTAATTTCGGCTGGATTCTTTTGAAGTTACTGTTCCTTCAGCTAAAAAAGAATTCCTTCTTTGCTCTGATTTCAGTTGTATTTTTGTACTAGTGATGCTGTTTTCTCGTAAATAATAGATGAACGATTTGATTACACCAGCAGCAAGCAGGTGCAAATCCATGTAAATATGCAAAGCAGGGAAATGATAAATCTTCATAAGAAATATAATTTTATGACCTAGAAAGGGTGTAGTTGACACTGTGTTACTGGTGCATATCTTAAGCTTCTGATTGTGCCTCAGAGTACAGAAGTTTGTTTCTCTTTGCATTTTTTGCTGTGACTATGAGTTATGTCAGTGTTAAGTCTTAAAGGATGCAATCTTATTTGTTTCTGGCTTGCAGAGCCCGTGGGGAGGTTTGCGGCCACCCTGGTACAAAAGCTTGTCGTGAGAAATTGCGGAGAGAGAAACTTAATGACAGGTTTTATATCTTGCTTCAAGCTAAGGGCTGCTAAAAACATTTTATTCTGTACTATATGGACATAAGTTTCAAACTTCCGTATGACAATAGTACCGTTGGTGAGTATGGAGTTCTCTCTTGATATTAACTGATTGTTGGGTACGGCACCGTTAATTGGATGACCAATATTATGTAAGCAGATAAGCATTTTGTTTATTGATATCCAGACAAGCACTGGGTGTTCTTACTATAACATAATACATTGTAGGAATTGCATCCCATTCTCCTATTGCCTACTCTTTGATCTATTGACCTTTGTGAAATGTTAAAATGCTCTGTTGTGATACTGCAGGTTTCTAGATTTGAGTGCTGTTTTGGAACCTGGAAGATCTGTGAAAACTGAAAAACCTGCAATACTTGATGATGCTATCAGAGTGTTGACCCAGCTCAGAGCCGAGTCTCAAGAACTCAACGAAACAAATGAGAAGCTGCTTGAAGAAATAAAATGCCTGAAGGTAAGTGGTTTACCCAATATAAGATATTATACTGTGGCTAACAATGGTGGTTTGGTTGACATCTTACCAAATCCTATTGCAGTATCTATAACCCTTAACATCCACTGCAATTTCTTTGGGCTCTAGATGCTTAATCATGTTCCAGATTTGCCATTTTTAAGTGCAAAAGTGACGCTTTAATGATCATTACTCGAGTCAGATTTAACCCCTTGAAACTGTCACTTATAACAGGCAGAGAAGAATGAGCTTCGTGAAGAGAAACTTACTCTGAAGGCTGACAAAGAAAGGATGGAACATCAGCTGAAGACTCTGAGCATCCCTCCAACTGGGTTCATCCCTACTCATCCCACAGCTTATCATCATCCCGGGGTGAACAAGGTGGCTGTATATCCAAGCTATGGCTTAATTCCTATGTGGCAGTACTTACCTCCATCTGCCCGTGATACGTCTTCTGATCACAAGCTAAGGCCGCCCGCTGCCTAAGTTAAATTTTTTTCATTTTGAGGGATATTTTCCTCCATTTTTTCCTTTTGTCTTTAATTCTTCCATAAGGGAACGGAGAAACTGTGCTTAAACTTGCTTTGCAACAATCTGGCAATTTTCTTGTCCATTGACTTTGTGTATATGTTGATGACTATCGATGTGATTTGCTCATTATGGTGAATCAGTGGAAGTGCCTTCATTTGACTCTGTTTTAGTCATTCTGTCTTCTTATACGCTATGTCCTGTTTTTTTTTTTTTGTTTCTCTCTCTGTTGGTACTGACATGATACTCAAGGAGCAATCCCCATCTAAAAGGGTCAAGAGTTTTTCTTTGTTGTTATATTTTGAAATAACAGCTCCACGTTTTGTGGAAGTGGGAAGAGATGCAAAAATTATTCCTTTCTATTGAGTATAGTCAGATAAAATGAGCAGAAGGAAATTCAAAATCTCCTCACCAAAGTTTCCTGAGTCACCTCATATGAATTTTCTTGAACAAAGTCCAGTTCTTCTGATACTATTTTCTATATTGCTTGATCAAGCCCGTGCCTTTTGGTAAAGCTTCTTCCAGTGATCAACGGAAGCATTATTCACTAAAGTGCAGTCGAGAACAAATTTGTTGTGGAGGCAGGCCTTGCTCTAGATCAGGCTCCCAGTGAGTCAATGCATAACATTGATAGGGAACCATCTAAGTGTCCGTTGATCATGGCGTGGCACTGCAATTACGACTAAAGAAGTAGAAGACTGCGACTGCTTTTCAGTACCTGCAGAAAATCTCCAGCATAAGGCCATCAGGCTCTCGAGTAGGGATGGACCCATGGAGGGGCCTGAGACCACCATCTTCGACCTCCGGATGCTCATGGTTTGGTTTTGCACAATATCCTCGAATCATAAATGAACCGTTTTGAACTAACTCTAATTATTTTTCAAAAAATAATGTAAAATTACCAACTTAAATTTAAACCACACCCGAAAGTGAATAAAGAGTATGTTAGATTTTAATTGAATAAGGAAATACATAAAAATAATAAAAAGAAAAACATAAGAATTATTGAAGTTTAAATTAAATATAACAAAAAAATGGTAAGATTAGCACTAATATGCATATTTATGGCAAAATCTAGGTTGAATCATAGATTGGGCCGCCCAATATATCCAAAATATTACAAATACTTTTTAATATTTTTTATTTTTTTTAATGTATTTAAATATTTTAAAATATTTTTTAAAAAATAATTGATTCGAATAAATTAACTGAACCGTTCAAATTTAGTAATTAACTGAATTACTTAAACTAAAAAACCATACCATATGAAATCAATTTACTCCAAACTAATTTTTAGGTTTAATTGGATTGGTTTTTTTAGTTTTCTTTGTGGATCATATTGGGGGTCTCTAAGGTTAGCTCCAGCTTTGGACATGGAGGGCAATAATTGTACATGAGGGAACATTCTTGGGTACATTCCATCTCTTCCCAATTGTGATCTGAGCCCTAATAGGACTTTGACGACAGCGCGAACGACAACTCATCCGGATCAATTGTGATTTCCCTTTGGTTATTTGTGGAGTTACGGCCTGCTGGGACCCGAGTCTTCTCCATGGGAGATTCCGCGCCTGATTCCCTTTGTTTTTTTTTTTTTTTAAATTACTACATCGGCAATCTTCTCGTGCCTCTAGTTGTTGACTTGGCAACCGCTAAGGTCCGTCAGTCAGAGTCAAAACTGGAGGCGGCCCTCGGAGAAACTTGAGTCTTCCTCGAGCTCTTTGTGGGGCCGACTTTTGTAATCCGGAGCCAATGAGCCACCTGACGTTGACCCTGGTCTTTGACATCCACCTTCACCTTTTCTGTTTTTTCTCTCCCTCATTCATAATGATCCGACAGATGAGACGCCAAGGACTTTCCATCCTACGCGGCATCCATCCTTATCTCTCGAATAATTGGTTTTATGATTTTTTTTTATATTTTACGGAACAAAAATGTCCGGATGAGCAGATGATATTGTCACAGGCAAAGAAAGTAAATGTGGAGCTACTTAAATCAACTAGTCGTGATAAATAGCTATATGAGAGGGGGAAGTGGGTGCATACATCATATCACAAACTGTATAAGGTCGCGGTTCGATTACATGTTAACCATCAAGATGCCCTAAAGGCTGTGAATTTTCAGCAGACATTTTACGGAGAGCTTGTATATCAATCAGACCCTGAAAGGGGCCAAACCAGAGATCCCATCAAGCCCTTTACTGTAGTAGTGATCAAAATACTCTTTCAGATTGATCTGCCCGTAGGCCGGTGGACTTTCTTCTGATATTAACTCCGGGATTGGTCCCACTTGTCTCGGCGCATCTCCCGTGGGAGACTGCAACTTAAAGAAACACGCCACCGAGATCCTCGGGCCTTCCCTCTTGGCCAGTACCCTGTGGTGGACACTTACAAACTTGTCGTTCGATATGAGCTGCACAAGAAAGCAAGCTTCAGAATCAGTTGCACGAGGAGACCTCACAAAACAACTATAGTTGTTCCTTCCTCAATAAAGAATTCCATCAGAATATACTTGTTTCTACAGTTGAACGCACGTGATGTAGTCAGTCATAGATGACACTTATGGTATCTGTAATTTGATTTGTTCTGGTTCGACATCCATGGTTAGAATGGCCCATATAACCTGCATAAGGTTGGTAAATCAAGGAAATACTATCTAATAATTTCCTTTACTGGTTCGGGATTATTCCATGGCCGTGAACACAGATGGGCACAGTTTGGTTCCAATTTTTCAGATCAATCTACTGTCAACAAATGTTTTACAAGCTGTTCACCGTGAGCGTTCTCATCTTGTACGCTAGGAACACCAGGGAACAGGTCATACCTGGAGGAGATCGCCGACATTGACGATGAGGCTGCCATGAATGGGAATAACGTCAACCCAGCGGTTCTGGTGAAGGACCTGGAGCCCACCAATGTTGTCCTGTAAGAGTACGGTTATGAAGCTGTCATCCGTGTGACTTGTAGTGCCCAGAGCCAGCTCCGGCTTGGGGCATGGGGGGTAGTAATGCCCTGCAAGGACAATCCGCTCTTCACATTCGACAAACTCTTTCAGATAACTTTGTTTAAGCCCCAGAGCCTCCGATATTAACTTGAAGAGTATGACACCAAGTTGTTTCATTTGCTTTGAATACTCTCCGATAATGTCCCTGAAATCATGGGAGTTTTAGTATGCAGTTCGCAATGGTGCCTCGAAGAAAGTTCTTCTATGGAATTCAATCAAACCAACAAAACTAGAATTTCTCAATAAACCATGAATCCAAGTCCTGCTACCTGCAGAATCTGGGCAGTTCCTCGGGATCAGGAGGATTAGGCTCCACAGAGCAAACGAAACTGTCCCTCCAATTGGTCACCAGTCCCTGGAACAGATCAAAGTTCGATAGATAAAATACCTTACCCTGCAGGTCCCTTTTATAGAACCTTTTCTTCGCCTCCGTTTCCTGTTCGTGGAACCGACGGATCCCCTCGATAGTCTCCGCCAGAACACTTGTCGGGATCCCATGATTGATTATTTGGAAGAATCCCCATTTCGTGGAAGCATCTTGAATATCCTGAACAACCTTAGAATGACCAGCGGGGTCTATGTGGATTCCATCAAGGTCTATAATGGGGATGCTAAAACCGGATTCATCAGGTCTCGGATCCGATCTTTGATTCAAGCCAAACTTTGTGCAGTTGAATATGGATGGGACATCTTGGATACCAGCATCTACCAGCCCCTTGACACCGGCCTTCGTATCATCGAAGGCTTTCAACTCTCTGTATCTTTGGTCAAATTCGCTCTCGTTTTCTGCCGGGACGCTCACGCTTCCGCTGGAGACTGCCATATCTGTTCCCTTCTCCTCCTTGTCAGCTGAATGTCCAAATAAATCGGGGGGCTCGTAAGTAGATGAATGAATACGCACGGAAAAATGAAAAGGAATCAGAAGTAGAGGTAGAAAAACTAGCCACACACAACCAAGATAAGGGATATTGTGTCATAATCTACAACTGGTCCGACGCCGGACATATAAAGTCAAATGTGACCACCAAACACTCACCAAAAAATGTAATGAGGATACGATGTGTCCATACGTCATACGTTAATTACTATTTAATGAGTCAGTAAAAACAGTTTTGAAATGTCTTACATAGCATTATTTGACAAAAGATAAGCACAAGGTGCAAATACCTTCTTTCATATTTGTATTAATTCATTCGTGAAACTTTACTGCCTTAGATTTAAAAATGAAAATCACAAGTTCACTGTTCTTTCTATTTGCCGGGTAGAGTGATCTTGCGCTTTCGCCGAATGAAAATTGTAGCCGTCAATAATGATTTGCCATTCGTAAGTTGTACCAATAACAGTACAGTCATAATAGTATTTTGAGGATTATATAGCCTCTCAACACTTTTCAACAGTTCTATGGCAGCCAAAAATGGGAATAGCAGTCTTGCAATTCTACGTGTTCATCATTTCCCCCCTTCTGGGTGTCTTTCTGTCTGCAGCAAATTTGCTACATGTTGTCCCGGACAAGGCAGAGGAGCTATAGCCAGGATTCGTCAGATAACATCTGCAGATGCATCTCGAGTATAGGATGTTTGGTTGACATCATATATTCTGACTTCGAGTAACATCTGCAGATGTATGTTCTCCTTAAGGGGTGAATTTTCCTCCGATATCAGCTGCTGGGCACACCTAACTCTGGTAATGCTGAATGGTTAATCGTTCTTTCTTGTCATTCGATCATCCCCTCACTTCTCTTGCATGTTATGCAGATGTATGGTTCGATCTTGTTTGAACCAGCAGTTATGGAAGAAGAACCAGATTGTCCTCTTGTCCTGTTGTGCAGTCTTTTTTGGAGAGGAAGAAAAATGTTTTCTGGAGAGACTCGGAAATTTTCATTTCCCTTTTCTATGCTTTTCCCTCTCCCAAAAACAGTTTTCCACTGAGTACCCAACTGATCATTTTTGTTTTCTACTTTGCTTGCACAAGGCTCTTGCGTGCATTTTATCAGGAATACATTATAGATTTCTCCTTCTCAGAGTTAGGATAGACTTTTTCTTCTAAGAGTTTCTTCATAAGAATTAGAGAACACTCGTTCCTTCTCTGAGTCAGGATAGACTTTTCCTTCAAAGAATTTGGATCTCACAAGGTGTCTTGATACCACTTAAGAAACTCCACAATACTCTTTTCAACAGTCCAGGGATATTTAAAAAAAAAAAAAACAGAGACATGGAAAGTTCCCTAGAATCATGAGTCACACGCACAGAAGTCTACTTCAGAGGACTTCTGGGCACCATGATCAGGAATTGGCATCAGAGCCTGAAAGGTGTCAAGGCCGAGGTTCCATCGAGCCCTTTACCAAGGTAGTAGTCCATGTATTCCTTGAGATCAATGTTCCTATAAATTGGTGGATTCTCCTCGGAAATCAGCTCGGGAATGGGCCCAAAAGATCTCAATGCCTTGTCCGTCATACCTTGAGCCCTGAAGAAAGATGCGACCGAAATCCTCGGGCCTTCTCTTTTGGACAGCACCCTGTGGTTGACGCTAATAAACTTGTCGTTCGATAGCACCTGCATATATATATGTAAATACCAATTGAAGCCTATTTTAAAGGATCATGTAACAGATATAGTTCCAGGGAATGTCTGATCTTCTTATCATGACAATTCATAAAGCTAAAACCGAACATGGAAGTCATACACCCAATATTTTTTGCAATAAGCATTACTTTTTTCTAGTCCGAAGAAAAGTTCTGCAACATTTAGAACGTTACCTGAAGCAGGTCTCCAAGGTTGACAATGAGAGCTCCAGGCAACGGATGAACATCAACCCACTGGGTTTGATGGAGGACTTGGAGTCCTCCGATGTTATCTTGTAAGAGTATGGTCAGGAAGTCGCTGTCCCAGTGGCCTGTCAAGCCCATCGTCAATTCCGGCTCAGGGCACGGAGGGTAGTAGTGT
Source organism: Sonneratia caseolaris (assembly GCA_900006705.1). Classification (NCBI taxonomy): domain Eukaryota; kingdom Viridiplantae; phylum Streptophyta; class Magnoliopsida; order Myrtales; family Lythraceae; genus Sonneratia; species Sonneratia caseolaris. The sequence continues at coordinate 411,411 of CXYZ01003352.1, read as the reverse complement.
CCCAAGATTATCAACTCCTTCGCATATTCCGTTCCGTTTAAATAGCTTGCATTCAACCCTAGACCCTCCGATATCAGCTCAAAAACAACGATTCCCAGTTGCTTCACGGCCTTCGAGTACTCTATTACTACGTTCCTAAAAATGGGCTTGTGTTAGCTTTAGCGTTTAAGCGACAAATTCTCCATGGAAAGGACTGACGAGCTGAATTGATATTCAATAGAGAAGTAGTAAGCACGTTGTCCTAATCTAGAAATGGATAAACGTGAAGTCCATGGATTGGCCTTGGCCTAGGACGATAACCGGATTACAAATTAAGATAACCATTTAGTCACCTGCATACTTCTGGCAATTCTTCCGGATCGGGTGGGTCTGGCTTCATTGTGCAGGCAAAAGTGTCCCTCCAATTAGCTGCAGGTGCCTGGTACAGGTCGAAATTGGAGACATATAGGACCCTCTTGCTCTCTGTTTCCCGCGAATAGAATGGCCGCTTCACCTCCGAGTCCTGCTCGTGGAATCGACGTATCCCCTCGATCATACCATCCAAAAGGCTCGTCGAGATCCCATGATTGATTATCTGAAAGAAACCCCACTTCTCGGATGCATCTTCGACTGCCCGAACAATCTCAGAGCGTCGGCTGGGGCTACTGTTGATGCCATCCAAGTCTATGACGGGAATTCTAAACTGGGACTCCTCTCTTCTTGGGTCATCATTGAAACCGAACTTTGCGCAGTTGAAGATGGAAGGAATCTTCTCCACCCCGGCATCTACTAGTCCCTTCACGCCGGCTTTCGATTGATCGAAGGCTCTCAACTCTTTTTTGCGGTCATGATTATCGCTCTCCGGTTCTTCAGCTTTCTTCTCATCCCCAACCATTTCTTTCCTGATATCTTCCTATCACGTTACCCGAGTAGTATTGAGACCACAACTTAAAAGCAGCTTAAACTAGAACTTGTGGAGACCAAAACAGGTGCCCTTTGTCAGAGTCAATCGTCTGGTTGATATGGCACCGTGTGGACGGGCCACATGTCTGCAAAAGCCGTATGTGGGAAAAAAGATCTGGAAATGAGCCAAATTTCCTCGTTCTTATCAAGACTGCGAAGAGGTGTCTTACTATTTTGGGGCGTGATGTTGATTTCATGTTTACTTCGTGTGTCTTATTCATGGAGTTAAGTGAGTTCATGATGAGGCTTAACTGTGTTTCATTTCCACTCATCAGCAGCAACATTTTTTGTCCATCAGTACGGAAGGTTAAATTTTGGAAGAGGAGTTAGTTCTCCAAAATTGAACAGGCTCGTAGCTCGGCCAGGGAGCGATCTGCATTCACGGCCTTGATCCCCTTCGATTCCTACTCACTATCGTGATCGTGGGAGCTCTCTGAAGTCGAGATTCCATGGGTGACTTTGTCCAAGTCACCCCGAGGCCCAGTTCCTCCGATTTAGGCATTTCATAGGTGGCTTGATTCTTGGGATTAATTGCTTTTGCCATTTGTTTGGATTCATAATTTTGCCCCTCATGATTGTTGGTTGATAAGTCATTGATAATTCTTCCCCCACAACTAATGGTGGAGGAAGAAGGTGAAAAGATATAGGGTAATGGAATATAAAGTAAAATTTTCATTTAAATTTAGATAAAAGGAGGCATAGAGAAATGGTAGAATAATCATTATTTTAGGGTTGGGTCTTTGTCAATGTCAATAATGGGTGGCATCTATGTTTAATAAGTTTGATAAATTTTTACAAATTTGGATTTAAGATAGATTGATTTGTTAAATATAAATATATTTTAATATAAATTTTCTTAATTTATAAAATTTATTATAAAATTTTATTTAACATATTATACTATATGGACAAATTACCTTGATCAATTCATAAATATCATTGAAATGAATAAGGGTAAGAGAATCATATTTGATTATTTTTATTAATATTTAACTTTATAATCAATTATTCTAATCATATTGTCGCTCAATTTGTTGTGTCAATTATCATTTTTTAACTTGAAAGTTTAATATCTAACCTAAAAACTAAAATTGACAGGACATTGGTTCTCATTACTTCATAAGCAACTTGGCTTTGCCATTTACCTTTCAATCCATTGAATGAGAGCTCCGATCTCAAAAATTAATTATGAGTCAAATATTTTTCTTTCAATCTTAAACTTTTGAATAACAATTGGGTCATAAGAAAATATTCCAATATTGGGGCTGATGTGATGTGAGCCCATTTGGTAATGTACTATGATATTATATAAAATTCTATGAAACCTATGAGAGTAATAATCAATATTTAATTAAAAAAAATTAACTGATACCATTCTCTTATTTATATATATATATATATATACATACTATATTCTTTATTCTCAATGTATCTTTTACTATCGAGTATAAATAATAATTTAACTCGAAAATGAATTTTAATTAACTTTTCACATAAATTTCTTTTATCACTCTTGACTTGCGAAGTTTTATGGCATGCCAACATCATCGAAAACCAGTGCTTTTGGTTCAATCAATTATCGAGCAAGTTTAATCTCAGTACTGTACAATTACGAGGTGGGGGATCCATACAAATTGATCAACAGGACAACATTCATCATTGCATTTGGATCCCTATGTTAGAAAGATGGTTTCGATCCGAAACCTTTGTTTCTTTCTCTCAACCTTCTCATTATGTTTGCCAAACACTCAGCATTTCTTCCACAATAATTGTCTTTTGAATATCAAGTGGGACCAATTTTATCTTTGGATATGACATATCACTTATAAGTTTAACATTTAAAATATATATATATAAAGTGAGATTTCATTACTTAATGTCACAATATGCAAATGATAACCCACATCTTATGCTAAAAATAACAATGGTCATGACCCAACACTAATTAAAACTTTTAAATCGGATAATTTGATATTCAGAAATCTCATATATATATATATATATTATAAGTTATTTTGTAATAACTCATCATTATCTCTTCTTCTTTTTTTTTAAACTTCCTCTTAATTTCTCCTTCCTTTGATGATCGATTCTTCACATATCAGCCTCTCTCTACTTCGTACGTCTTGGCTCCATCGAAAACTATCCTTACATGTTGTCTTTCATAGGGGAAAATTTGTAATGCACTTCCGCATCATGGGCTCTATAAAATAGAGATTAGGGTCGGTGATGTGTCTCTTTATCATATATATATATATGTATGTAAAAGTAGGTTCTGTGTGCACCATTTTGCTAAAAAAAAGTACTAAAATTTATGTCCGGTCCATTTATTATACCAGCAGAATTACCAAATTCATGATCCATTTAATATCAAGTAAACTTACATATTTTAACTCAGGTTAATATATGCCTATAAATATATAAATTAACAGGCTTAACTAGAGTGACCTATCTCTTATAAAAAAAAGTATTATTTCACAAAATAAAAATATAATAAACGCATGCTAAAAACTTTTTTTTAAGAAATGATATTTTTCCTTTTTCTTTTATCATATATTTGGTCCTAAGCATAGTTTTAAAAACCGGACCGGGCCGGCCGGTTCGACCGGTTCGACCGGGAACCGGCCACTCACCCGGTCCGGTTCCTTCAAAAAACCCAATTGCACATTAAAAGAGAAAAAATCCGATTGAACCGGCCGGTTCCCGGTCCGACCGGTGAACCCAATTGAACCCATGAGAAAACCGGCCGACTTAAAATTAAAACAAAAACAAAAACATATTGTAATGTACCTATTTTATTTTACTAAACTTATATTTACATTTTAATGGTTATATTAATGATTTTTGTTATAAATTATATTCAAATTATGATATTATGTAAATTTATTAGTAATATTATATAATTAATATTATTTTTTAAACATGCGGTCCGACCCATTGAACCCCCGGTCCGACCCATGAACCCATGAACCCATGCCTACACCGGTTCCCGGCCCGGTCCGGTTTTAAAAACTATGGTCCTAAGACTCTGAACGTTCAGATATAATATATTAAGTAACCATTTTTATTTTTTAATTTGCTGACTCAACGTAAGTGCACTAATTAGAAATAAAAATAAGATAAAATATATTTGAACAGTCATTGAAAAAAAAAACACCTCTCTCTCTCTCTCTCTCTCTCTCTCTCTCTCTGTTTCAGTCGGAGCGTGGGCTGGCTTAGCTTTGGAGAAAGACCGAAGGAGACGAGAGGAGACCAAGATCTTCCTCTAATCTCTCGTTTCTGTCTCCGTCTGTCGTCTGTTCTACGAAACGTCGGTGAGGACGAGAGAGAAACAGATGGGCTTCTTCTCGTTCCTCGGAAGGGTTCTCTTCGCCTCTTTCTTCCTGCTCGCCGCTTGGCAAACGTAACTCTCTTTGCCAATCTCCAGATCCGACTCAATTCCATTCTCTCATCCCACTTTTTTCTGCATGCTGGTAGCTCAATAATCTATGCTGATTAGCTTCTTTGATGGCCGTTTTGGCGTTTGAAAGTGCTCGATGGATGATATTAGAAAATGTAGTTAGGGCATGGATATTTTGGGGTCGGAAGGTATGCAATATACCACCTAGGGGCAGTTGGAATTTGAGGTGGTTTTGTACCTGGTCCGAGGTTGACGTGAATTGTCGACCCGAGATCTAGTGTTTTTTGCATTTCTTGTTCGGATTTCTTGCCGTTGATACGTCCTATAGTTCGACATAGCTTTACTGGTTAAATAGAATGAAGTTCTGTTTGCGGAAGAAAAGGCTCTACATGTCTGATTGTTTGTAATGGCAGCGTCAAGTGTTCTTGAAGATTGTTTTTTGGATCCTATTCCTTATTCAGTCATTACTCATAAGGGATTCAAAGGTGAGAATTATGAAATACCTTGGAAGGGCAACTTCTAGAGTTACTATGATCTTGAATTGAGTCTTCAGTGTTTGAGGCGCAAATGATGATGTTGGCGCTGATGGGCCTCCTTCGGGTTGAACTTCAATTTTGTAAGATTCTTGTTGAAAAGTTTTCAATCTCGATCTAAATAAATTATATGCGGATGAGAGACAGCCAGTACTTGATTCAGATAATCTCTGGTTTCTTGTCCTTGATTCTAAATACCCTTGTTGGTGCATGAGGAGGTTAGTGGATGGTTGACCAATCTAAATTCTTGCATGGATTAGAGAGATTCTACTGCAACGGCCTTAGTGCTCCGTTTCATTCTATGCCTCTGTATCTTTTGCTTATTTTTGTTCTCTACATCACCTTTCAACTTGTTTGATAGATCGAAGTCCTGTTTGCAGAAGGAAATGCTCTACATGTCTGATTGTTTGCAATGATTGTGGTTTTGTCGTTAAAGATTGTGTTTTGGATCCTATTCCTTGTTCAGTCATTACTAATGAGAGAATCAGAAGTTACAATTATAGAGTATCTTGAAAGGGCAAGCTTGAGAGCTATTATGATCTTCAAATAAAATCTTGGGTTATTGAAGCAGGATGATGTTCATAACGAACCTCTAATTTTGTAAGCCTTTTTTTGTGGAAATGTTTTCAATCTGAGTTTCCTAATCCCTCTCAGCAAGTTTTCAATCTCAGTTGAGCTATTTTCAAGTGTTCACTGAATAAATTAATGACTGGTGAGACACAGTCAATACTTGCTTCAGATCATCTCTGGTGTCTTTACCATGGTTTTAAATGTCCTCATTAGTGTCTAATGAGGTTATTGAATGGTATAAACTAATTTAAATTCTTGCTTACGTTAGAGAAACTCTATTTTTGTTAATCTATTTGTTTTATCCTTTTGCTATCTAATTGCAATGGCCTTGCGGCTCAGTTTCATTCCATGCCTGCATAGCTTTTGCTTATTTTGTTCTCTACAATCTCATTTTAACTTGTCCTTGCTGTCGCTCTTAATTTTTAAATGAAGCGTCACTAATTGGGAAGTCCCATCTTACGGGTAACCATCTATTGAGCAAAATCTCAGCCTTTAGATATTTCTACTGTCTGCCCAGGTATAATGAATTTGGTGTTGACGGTGGTCCTGCTGCAAGAGAGCTGCGGCCGAAGTTGAAAGTCGCCCTGCGCCATGTTTCTTCCAAGCTCGGGGTAGCAATCCCTGATATTGATGTATGATTAGCAGTCTTTGTATTCCATGCAACTCTTTTTCTTGCCTTATATGATTATATTTAGTTGGTTAATTTTCCTATTTGGGTAAATTATGAGATGCAGATCAGGCATGTGATTGCGACTCTCACTGCTCTGAAAGGTCTTGGGGGTCTCTTGTTTGTATTTGGGAGCTCATTGGGAGCTTATCTCCTGGTGAGCATCCATCTATTTTTATTGCCAAGTTATTTATGAGATGTTAAAAGATTTGCTAATTCTAGCTTTTATGTAGCTTCTCCAATTGGCAATATCAACCCCAATCCTCTATGACTTCTATAACTATGAGCCCACTAAGCCCAAGTTTGAGATTCTCTTGAATGACTTTGCACAGGTAAGTTCACATCTATGAGATACTGGTTCCAGTCTTCATTACTTTCAGATGATAGCCAAATGATATTCCTTTTTGTCCCAGAACATGGCACTTTTCGGGGCACTGCTCTTCTTCATTGGGATGAAGAATTCAATGCCAAGAAGGCACCTCAAGAAGAAGGCCCTGAAGACAAAGACAACCTAGATATGACTGTACAAGCTAGATCGAGGGGGTATCTTGCTGATGATCCGGGTGTCAATTCGAGGAATGTGGAAAGTCATTTGGTTGTAGCACTGGATACCATGTTTCAGGGAAACTTTCTTGCGGGAAACTTATTTTGACACAAGCACACAGTTTTTCCCTCTGAGATATTGTGCTGTTGGTGACGTCAAGGTTTTGTTTCCTTCTGTTGGGTGACAATTTGTTTAGTTTCAAGCTCTTTATCTTTTCCATTCTGTAAGAGAGATCTGAAGATCTTTTCCTTAACTCTTCTAGTATGTTGTTGCATATTGCTTCTTTCCATGCTCGGTTTAGACGCTCACATGGAATTCAACTTAGTGGATTTAAGTTTGTATTTCATAGGAGATTGAAAAATAAGTTGTCACAGGATCACCCAACAGGATGATCCAGCGCTGTAATGCACGTCTAATGGGCACGAAATGGAAAAGAAAGGGATTCTTGTTGCAGGCGTAGATTTCCTCGAATTCCTTTCCCTCCATGCCAATCCACATTGGCCCACTCACTTATTATTTCTGCTGTATTATATGTAAGAGAGTGGCGCATGATCGTCATAGGAAGGGATATCGGGATGAGATTTAGCTTTGATGCCTTTGCTTTTATCAGTGTCTAGCACTATCATGCGATATGCGAGGTGACCGAGCTTGGATTACTTGGGTTCGATATGCGAATTATCTGCTGGTTGGTTATAGTTATTCCTCCCTGGCTTCTAGCTGTGTGCTTCATCCGTTCACTATCATGAACAAAATGACCCAATAATCGTTTGTTCATTGGAAATGAGAAAAGGGTGCTTGTCCGGTACAAAAATATGGATGAAGGAACGCCGACCGAATTCGCGGCAAAGGAGCGTTTGTATTTGGTGGAGAAATAGGACTGGTGAGGTAGAGTGGGTAGTAGCTAGTAAGCTTTGTTTTTGTCCCACACTGCTCGAGCAGCTGAATGGGCAGAGGGAGCAGGCGCTATAAATAAGGAGACGGGGCGCAATTTGCAGGTTTAAAAGGGTCGGTTGGCTAATTATGCCACGCTCGCCCTCTGTCGGCGAGTGCTGTATGGCTATCAAGACATATGGCCGACATAATTTGTGGAACCTGTTAGGGTTGGCTCGCTGCGGCTGACCCTCCAATGATCAATTGTGGAAAGTTATTTTAATAATTATGATGTCTCGAGAGGTAAGCAAGTACAGATGTTACCATTCGTTCTGCGGATTATGGCCCAAAATTGAGAACAAACGCCAATTAATAGCCAACGGTATTATTCATAGTAACTGCATTTATGCGTATGCAGTTTTAACGCCACGAATGTTACATAATAAGATTTAGGACGTGAATATGCAAAGAAAATCAACCCCAGAATTATAAGCAATCCTATATAATAATTAGGCAACGTGACTCCACTGGACATGAATCACCGGTTTAATGGTCGCATTGGCTCCGAACCACAGCAGTGGGCAATATCTATAATTTGGGAGTGGCTATGGCCTTGTGACTCAACCCGAGGACAGCACAGACCTCCGGGTAGAGGCTCTTCCTGATCTCCGCGTAAACCTCACCCTCCCGCTTTCTCTTCGCCAGCTGCTCGCCGAGGCGGGTGCTGGCCTCCAACAGGGCCTCCTCGCCGTCGTGCGCCGACCATGCGACTCCCATCTTTACAGCCTCCTCCCCTCCGACTTTCGCGCCCCGAAGGAAGAGCTCCCTCAAGGCTGAGGCTGATCCAATCTTGGCCCGGCCCAGTGCCGTGAAGTAGTCGGGCAGGGTTAGACCAATGTCCACCTCGGGCATGTACAGCACGCCACGGTCAGACCGGATGAGCAAATAGTCATGGCACAGAGCAAGCATCATCCCCGCCGCCGCCGCATGGCCCTGATCATGATTTCACAAACTGGACTGAGGGACAGAGTACGAGGCTATGCGACTGCAAAGTGGACAAAAGCCTAAATTTCGGGGTATAGAATGGAATGACGCAACGTTCGGGGTTTCTTTGGCCAAAAGTTTCGGGGCACCAGACTTCAGAGTCAAAATCTTCCCCTTAAAGGTTTAAAATAAAAAGAAAAACAAGGGAAATGTCTAAATCTCAAAATTTCGAGATCTATCTTTCTCAACTTTTTAGCCCAACGTTTCAGATTACCTAAATTTGCTCCCAATCTTTCTAAATCCGGCCAAAACGCCCGACTAAATACAAAATTCTAGAGCAAAATAATCGGATCATCGAGAGATCGGAGCCTTTCGAGAGAATATGACAAGCAATATATCCACCTGGACGGCAGCGATGGTGGGCATGGGGAGGGAGAGGAAGGCCGCGACGACCGGGCGGAACGAATCGACCATGCCATGGAGACGGTCCTGCGCCTCTCCGACCGATCCCGCTGACTGGGCCCAACCCAGATCGAAACCATTGGAGAAGAATTTTCCCGAGGAGGTGGTGACGAGGACGCAGCCTGGGGTGAACTGGGCAGCGGCCTCGGAGAGGGCGGTGAGGATGGACTCTATGACGGTGGGGCTGAGGCGGTGCTCATCGGTGGGGCCGGCTCCGGTCAGGGTGAGGAAGAAGAGGTCGCCGCGCTTCTCTAGCGTGCACATGGGTAGCGAGCCGCGGCTGAACGGAGGACTTTCTCCTAGAGATGTGTGCCGAGATGCTTCAGTCTGCCCCTGGAAGAAATTCGGCCACAGCGATACAAATAAATATTGGAAAATAGTATTAAAATAGAAAATTGAAAGTCCGAATAATTAAATCATAAAAATAATTGTAGCTGATGACACGTAGATTCAATTATCAAAATTATCTGAAGGTATTACACGAAATATGAATATTATAATAGAAAATTTCTAAGTGTGATTAGCATCTCTAAAACATCGATTCGGCACCGCTATCATTTCGAATGTCATGAAAATCCTGGTTCAGGTAAGTATGTTTTATGATTCAAGCTAGATAATTATTTTATAATGTTAAATTTATGTAAATTGATATTTTAAAATAATTTTTATATAATATAATTAATTCATCTAAATGTATTTGTATACATATATATATATATATATCAATAAAATATTATGTAAAATTTATTTGTTAATTATATATATATATTATGATCTTATTGGCTTATCTTGAGTACCAACTACTTTGAATATGCCTTCTCAATCTTTTCCCCATATATGCAGAGACATTTATATGACATGTCCCACAAGGTCGCACATACCGGTGAACCAAAACTGAACTAAAAATGAAAGGTGATTACTGTCAGCACAAGTCAACCCTACCCCTACCAAAAATCGAGCAAACGAGGAGGAGAAAACCGCAGACAAATACCCAAAAAAAAAAAAAGAAGAGGAGACATTATTGAGTAAATTATATAGTCAATGGAAGCCAAATTTTCAACCTTTTTAACAGGAAAAATTATTAGATAATCAAAATTATCACACCTACATAAGCCAGAGTGTGCCGAGCAACTTTTAATTTTACTGAATATGGTAACAGCGTGTCAGAAGAAAAATTCAGAAGTGGGCCAAGCGAATCTTTAATTAAGATTGGAAAATTTAACATGATCGAATCTACACCCTCCACTGGGTCAGCGTGGTTTCGACCCGACCCGTACGGTGCGGGCGCGCGGGTCGGGATGCGCAAGTGTTCTTTCTAGGACCACAGGCCAGGTCCTCATCTTTGCTTGATATACCCAGCCCACCTCGGCTCATTACCGTCCGTCCCCACCCGGTTCCCTCCTTCTCAGGTCTCCGCCATCAGACGCCTCCATCGGGTAAATATTCCATTTCTATCGCAGAATGAGTTAGTTCATTGTCTAAAGTAGCATTACCACCGGGGTTTAATTTGTAGAAGAGTGCACTAGCGGAGCAAAGGTCTATATTTGACTCTTAATTAATTACACCCGATTAATTGTCAATTAAATTATGTTAAATAAGTAAATGTATGATAATGTGTATAAATAAATTATTATTGTGACTGGGATCGCTCTCAGTGGATGATGCCACATCACTGAACTGAGAGCGATCTCAGTGATGTGGTGACCTGCCGCTCCTACCATTCGACATTCGAAGTTTCTTGTTCAGTACGAGCAAGTCAGTATCCTCGAACACCCAGATCCGAAAAGCTCACAACTAACCGATATTTTCTTTATTTCTTTCTCCAAGTGCAGGAAATGGTTCAGATATAGGTTCTTAAATTCACAGTCTATTAGTTATGGTGTCCTCTTTATGCTACGTCTTCTTGCAAACCAATTTATTGAACTATATGGGGTTTTCAACTGTGCTATGCTGATGAGATTATCACTGAATATTGATGGTTCAATTATTTAATATGTTAAAAGTTAAAATATTTGATAGCGGGAGCAACAAGATTTCACTGCTCTCACCATACGTTTCTCATTAAAAAAAAAATTAAGTGCATTTTGTACTTTGTCGCTGATCCCATGGCACATTTGAAGGGCCATCGAGCTAAGATTCATGAGGCTTGGCGTTCAGATATGATGGGGGAATGAACTGCAGAATCACGATTTGGTTCTGGAACTGATTGGTATTAATTCTGTTGCTATTATAGTGACAGAGTATATGCTTGAACTATTATACACATAAATACTCCTTATTTTAACTAATTTTATCTGATGGGTATCTAAAACTAATACAATTCAAATGGGATTAGTCCTAATAAATAAATAATAAATCATGATTTTATCTAATAAATTTAAATTTATAGAAAACTAATGAACTTAGAATCAATATTCAATATGTGATATGCAATAAATTTTATATATACAAATTGGTCGTAAATGATATACTTATCTTTTTATTTTTTTAAGATTTTTTTTTGTTATAATCATAGTTTTTAAAACTAAACTAAATCGGAAATCGGTGTAAGTATGAGTTCATAAATTCATGAGTTGAATCGATGGTTTAATAAATAATATTACTAATAAATTTATATATTATTATAATTCGAATATGATTTATAACAAAAATCATTAATATAATCATTATATTAAATAAAAGTTTAACCTAAAATATAAATATAAATTTAGTAAAATAAAATAGTTATATTACAATAGGTGTTTGTTTTTATTTTTAAATTTTAAGTCGGCCGGTTTTTTCACCCGTTCAATTGGATTTATCGGTCGGATTGGAAATCGGCCAGTTCAATCGGAATTGACATCTTTGAATGTGCAATTGAATTTCTTTATAGGAATCAGATTGGGTGAGTGGCTAGTTCCTGATCGAATCGATTGATCCGGTCTGATTTTTAAAACTATAGTTATAGTTCGAATGAGAACACTTACTATTTTTTCTACTTAATCTTATACGAATGTGTACCCCGATAACCTCATTGAGGTATTTATTCCATTTTAAAAAATGATCGAATTCGGGTACTTGTCTTCGTTTACCGACGGGGCAATCCTTGCTTTGACTCGAGGCCACATGGGTGCAGGCAGCACTGTAGCAGACTGACTGTCCGCTGATCTTTTTAGATCTAAAAGTGTCGGTGGCAACAAACCTTCCGCGTGAAACTCCACCATTAATGGATGACGCGTATCTGGTCTAATATTTCGGCGTCCTGCGGATGCATTCATCCGCGAATTGAATGACGCGTGTGTAAATTTCATGTCATTTAACTTACAGCATCACATATGACGTGATAAATACTATTTAAATTACAGTAAATTAAGCAATTGTGTCTGAATTATCCAACCAATTACCATAAGAATCAGTTCTTTGGCACAAGAACATCACACACACACACATATATACAGTCACAAATGTTGATTATTGTATGTATGCGTAAATATCTTATGTTACTACCAACTGTGCTCAAATCGCAAATCTACTACTATAAATTAAAAACTTTTACGAGAATTTTGATTTTCGCTATGTTTATAGTTTCTTCAATTTTCGATTAACTCCGTAGTTGATGGAAGCATTTGCAGCCATTTATTAAGAATAATTTAACCATTTTGTCCTTGACAGTTGCAATAGAATCAATCCCTCGCTTGAAGTTAGGGTATTGGGGGAGGGGCACATGGAGTGGAGATTAAAATCAGTTATCATTTTTTAAAGTAAAATTGAAGACATTATTATTGATTATATTATATTATATCGTTTTATTTTTATAAATTAACTCGTATTCAAAAGTTATTAATTTATCACTAATTCAGCTTGAGTTGTATCAGTCAAATTAACGGTGAAATCCTCTAAATAATTTTTTTCATTTCACAAAACTCGAATAAGGACTTATTTAAGGGGACGATCCGCCAAACGCCCTCATCAATTTATGTTAGTTAAAAATGGTATAACTTGTATTTACAATGTTAAAACTAATAGATTGGCTTAATGATTCTAGGGTTAAAATTATGATAGTGAGACCTACAAACTTACAATTTAAATTTTATTCACATGCCACTAAATAAACAATGATGGAAACTCCCGTAAAACTAACACACCTGCTAAATGTTCCGTGGTCGAGAGAACTAGTCTTAGTGTTAGAGGTCATTAGTAAGTTCACTCAAACGGGCTCGCTTGATGAAAGTATAACTAATATTATGAATTTCATTGGAACTTAAGAGCATTATAATTGTCAAGTTGTATGAATAATAATAAATCTGTCATTACTTCTGAGGGGAAAAAAAAAAAACCCATTTGAGTGGATGTCTTCACCACTGTCCTCACTCCTCCCTCGGATAGTTAGCTATACCGACTACCGGAGATGAAAGAATTTTGTACCGTGGTACGTTCCGAGATGAATGCGGGCAATGACGTTTAACTTTAAATGAAGAAGAGGTACAAAATGTAATGTAGGCATTCCAATAATTGCAATAGTGCTTTAAATTTGAATATTATAAATAATAAATTTTACTTGAACCAATCATTCTTGAGTTAATTATAATTTTCAATAAATTTTACGTATACTATAAAAGAAATTCTTTTTTTTTTTAATTTTTGATACCAACTCCCTCCGTTACATCTTTGTGCCAACGGGACAGCCATCGCTATATTTCTTTTGGGATAAATGGGCCCATATTCCAAACTATTAAAATCCTTATTAATGGTAGGAAGTAAACTTATTTAAATATAATTTTGTTTATTTATAAAATTTAAATATAAAATTTATTTAAGGAAAAAAATACTGGGTAATTTCAACCACATATTAGTGACTACATGCTTATTAACAGCAGACAACTAGTTAGATTTCAAGTTTCCAAATTAATCGAGCTCACCAATAATATAAAAATGGATTTTCATTTTTAAAATATCCTTTTAATTTTTATTTTTTCAAATTATTGCTCCGATGATGATAGAGCCGTAAGATTTTACTGATGTAACTCTGTGAATTCATAAAATAATTTTTTTCCGTACCATGTGGCCGGCGTAATTAAAATAATTTATAATTTTACTGTTTGAGGAATTCATATGAGAAAAGGATTTTTGCTGGAAATGAAATCCGAAAATCCCCTCCATACCTTGAAGAGCTTTGACAATTTTCAACAAATGATAATGAGAAAATGCTAGCTAATTAATTGATGTTTATTATCCTATTAATTATCATTTTGCCCTTTCGGAAAATAATAATAATAATAACAAATTTCCATTTCTCAGGAAATCGGTTCAATTCCTGAGATCTCATCAACCGGACAGACCCTAAATCCGACAGGCCTCAGGTAGAGCCTTTCAAAAATCAGCCTGATCTCCACGATGAGTTACCGAAGGTTCGTAGCTCCTTAAACCAACAGTTCTCTCGATTATTCGTCTCGTCTGAGCGATTCTCGTTTCTTCAGTTGTTTCCGGTCAGCATATAAGCATAACTGGAGGTTGATTAGGTCTTTCGGGTTATGGATTTGATCTTGCGATGCCTCGTAGAGGGGAATGTAGGCAGACAGCATTCATTGAAGTCTCCGATCTTACGTTTTAACAATTGATGATGGGATGGTGATATTGATGGGCTGCATCACCGCCAGCTTTCTTTTCAAGGAGCTCAATGAAATCCTTTTGCACTTTAGGTTGCAGAGATTGGTCCTATAATTAGGGTATTTCTTTGGACCTGTACTGAATTGGGACCTCCTTCCCAGATAATGGTGATTATTATTTGAATTGGGAGATGGCTGGTATTCATGTTGCCGCCTCGTTGAATTTTGCTTAAGTTAGCTCATGAATCTACAATAGCATGTGGAGGAGATTATGGATTGATTCTTGGCTGGGAAAAAAAAAAAAAAAGAAATTCAATCTATTCAGATTTCTGCTGACTCTAGACTTGGCTCGAAATTTGATCTTGTGTAATGACTGGGGAGCAATTGTTTGGAAATCTTGGTAAGCCACATTGCATTATTTTGTGTATAGCTGTAAGAAGAAACAGCAGTTTTACACTTGTTATTCACTGATAAGGCAGTTTGAATGCTTTAATCACCAAAAAATTTGCGGTATCCTATGAGAAGATAGTCTTCATGTGCATCTTTTGTATATCTGTTCAGCATGATAGTTAGTATACTATAGATTGATGTGCCACGTTTTGAATTCTGCAATCTACATTTTGAATTGTCTTCTTTCTGACCATGCAGCTCATGACATAGGCCAGTTTTCTTTTTCTCCGTATAAACACATTTATTCTTCTTCTCTTTTTATATACTTATAACACACATACGTATTCTTCCAGGATTGGTTAAGACTGCCTTTGATAGTTAGCCTTTCTAATTGTATAGATGCTTTATCATTGTCTAGATTTCTCCACTTCCGCACATTTATGTTTTCATTTGTCCACTCCTGCCCACTTGCTAACCTCCAACATTCGCTTAAAGATGCCATTTCTGCATTGACCTAAGCTAGAGAGTTGAAGAATGGAAATTATTTTGGATGTAGAAGCCGATGTAGTTGGCTGTTAACTGTTGAACATGCATAACCAAGAATTGAAATTATTTCAGTATGTCTTGATTGCTGACAGGTCTAACTGTTTATCACTTTTAGCCTTTTCTTGGTTTGATCAATAATTTGCTTTGGTGTTTGAGATGCATATTTTTCGGATTATAATGCAGGGACTCTCGTGCTTCTCGGTCAGCTCCTTTTGATAATTATAGTAGTATTGAGGATGGCCTTGGAGCCTCCTCTTCGCACTCACATGAAATCAATGAGCATGACAATGACAAAGCTATGGAGAGTTTGCAAGACAGAGTCATGTTCCTGAAGACGGTAAGTTTTGTCTAGATCCTTGGTTGGATCTGCCCCCCTCACTTTCTAACTTCTCCTATCGATGCTGTACGAATTAAATGTTTGTGGACTTCTGCTGAACTTTCTTGGTAATCAATCAGAACTTTTCAGTCTATTAGGGTATTATCTCTTATATCTGGGACTTCTGCTGGCAGCATCTCATACATATACTTTCGACAGCACAGCACATCCTAGTGGTAACTGGGCTTGTAGATATTATGTGCGACAACACTTATTCTAAAGATAGTTCTCAGGAGCATTTATTCTGCATTTTTTTAAAACGATCTCAAAGTAATTGCTCGCATAGGATAGAATTTACCTGGAATTTCCATCACATGCTCTTATATATATTTTGATGAAGTCTATAGTGATAGACCACTTTTAAAAAATACACAGTTTTATGAATAATTGTCTTCTTTGGCTATTTCCTCCTCTGTTACTTTCATATGTGTGACACAAGAGCCATTTTCAACTAGTAATTTCTCTATGTATGGTGTACCTTATATTTATGCTAAAGAAAAGTAGATTCGGGGTCTACATTCTGATTCCTGATTGATTAACAACTTGGTCACATTTAACTTTTATCCGCTTGTTGAACTATCACAGTTAACGGGTGACATACACGATGAGGTGGAGAATCATAATCGTTTCCTTGACAAAATGGTATGCCTCTCTTTTTATTGTTCCTCTATTGTTCACTCAAGATTACCTTGATTGTGATAAAGCTTCTTGTGGTAGTAGGGTCATAGCATGGATGCATCAAGGGGTATAATGTCTGGCACTGTAGATCGATTCAAGAAGGTGTCATAATCTATGCTTTCTCTGCTATATTTCTGCAGTTATCATCCATTCATTTCTAAGCTGTTGGGAAACTGTCTAATCTAATAAAGTCTATATCACTACAGGTTTTCGAGAAGAAATCAAACCGGCAAGTGTGTAAACTTGCTGCATATTTTGTGGTGTCATTCATTATGTTATACTACCTTATCAAGTAAGTAAATGATGGGCAATTCCCACTTACATCATGTACGGGACTGTGATTTCAGCTTGAAACATCTCTTGATAAAATAACATGATATCTTCTTCTGATTCTTACCTTCACAGGTTCATTGGAAACTTCATGTGGAGATAAAGAGTGCCTAATACTTGGCTGGTCTCACGCTCCTGAAAACCCGCGTCGTTCTCTTTTCAAGGATTAAGTCGTGTGCCAAGCTGTCCTCCATCTTTCAACATGCAATCGCCCTGGAGGAAATGCACAGAAACATCCCGAAGCAGTGGTTGAGTATGTAGTGCTTTGCATCTATGCTGCTATATTTATATAGATGCTATTCATGTTGGTTCGCATTTATTTCCTCATCCTTTTATTTTATTTTATTTTATTTTATTTTTTCATCCTTAGACTTGGATAAGAACGTTCCTCATTGACGATATTGCCCGGGGCATACATACCCCGCCTTCTTGCTAATTTCCCTCTGTAATATTACGCTTTGCACTCTGCTCTACAAAAAAAATTTAACTGGAATAGTAAATTGATACGCAAATAGAGAATTACCAAAAATCAGTTTCCATAAGCACATGTGAAGTTGCCTCAAAACTACAACGATCCTTCCCCCTTTCAGATTTCCCAAGGGTCAGTTATAGGATTCTCAGCTTCAAGTCACAGAAGAGGAACACCCATGGGGCATAAGCAGTGGAAGGATTTGACACACGGACAAATGTAGAAAATTTGTCAACTTGGACAAAACTCAATAGATTAGTAAAAAGGACGGATTATGGGGGTAAAATAAGAAAATACAACAGGAATGTGCGTCATTAAATTAAATTATATATATGATATTTCACAGGGACAGTAAGTAGACGAAGTCTTGATTGATAATCACCATTGAATCCGGTGAAATTCAATATTTCCCATTCTTGAAGTGTCCAGGCAATGGCTCTCAGTAGGAAGACTTCTGTTGAAATTCTGCCATTTGCTCGGTCTCAGGAAGAGGCTTGATGCCTAATATTATGCCCCGGAAAAGAAAAGTAGTAAAAATGAGAAGAGAGAGAACATGAAGACGACAAGTAAGGAAAAGAAGGGCATTCCCAGACAATACAGAGAAAAAGAGAATGGCAAAGTATAGATTAGAAAGCTGATCTTCCATTGCCAGAGTTCCTCTCTGTGTCGATCACATTCACAAACGACATCGATTTCCCACCGTGAGGAATACGCCTTACTGATCTTCCAAGTGTTTTATACTTTTTACAGCTCAACCCCTATACCCAGAGGGAGGACCAATTTTTGGCTACTAGCAATTTGGGTGGAGAAGAAGACCAGTCAAATCTATACATTAATGTTGTTGTATGATCATCTAACTTGTCCGACTGCAAGATCACCTTTGGTATATTGAAATAGAATCGGAGTAGGACTAATTTTAGAAATGGAATGGAAAGAAATGAGAAGTAATTTTTATTACCGATTTCCGGTTTTGTATGATTTTTAAAATTGGGGAAATGGAAATAGGTATGAAGTGAAGATAGGGTTTGGGGGGTATTCTTGTAATTAGAGAAAAAAAATGAGAGATAAAATAGGTATCGTCTTCTTAGGAACGAGCATCCCTAATGGGGGAATTGGGGGATTGGGAATGATTGTTCATGTTCTTATCTGTGCAAGCAAGTATAAGGAATGGAATGGGGCCGGAATCACCATTCCGATTTCCATTTCATTCCTGTGAACCAAATGGACATAGCATCTACCTACGTTACACTTAAAAAATGCTGTGTATATATATATTGACGGTTGAGCTCGAGCCTTCATGTTGTGTTATGATGCTGCTAAACCTCATCTTGGAACAGGGTGGATTTGACGGACACCATTCTTGGCCATCTGGACTTGATTCTGGAACGATATCCTAAACGTTCTGCTATGTATTTGCCCGCAACATTACTCTTTTAAGCTCCTCCATCATCTTTTGAAGCGTGGCCGGTTTTCTGAGAAACCCATTCATCCCGGTCTCCATGCATCTCATCCTCGAGCCCTCCTCACTGCTGGCCGTTAATGCGAGGATCAAAGGGGGACTATGACTCCAGAACTTACGGATCCTGGTTGCCACTTCGAATCCGTCTAATCCAGGCAACTGAAGTTCAAGGAGGACGACCCGGAAGGACGACCTTCCGGTGGAGCTGATGGTGGCGAGGCATTCGAACCCAGATCCGACGCTGCAGACCCTGCAGCCCACCTTCTCGAGAAGCTTCCGAGTCACGGCCCTGTTCATGTCATTGCTATCAGCAAGCAACACTGTCATGCCCCGGAAAGTGGAATCTAAGTTTTGGTGAATGATTAAGTCGTCTAGTGGATTGGGGGGTCGGGCCTGAAACCTGAGGATCAATCCGGCACTCGAGCCTGGCACAAACCAAAAGTCACCTTGCATCATCTGCGTAGACATTACTCGTCATCAGTTTATGAAGATGGTACTGAGGTGCTGAAGTCAAATCAATTTGTGATTCAGCTAATAATCATAGCCAAAAAAGATGAATGGAATGAGGCTGGAATGCAAAATTACCTGCACAATCCTTTCGCAGATGCTGAAGCCCAAGCCCTTCTCGACCCCTTCACTCGGCTGAGCCTTGGAGCTGGGGCTCTCAGTTCGAGTCTTGTTATCATTCTGGATCTCAAACTCGAACTTGACATATACATCTGCGCTAGACGTGCTCGGTCTCCAGTTAATATGTGTACCCCTCCGATCACGAATCCCCCGACTTCCATTCACCAAGAAGACCTTAAGCTCAACTAAGCCTCCAAAATTGCATCCACCCAAGAGGTTCGTGACAATGTGCAAGATAACCTGAACGGCCCTCCTCTCATCTCCCACCACATGATCAGGAAGCGAACTTTCAACGTCGATCGAGAACTTGAATCCCTTAGAGTTGCATAAGCACTTCACCAAGCAGGCCGCCTGTCTTGCCACGGCATGTAAATGGAAAGGCTTCATTTCCAGGGCTAGTAGTCTGCCACCACTCTGCTTCTGTGAGATTCCCATGGCATCTTCCATCAGGATCGAGAGGTCGTTGCCAGTTCTCGCCATTGAATCGACAATCAACTTCTGAACATCCGTCAAACCTCCTTCTTCCTGCAGAACAGAGAGCAATCCCAAGATGGTATGCATCGGCCGCCTCATTCCTTCGCTCATGACCTTCTGGAACGAGCTCCGGGCCTCACTTGCCATCATGGTACTCCTTCTGGCAACTTGCAGAGCCAGGTTCTGCTCCTCGAGTTTCTCCCTCATGAGCTGCGACTCTTCGAGCACTGAAGCATGAGAAAGTGCAACAGCCACTTGATCGGCGACAACCTTGACAATCTCGACCTCGGGAGCGGTCCAGACCCGAACCTTCTGCTGTTGTTGCTGACCCGGAAGAACCAAGACTAGTATTGCATAGCAAGCAGGGACGAGGTCGGGAGTGCCGCCCTTGAAGTTGGACGCCCGAAGCATCGGCATCCGGATCGCTGCCGCTGAGCCCAGACTCGGGCGCTCCTCCTCCTCCTCCTCCTCGTCCCCCGACAGCCCGCCGCCGCTCAAAACTGTGAGTGGACGATCAGGGCCGAGGATGTTCACCCCCTCGGAGCCGCTAACAGTCTCCACAACATCAGGGTCATTCATCGGGATCGAGACCGTGGCTGGGGTTCCGGTTCGGTGGTTCCTATTCCTCAGCTCGTGGGTGAGGTTCATCGTGTTTTTCTTATCCTCGTCGGGCATCCAGACAGCGCAGTTCCGTAGGCCAAGCGTCCGGGACAGCTCTATCAGGGTGGTGTAGAGGATCGTGTGGCGATCGAGTGACCTCCGGATCTCCCGGGTGAGCATCCTGACGTGGAGCCCCGCCTCCCTCTGCCTCATTATGATCCCAACCTCGCGCCTGAGCTCCTGGGCCTTCCTCCGCAGCAGGAGCTCCCTCACCTTCACCTTGAGGAGCAGCGGAATCAGGGTCATCAGTGTGATCGCGGTGGCGCACGAAGCAAGGGCCGTGAGGATCTTGGAAATCGTGAGGGCCACCATCAGCTCGAACGGGTGGGGCCCATAGGCGAGCCCGCTGATGAGGTGGGTCAGGCCGCATAGGACTATGAAGGCGATGAACTGGAAGAGGACCCACTTGAATGGGACACTCGAGCAGCTCACGAACCAGAGCAGCTCGATCGGGATCGAGAAGTAGGCCACCGCGATCAGCAGGTCGCTCGTCTTCTGGCACCTGAATATCGCCTCGAGCGTCCACAGGCTCCCCTCGTCATCGCAGCCACACCTGTCCGCTGCTGACAGAGCCACCAGCTGGGAAAACATCAACAACCCGCCGAAGGAAGACCGACTGATGGGAGTTTCTAGCATTGCCAATGCATTGAATTGGTGGGAAAATGTTAAATCTTTTCCGTGGGCAAACTCTTCAAGTTCCATCTCCTTTCCTCAAAAAACTTTTTTTTAAAGAATTGAAATAAATTAGTTAAAATAGTTTATTATTATTTTTCTTTTAAGTAAAAATTTGATACTAGCCAGCCTAGTAAATGAAAAGTTTTTGTATTAGAAAAGTTATAACTTAATAAAGAGAAAGACAAAAAAATAAGACCAATTTGGTCAAGGTTGCAAATTTTCTATTTCCACTAAGGCAACCGCAACAGCACTATAAATCGAATAATCTGACTCAAATCTCTTATTCTTTAATAAAATCTCTAAAAAATTATAATTGACAAGCTTTCTTTCTTACTTTTTACTGGTGATTAAGCCGAATTGATTCAAATATATATTGATGCTAATCGAACGCTCTCAGTAACAAACGCTGTGTATATCGAGGAACAGAGAGAAAAGAAGGAAGGTCCGATGTTCTGATGCCATGGGAACAACCAACAAGAAAAGCAAAGCTTGAAAGTTAAAAGGGTCTCCCTTTCTCTTCCCAGAAGTTATTCAAATACAAAAAGCTGCGAGCTTCAAATGCAATGTATGAGCATCGACATTGACGTGTTCCGTAAGTAAAATAATGTTCAGGGAGACCAACCCACCTGCACTGTGGCAAATATAAAATTCCAAGTGAAATCCAAAGCCAAATGAACTTCCTCAGAAGAAGACAATGCCTAAGGTATTACATGTATCTATCCATGCGTGAGCAGAATAATAATAATAATAATAATAATAATAAAACCCCGGTTGATGGACGATATTGAACTCGTGACGATGTATGTTGAGAAATTACCAATTATATATATATATATATAACAATTAAATAAGAGGCTAATCACATAGTAAATATGATTGGTGTTGGTAATTAGAACAGTTTTGTCATGGGGGTGCTTGGATTAGTGCAAGATGATGTGATGTTGCACCGTACCCTGACATCTTTTTCCACAATCGACCGTGGCATTTGGTTGTAATATTATAATTTTTAAAAGTATTTACATACATCCGAATAAACGTAGATTCTTATATTATAATCAATTTTATAAATTAGTTTATTCATGATTACCGAACCTTACTATCAATCCAAAATGCTCATCAAATATAATAATATAATATATGAGCTTAATATTCTCCGTAAGAAACCCCAATGAAATTTCCTTGACGATAGGAAGTAATGATGCAAAGTTTGTCTGCAAGTCAACCACTGCAGGGGAAAACGTGGTTGAAGACATAAAACCTGCACCTACCCTTGACTTAGATTATGGTTCTGTTTGTGTCCCCGAACTGATTAAATGAAATTTAGTTATTTTTAGGCAATATCAATAATTTTACTACATATTTTTTCTATTAAATAAGTTCTTGTAAATAGTAGAGTTTTGAAAAAATAAAATTTATATTAAGATAACTTTATTTTTAGTGAGTTAATTGTTTCAAATTTAAAATTAAATTTTTTATTATGAGGTAATATTAAAAATTTTAAGTTTTCATAAATTTATAATTAGATTTTCTCCCATATCAAGATGGAATTGACCTAAACCGTCTTCGTTTCATATATGGATATCTATAGATATTGGACATTATCCGGAGTGACAATGAATATGTGGTGCTCAATTGCTTAAAAAAATCCCGTGCATTATTAGTTGCACAAATCCATCAAAGTTGAATTTGCATTATGCAAGTGTAATGGACTAGATTCTCCACCCTTATCACTAGGCGGCAATTGGGGATTTCCTGAATTCTTTCTGTTGGGCATCTGTATGTTGACTAATATTGGCTGTAATCAACGTGTACGTACTCCGAGTGTTGCTCCTAAATTCGTAAGAAACATACATTTAGCCTACTAACTAAGGAGAGGGCAGGCTTGGGAGGCTCGGTACGTGGCTGCAACAAGCGCTCACATGGGCCTAAGATAGACCCTAAGCATGTGACAAGTGGTATCAGAGATAGCCTCTGATAGAAAGTTGGTGAGAAGGTTCAGCCGCTCAAGTGAGGGAGTGCTCTCTCGGAGTAGGAGAAGACGAGGGGACTCCAAAACTTAACTGCCCACGGTTAACCGGTATCACTCGGCATGGTGTCCTGCTGGAAATGATCTTTGGCATTGGCAGGTTGAGTGAACAATTCTGGACAGTGCTTGCGATGGGAGCGTAGAGTTACAAGAACCCAAAATATCTTCCAAGCTCTCATTGGGAATGTAGCTGTAGGTTCAATACAGCTTATTGTAGAGGGGCTGACACAACGGGGGCCATGGGGTGATGGAGAATGCCACGGACCAGATTCTCACCCTTACTCTTGGGTGGCAATTAGGGATTTTCCATATTCTATGTATTGGACCTTTGTAGGTGCACTAATATTGGTTGTAATTAACATGTATATCCTTCGAGTGTTACTTCTAAATCTGTAAAAAAAATTGAAAAAAATACACATTTAGCCTACTACTAACCAAGGAGAAGGCAAGCCTAGGGAGGCTCGGTATGCTGTTGCCCTAAGTGCTCGCACGGGTCTCATACTTTAAGCACGTGGCGAATGGTATCAGAGCTGGCTTTTGGCGAGAAGGAGAATCCATGACAACTAAGTGTGGTGAGAAGATTTGGCGGCTTAAGCGAGGGAGTATGTTTTCGAGGAAGGAGAAGATGAGAGGGGACTCCAAGACTTAAGTTTGCCTAGTTAGTGGTATCACTCAGCATGGCCTTGTTTGCGGTGTCCACTAGAAACAATTTTGAGCATTGCCAGGTTGAGTGAACAATGCTAGACAATGTTTGGCAATGGGAATGCATGGTTATAGGAACCCAAAATGTCTTCCAAGTTCTAGTTAGGAAAGCAATTATGTGTTAGGACTGATCATTTTCTTTGGCTCATAGAATTTTTTTAAAAAAAGTTGAGAAAAGATTTTATTAGTGCAATTGTCCTCAAAGTATCTATTTTTGTAAATCGGTAATGTCCTCTTACCAGAAACATTACACAATAACTTATGTCAATTTATCCGTTTTGTAAGCGAATTCTAAAAATTTTAAAATATTATATTCAATTCTATGTGTTCAAATCTATTATAGCATTCAATACAAACCTTTAATTGCTATTAGATCTTAGATGACATATGTAAATTGCTATTTATTAATGATTATATAGCGACATGTCATGCTGGCATGGCGGAACACAACAACAATTTGGTGCAAGGCATCCTGCCACTTTAACAAATTATATCAAGAGCGAGCAATTTGATTCAAATATGTGACTGAACTAAATATATATGACTAAGTATAATATTTTAAAATTTTTAGAATCAACTTAAAAAAATTAAATTTATAGAACTTCTAATATAATTATACCATTTGAAAGATTGGGAAAATATAATTTCAACAATAATCTTATAAGAAACAATTTTTCAATATAAGAATTAGGAGTATGCTTGAGCGCATCAATCTTTTCACGGAGATATATGATACATATATTTATTCTCGAGTTTATTTCCAGCATGTAAAGGCAAGAATTTATTTATTTATTGTCATTTTTCATTGGACCAAAAAAAATATTTTCCTTGGAAAATTTTGAGGAAGGATTTTGTCTTCTTCGATGCATACATAAAATAACTAGTAGTGATAAAAGATGGATTTTCTAATATATGCCTTCCAAGATGTATCATTACTTACTACGTTTGATCAAACGACCATTTGATTCATTAACTCTAATTTCTTGAATGCGTAATTAATTCTAAAATAGCTCATGTCCAATTATTTTCTTATTGTGAAATATAAAGAAAATTAATTTTTTAAAAAATTTTTAAAACTTTAACAATATCTGTGAAGAGAAACATGAATTTTAGGGTTTTTAAATATTTTAGCATTTTTAAAATTTAGGGCTATAGTTGTTGAGATTTTTAGGTTTCCAGATTATTCTTGGGGTTTTAAATTCAGATTACTTTATTTTTTTATTTTACTAATTTATAATCAGAACTAATGTTGTTAGAATTCAATTCTAAATTACAAACAATGGTGTTTATTGTATTTCCTCACTCGATAAAAATTGATGGTATTCAAGGTATAATATTGATATTTGGTATTTATAGAATTAAATGTCAATATTATTAATGATTACTTGAGATTTATAAGATAAGTGATAATTGTTTAAATAATGGATGCAGATTAGGAAAAAAACCCATATTAAATTAAGAAAAATGCATGCTGATATTTGGAGACTGGAAGGAGAAAGGGATAAATTCATAGGAGAAGTGGCGGGCCCGCCAGCTTAAGGTGAAGAGCACATAGACACCTCCCTCTTTGTCAAAACGTCACCGTCCGCCGATCGAAATGACTTATTTATCAGATATCTTAGCTTGGTCTATTTGCATCTGGTTTATTTTTTTTATTCTATTTTCCCCTTTTTTCCTTTTCAATTAAAGGTTTTAGATTCACCTCGAACGGGTGAGGCAACATCTATCATCCGACGTTTTACTCCACAATTATATCAGTGTAGTTCAAATATGAATTAATTGTACATAACGAACTTAAAAATATTAATATATGCATACTCAGAAAAGGAACTTTATGTTGGATAAATTTATATTATGTTAAAAAGAGAGTTATATATTTAATTTTTATTAAAAATTTTAAATATTTATTTTTTAAAAAAATATAAACTTTTAACAACTTTAAATTGATGTAGTCTCGACTCTTATAAAAGTTGCAAAGAAAAAAAAAAGAGCGAGGAAGGTGGCACGTGTCTCATTTTCTTTGGCTTTCACAAATTCTGTT
Source organism: Sonneratia caseolaris (assembly GCA_900006705.1). Lineage (NCBI taxonomy): Eukaryota > Viridiplantae > Streptophyta > Magnoliopsida > Myrtales > Lythraceae > Sonneratia > Sonneratia caseolaris. The sequence continues at coordinate 385,401 of CXYZ01003352.1, read as the reverse complement.
TTTCCATTTTCTCCCCCTCTTTTATCATATTTCCAGTTTTGGCTGAAATTTTGTTCATTCAATTTTTTCCCCCCTAAACTACTGGTCTTCAATACCACAGAAGGAATCTTTGTCCAATCGTATCACTATGCTTTTAGGATGCTTATATGGTGTTACCTATCGATAAAAAATAATCATATTTTTTTAATTATAAATATAAAGGAAAATCATGAGTAAAACTCTAAAAGGAATCTAACAGACTCTTAAAAATGTTGTAAGATCTCGTTGGGCGTTAAACTACGTGCCAAAATCATCACGGTCATGACATACTTTCTCCACCACCACTGGGTGACGTGACACGTGGCTCAGTTTTAAAACCCCAGGCCCCGGTCCAGTTTTTTCTGTGGGCGACGAGGAGATTTTAGGCCTTCGACATCTTGTTTTCAGTTCCCGCACTTACAATCCACTGTTTAATCTCGATGCAACCTCTCCTGTCCAGGTCCCGATCCTTGCAGCCATACATCGATCCACCGATTTACATTGATCTCGAGCTATCGGGTGGAGCGTTGTTAAAAATAATAATAATAATAATAATGCGGTTGCACCTGGCACCGTACCAAATCGATTTTGCTGCAATCTATTAATGACAGTGGAGTCGGGACTTCGTCCGTGCCCGGGCTGGTCATTCATTGGTGGGATTTAGATGCGCCAGCCTGAAATCGCCGGACCGACCACGGGACGGGATGCTGATTGCTGAACATCATCACGTGGTGAATTCGCCGAGGGGTCGACGAGTGTTGTCAGGGGGACCCTGGCTCACTGGCCAGTGCAAAAGCGGCCACGGTAGAGGAATCTAATCTTTCGACGATCGTGATGGAGAGGAGTAGCGTTGATCAGGTCGCGTACTATGAATTGATATCTGGGCCATACCCAATAGGGAACTGATTCCAAATTTTCGTACCCGGTCCCTACCCTGTTAAGCGTAAGGTTCGGACTCTAACTAGGGTTTTGGGTAACTTATTAGACAATGTCAATTATTTTATATATTTGATTTTCAAAATTTTTGTCCATTTAGTATAAGCATTTTATCGAAGATTAAGTGTGTTCTGAGTTAATTTTAAGTAAACATTGATATTTTTATTAGATTTTTCTAAATCATTGAATGGATAAAATTGATTAATATATCTAATCAGTGTATATATCAAATGAAGTTCATGGAGTTAGAAATTTGCCAGTATAAACGGCACAAGGATTAGAGTTCGAAAGAAGAAGTTACAATGATTTAAATTAATTGCATAAAATGAAAATTTATGTATAATGTTCAATTTTTAGGTCTAATTCTGGATACCCGTGAATTAGGACCAAAACCCACTAGTTTCCGAACTTGCTAACCGAAATCCAGCACGAGAGTTGGGCCGACACGCGTAGCTGCCCTTGCATAAGATACTTTCCCGACAGACAGAGCTTCTGTCCCACTCCCTCATTACAAATGAGCTCGCCAAATCAAAACGAAAGGAAGGATAATTGAACACATAATGACTATACCACTTGATAATCAAGGATACAGGTCCAAGTGGACAGCTTACACAAAATGATTAAGGACACTATTCTAAGTGGATGGCTTAGACAATTTTTAAGTACCAAAGAAAAAAAAAAAGGTTAGAAACTTGAATTATTTTTATAAAATTTAAAGAATCATTTTCACCCAACACCAATTTAGACTTTTCTCACTCGAACATGCCCCTCACCTTTCTTCCTTTTTCTGCAATTTCAATGATTCCATTCATCGTTCATCTGGGATGTCTCCGCCTCGTGAAAAAGAAATGAGGTGGGATCAATCTCATTAAAACTATGTCGGTAATTGACGTAATATCCTATGAGTGAGATATCGGTTTATGTCAAAAATTTGAATTTAGTTAATAACATAAAATTGAAGTTATACGGTCGGTACAGAGCGAATCCGACGTAAGTTAGGGAGAAGTTACACTTTGCCGAGAAATTATTGCGTATTTTAAGAGCTCCTCGTCCAATAAGCACTTGCTTGCATTATTCTTCCCATTCACTCATCCTATATTTGACTTGGGCCCCGACCGTGTGTCGACTATTCCGAGGTTAATGCTCCTTATACCGACTGAATATCAGTGGTGCGGAGAGAGAGAGAGAGAGACCCTTTCATGAAATTCCTTCCAAATATGCAAAAACATTTATTTATTTTTATTTCTAGGTTTCATAGATAATATTGAATATTATAGAACCCAGTCGGAATATGTACGTGCTATATTTTCAATGAATCTTACGGAAATAAACTCGATGTGTATTACTGGCCCAATACTTCTTACTCCATTAAATGCAAAAACTCGGAGATGTTTATCCCATGATCAATTTTTATAAACATTATGATTGACAGAAATGTGAACTCTCCTTTCAATACTCTAATAGATCATATTGCATATTCCACAAATCAAATCAGGTGGAATTTGCAGTCATCATGATTATCTTGCCACAGCCACCGTTTTTTCTTGGAACTCTGTGGGCAATCGGCGGTATTAATTAGAGGACAAAAGATCATCAATAGATTACGTCCACACATGAAAACGTTTCACCCCACAGAGGAAAGTCTAATCCGATGTCAATTTTGGTGGGTGAGAGAATAGGAATTTTTGTACACTACGGGGACATGATTTCATATCATTGATTGATTTCCCTTTGATCTTCATTTCCCCAGCATCCAACAAGTCGTTCTGGAGGAGTTCTTACGGATTCATGAATGAATAGCTCTTTCATGATCTAATCGGTGTCCCTTCGAGATACATATGATCTTCCGCATGTGGTGAGGAATATAATATATATGTATGTATATTTCATACATGAACCGATTTATGAGTGCAGAGGAAGAAGTTATATATATATATATATATATATATGATGGTGTGTGTGTATATATCTTATAAATTGTATAATGTCGTCCCCATTATCATATCCTGTCACTCTTACTCTCAATTTCCACTACCTTTAATACTTAATGTATAGTGTGGGTACAGTGTCCATTGTTTTAAAAATTGGACTGACTTCACTAATTCGATTGACAATTGGTAACTCATTTGATTCGATTCTCATAACTTAATTACATTTTAAATACAATTAATTTTAATTAAATTAGCCAACTTTTAATCGGACTGACGAACTCAATTGAATCGGTAAAAAAATCGATTAACTTGAAATTAAAAAATAAAAATAAATTATAATATTTTTTATTTTACTATATTTATATTCACATCTTATATTCAACTTAAAATTAATATAATATTTATATTAATAATTTTTACTATAAAGCATATTAAATTATAGTATTATGATAATTTATTATTAATATTATTTATTAAATATACGGTTTGATCAATTAAATTTCCGATTTTACCCGAAAACACATGAACACATATCTTACCCGATTTTCAATCCAGTCCGATTAAATTAAAAAAAAAAAGATAGTAGCCTATGGTTTAATATGCGTCCGTACAATTTAGAGTTGGCTTAAAAAATGCGGCCTCAATTCAGCGGAGAATTTCAAATCCAAAGGGTGCAGAATCGTGTACGCCAATTCCCATGTTAACGAAGCAAATGGGGCCTTCTATAAAAGTGCATTGAATCTGCGAATACGCGGCATGATGCGCGACCCTTTTTTCTTCCTTATCCGATGTAGGGGTGAGGCATAGTTCCATAATGCCAATAATTCTCACTTGTCAGCACGCTCTTCCCTGTGAATTATGGATGGCTTCCGATCGGTCAGTCGGGGTCCGAGTATATGTAATTTTTTATTTGAGGACGAAAATATTTTTTGGTATCCAAGTCGAGAGAGAGATAACTTGCAATCACATGATTTAGGAGTACTGAAAGTGCTAAAACAACTTCTCGGTCTAGTTACATGTCAAAATTTCTGAAGGAGAGCGAGCTACCAAGAAGAGGGCTATGCTGCAGTTATTGTAGAACCCATATATATATTCTTGGACTTCTTCCGTGAATTAACCACACATGAGAACATTATTGGGCCTAATCCGAGAGCAATGAGGGGGCTGGCTCTGCCCTCGGTCATCAAAACGGCGCAGTCAACTTCTGAGCTGAAACTAGGAGGGCTCAGTTGGGCTTGTTGATCCCCAAATCCATAACTTCTACGCTGAGCACGTCTGGGTGTGCCACCCCGTAAGCACCTTTCACTTTCTAAAATGGAATCAGAGTCGGTCCTATTTAGAAGTTTGATATGATCCGACTTATAATCCAGTTTCCGGGCTAGATTCACATATGTACTGCCGAATAAAAACTCTATCAATATAAATATTTATCTATTTACTTACGAGACTCAAGTATTAGACTTTATTTTCAAGTATTAACTCATAGTGGAATAGATGTTCATCTTATATGTCTCATGGTTGCAGCGTGATTTCGTCAAGTATGTGAATTGATGACGGGCAAATATGTTTTTTTAATGTTATATTTATAATTTTAAAAATAAATATTTCGACGAGCGGCTTGTATAAATAACTTAATCCCTAGTTTTTAAAATTAAACTGAACTGAAAATTGGTCAAGACATTAGTTCATGGGTTTGTGATTTGGATCAGGAATTTAATAGATTGAATCATATATTTAATAAATAATATTAATAGTATAATATCACTAATAAATTAACATAATAATATAATTTGACAATTATTTATAACAAAAATCTATAATATAGTAATTATATTAACTCTAAGTTCAATATAAAATATAAATATAGTAAACTAAAATAACTATATTATAATAAGTTATTATTTTTTAAAAATTTTTAAAATTTTAAATTAGCCAATTTTTCACCCGTTTAATTGGGTTCACCAGTCCGATTGGGAATTAGCCTGTTCAGCCAAAGTTGACCACAATTTAAGTACAGTTAGGTTAATTCTAGAAATCGGATCAGATGAGTGGTTAGTTCCTAGTTGAACAGGCCGGCTCGGTCCGATTTTTAAAACTATGATCTCACGGATAAAAATCAAATTCAGCACCAACTAATTATGAGTAAAAGATATTATGACATCATACTCATCTCATCTTAAACACAAATTAAATTTGAAGTGATGGTTTGACGAATTTCATTTAGTCGTCGTGACAATCAGTATCTTCAGAACATCTTCACTTGTTATAAAATAATTACTCTTTTTTTTTTTAGCAAATTTTGATGCGGACAGCTCGGAATAGTCACTACTAATAGTCACGTGATGCTCGTAATCATTTGCGATCGGGGTCTATACATATTCGTCATGCCCATCCAATAGTCACTAGCTCGGAACGTCCGTGCTCTCGAGTGGCTCCGACTGCAAAATTAGAATCATCGAGTTTGATAGGAGAGTCTAGTCTGTATTCTAGATTTCGAACTTCTATAATATTAACAATTGTCAGGTTTTTTACATGTCGTACACCAGAAGGCTATTTCACGTTATCCATCTACCCGAAGTTTCCTTCTCAACGTACCAGCCCACGTCAGTGATCGATCCTTGCTCCTCATGTGGCGTGAACTAAAATCTGCTTCCAGCTTCAATATAAGTATATTACATGCTGCTTAATGCACACCCAGAAAGATATACACTATAAAATACGTACATATACACGCGCATATATCATAAATGTGAAATGCGAGCGTGCGTGTGTGTGTGTGTGTGTGTGTGTGTAGAGTCTCATATACGTTGCTTCCTTTCATGGTTTAGCATTTAATGCGAAATTTCCTCGGCTAGAAAGGGGTAAGTTTTCCAATCGTATTCAAGTGATACGAACACCCATTAGCGCCTTGCTTCTTCCACTATTTGACAAGAAATATTACAATTTCTCTGTTTTTCCCCCCCTCTGATAAAAGAGAAGGAATTCGAATGAACAATCTACTCAATGAAAAATATGGGATTCAAGAGAAATATTCCAACCCCCTAAAATAGCTATAAAATGGTCCAAAGATTTTCAGATGAGCACTGATTTATGCAGAAGAATCGGTGAATCCGAAATTCAAATCGTGCCAACGCACGAACGGATTGGCAAATTTTACATATACGAATTAAAAGGTAGCATTACAAAACTAATGATCCAATCTGTACTTTTAACCTGCATTCAAATGGAAATAAAAGAACCCAATGCATGGTTAATTTACAAGACTCTTTCTATCAATATCGATCGATCAGTTCATTCATTAGCCAATTATGCGGATTGGAGCACGTCCGGATGAGTAAATATGCCGTGCTTGTCGGTACTGACAATATCCTTCAACCACAAATATGATTTCAAACGCATTTTCAAGTAAATTTCTCATCATGTACTGTCTTCGATCAGGGATTAATTAGTGTGCATAAAACAAATTCTCTTTGTAGGAAAGGTGTACTTAATTGGTGGTGTATGAGTAATTTTATCATTGCATTGAAGAATATTGCGCTATAATTCATGAATAAACCCATGTGGTTTCGTCTTCATACGGATCATAACTACTGAAATGAATCGTTCATGAAAGGAAATCTCCATCCTATACACAAAAGTAAGTATCCTTCCTTTGTTTTGATTAAAAAAAAAAAAGGCTTACAATGTAGAGCTCGGAATTGAGTTATACCGATTTAGGGATCGCGACCAAGTCGTAGCTCCAGGTCAATCTCCTCCTCCTTCTGATCGACCTTCTTTTCCGGGTTCCCCCTATCATTAGATGAACCGATTTGCAAGCTCAAATTCGATCCAAGAGCCTCGTCATGATCACTACTCATACTGGAAGAAGTCGAGGTTACAGCAACTTGCGAGTAACTACCGACGTAATTAGTCGGGCGAATAAGACTCGGAGTGGCAGGAGAAGAATGGGACACTGCACTCCATAGGGTTTCCCCAGCCGGCCTGTAATGTGCAAACGTTTCCAACTCCCTTGGGAACGGTCCGGTGGAATGAATTGCAGGAGTAATGGGAACATCAGGGATGCTGTGACTCCAGGGAGAGATAAAACTAGTCGATATGCTTACTGGGATCTGCCTCGACGACGAAGAAGATGGGGGCAATGACTGGTTAGCTCGGTCCTTGCGGTGGATGTTCATGTGGCCACCTAGGGCTTGAGCGTTTGTGAAGCCCCTCTTGCAGTAAACGCACTCATATGACCGCTTGCCGCTCGATTCGGCCTCCTTGATCGTTGCATCCTCGTTGTTTCCATGATGATGATCCTCTTCTTTGCTCGAGGGACCAGAAACCCCAGGATTCTCCGACTCCGCCATGTGTGCAACAAGATCAGATCAAACCCTTGATTTCCCCAGCCCTGTTGTTGCAGGTCGTGTATTGCTTAATTACTAAGAGGATCAAGGAGGAGAGGGAGGACAAGTAAGAGGAAGAGGGGAGGAAGAAGGTTTCTGGTTTGCTTAATAATTTAATGGCAATGACAAAAGGAGAATAATTCGCAATTCAGCGTGGCGCCGGTGAATTTATAAAATAGGGAAATGAATTTGGCCGTTGCATCGAGAAGGTATTTGTTTGGCCTGCCTTCGGGTCGCTCTCTTCTAGCTAAGTGCCAATTATCGTTGATTGAATGGCTCAAATGAAGAAATTTTCTTTTCCCTTAGATGAGTTTGTATGAGGCAGAAATTAAGGGATAATTAAGGAGTATAAATAGTTTAACTAATAAAAATCGAATATACTAAGTTGTAATATTAAATTAAGGATAATATTATTATATTAAATTAATTATTTTATCCGAAAATGCTAGCTTCAGAAAAAAAATTCAAAACGTCCATTGAAAAAAAAAATCATAAGCACCATTTAAATTTCTCCGAGTACAACAGGAAAAATCCTGAGATGCAAAAAAAATTCTTGAAATATCAATAATAAATTAAAACTATGTAAAATAATGTGTCCTAGGCCTCACCTAATCTTCATTAATCACATTTATAAGATTACATATTCCGAAATGACACAATTATAATTCAAACTAGGACAATGTGAACTTCGAATTATGATCATTTAAATTAACCGGCACCCATCGCCAAGCATGCCATAATACTCTTCGTCTTCCCCCACATGTCGACCGACTGCGATCGTTCACGAGTGATTCGTTTCTCACGTAGCTTTCGTCCAGTCAATTCCTCCTGGCTCCAAATCAATGCGCTGTCGTCGGGCAACAAATTTGAACGCTGTGCTGTTTCATAGTGGGGCACAAATTTAGTATATGTAGTATAGTATAGTATAGTATGCCACGAGTGATCCTTGACTAATTAAGGTTACTTTTTTTTTCTCTCCTATATTGTTCTAATTTAAGGTTATTGGGATGTAGCATATGCCGAATTAAGAAGCACTTAATAGAATTACATTCATTTCTGGGTTGCATCTATGTCAGATATTATGCCCTAAAAATGTGTTCACACATAGACGCATAGGCTTCTTCTTCTTCTTATTCTTCTTTTTTTTACCAGGGCAAAAGAGGTTAATGAACTGGGAAGAAGCAGAAGAAAGAAGAGACACAATGGTTATAATGAGTGTAATTAACCGGAATTGAATCCAAAATATTACAATTCTAATATCAAGAATTATTATATTACTCGAATAAATTCAATACTTAGATGAATGATATGACAGCATAATTACTTTCTATAAGTAAATCACATTATAATAGTCAAAAAAATAATTCTATTATTAACATTTTTCAATTATACCACAAAATTTTTTTCTATATAATATACTATAATATAATATTCACATAACGAGAAAGAGGCCGAGTAATCATTCGAAAATTAAAGAATGATTAGACGTTACACTTCTGTATTTGTCAAGTTGCAAACTCTATATTCCTTTTTTCTTTTCAACACAAGCATTCATATATATATATATATATATATATGTATACACATATACACCATGAAGGTAACTTTAGCTCCTTGTCGTCATTCATAGTTCCTTTTTACCAGTCTTCATAAAAGGCAAAAGGTACAGGACGAGCTGAAAACGCGTTTAGAGAAAAAGGAAACCTTAGTATATTCCTTTGACCATGTCATCCGACTAGTCACTCCAATTAAGACATTCCATTAGACTATGAGATGGCTCCCTTTTCACATACTTCGTCTTCCTCAGGAGAAAAGGAGGAGGAAAACAACTCGGGTCCATTGAGTTGTTTCTATTTCATAATAAATAAATTGTTGAGTTTAAATATTTTAAATAAAAAACTTATATTATGAAGTTTTATACCATAAGAATCAAGTATTTTAAATCTAAATTACATGTATATATATATATAATATTGAAATTAAAAAAAAAGGGTAATGGGACTAAAGAAAATACTGTCAATTATGAAACATTTGCTGTTTAGTTTGGCCACGTGATGAGGCATCATTGACAGCAACATATATATATATATATATATATATATATATAAAAGTGCTGTTTTACTTGTAATCAGTTCAATTAATGTGTTGGTTCATACTTTGTTATTAACATTTCTCACCACCTATTTCGATCAAACCGAGCATATATAATTTTGCACCGTAAAACTCTTATCCTCAAAAATAAAAATGATCTTTGAGAAGACCTGAATCAATTCGAAAAAGAATCTGGACTCATCCTCTTTTAGATTTTTACGTAATCTCATCCTTGATCAAACAAGGATATTTCTCCACGAGAAAATCAAGGATTTTCCGATATATTTAGTTGAAATCATTGGATAAACTTGCTGTGGTCTGCGTAACCTGCTGGTAAGTCGTCGAATTGCCTTGCTTGGGTGCGTACAAGTGCATCTCATTTAGTAAAAACCCTAGTTATACTCGAATATTAGCATATACGTTCGTGACTCATGAGAAGGTGAAGCACGTTGGAGGAAAGTGGAGTCAGTGAGAACTCGCAAAACTTAGCCTAAGAAGACAGGAGTTGTTATGTCAAGGAGGCCCACAGAAAGGCGATAATCTGTTATGAGGAGAAAGCACACTCAGAGTAGTAGATGGAGGACCACCTAGATTTAGTCGTCCTTCAAATATGGATGGCCTGGGTTGGGCCCCCATGAACCGTGCCATAGGAAGTCCTATCATAGTTAGTCGGCAAGGATCATAAAGCTAGGCACATAAAATTAAACAACCTTAAAGTAATTATATTCAGGCGAGACATCGAAGGCGAGTATTCTGACCCTTTCTATGACCCTGTGAGGTTTTTCTATATGCATAAGTCGGGGGAAAGTGCAATATCAATGTAGTCTTATTTCAGGGTGCTGCACCATTTAGTGTTACTGAAAAATTCATTAACCCTAATAAGATCAACCTAGAACTGACCGACAGCGTCTACGGTTGAGTACGAGGACTAGCTAGTACACCAGATCGAAGAGATTGAGCCATGTGACCGAGAAGGGGACATCACTATTAACTCTAACAACCATACATGGGTATGATTGCGACAAGGCATCGTCAATGGCTATGAGATGCATCTGAAACTGTTGCCGGAGACACGAGTCTGCCCCCATCAAGGAAATCCTCCTTTTTTTTTTTTAATTTCTCTCTCTTTTACACTATTATGAGAAAATATATATATATATGTTCAAATATATATGTCCGTGAGTTCAAATAATTTAACAACTTTTTAACTTAAATGAACTCTTATTTATTTTAAATTTTATAAAATTATAGAAAAATTTATAATTTAGTTGAGCAACTTATTCAAATCTAAATCAATCCAAATCAAATACACATTATAAATATAACATAGTTGACATCAAAATCAAATATACCCATACATATTTTATTTAGAAGATGGTGTTTTTGTCAGTAGAAAGCAATAAGTCGCTATCACGAAGCATGCACACCGAAGCTATGGTACTGCAAACTATGCGGAAACCTCTCTTTGTCAGAAAAAGTGGAAAGAGATGAGTAAAATATCCTCTTTGTTGTTGTCATTCCAAATGTCATGCCCCAACATTTCCTCCGATAATCGCCATAAAATGTATAGCTCAACCAACGCATTAAAGAGTATACTTATGTATGGAATTTGAGTCCATATTTCTCATAAATATATCCCATATAGGATCCTAGTATAATGTATTAGAGTATATCACCATATTAACTCATATCTTATCTAGGTTTCTTATGGATTAACTTTAAAATAGAGTTAAAAGAGACTATAAGTGTATGTGTTGGTTATAAGGCTAAAATTAAGCAATGAAAGGGACGAGAAGACAGAGTTGAAGCGGTAGGGAATGAGATCGGTCCCCTCACGTGGGATGATGAACGTTGAGATAAAGGAAGAAAGACATATTAGGAGAGGGAGGAGAAGAAGAAGATGCCCACTAAGTGCTTATTTTGGTGAAGGTTTTTTGTCAATTGTGAAGGTAGGGGCATAAAGCCTCCAACACCCTTTTCTTCCATTGTTTTCAACATCACATGTAGACTTTGGTAGAAGTGTCCACTTGCTAAGAACTAAAATAGAAAGATTCAATTAATGGTAGCTAATTTGATTGATGCATGAGATCAATCGAGACATAATCACTAGGAACAAGTAGACGACTTGGTCACGATCGACAATGATTTTCATAATGCAGTGATCGCAATAGCATTTTCCCACCCTTTTTAGGTGACTTGTTATGTGAGGCGATATAGTTTACCCCATTTCCATGAGAAGGAATATCGGGTGTACTTAGTATCATAACATATTGAGATGCACTATGAGGCAATCCTTGCAGTAACAAAGCACATAGGAAGATCTACATAGACCCTGAGTCAGGCAAATTCGGTCAAAATATCTACATAGACAGTCATTGGGCAAGCAGAATACTATGCATTGAAATGCCCTTCGAAATGGCTATTCAGCGGTGTCTTTGGGATCAAAATGGATGGTGGGTAATGGAAAAACGGTGAAGTTTTGGTGGGAAAACTGTTCCAACTTAGGAAACCTACGCTCCTTAATTGAAGGCCCCCTTACGGAAAAGAATGACAGAAGAATTGTAAGTTCGGTGTCCAGAGGAGTCGAAGGTTAGGACTTCTCCAACATCTCAGTAAAATTTACCGGATTATATCTTAGCAGTGGTAGAAGGGAGCCCAAGAAGCTTCATCGATAGTCTTGTAGATGGATTAGTTGGGAACCACTCCCGAACGGGAATCTATGCAGGGACCAAGATGAAAGTGAAAACTGACTAGGGATGGGTTTAGAGAACAGAATCCATCCGAGAATTCAAGATTTCATCAGGCTAAGTATGCGTTCTGCAGTACCAACAGCCACCATGCTGATATCGAGAGGTTTGCATCTGAACCCGATGTGTGTCAACTTTGCAACTCGGGTGCACACGACCTCTCTCATACTTTGCAAGATTGCCTAGTTGCCAAGATAGTCTGGCAGACAATGATTATTCCGAGATCTAAAGTCGCATCTTTTAGAATTGAAGTGAGTAACTGGACCAAAGTTAATGCCATGGCTTATGAAACGCACCACTCAGGGATCCCGCGGAATCCAATCTTTCTACAAGTCATCCGGCTTCTCTATAAGCAAAGATACAATTATATTTTCTAAAAAATCCCGGTGAACACTGACTTGAAGGAGATTTGAGCGTCAATAGAGCTAGGAAGTATTTTTCCTTACAGGAACAGCAAGACCCGCACAAGAAGGAAGAGATCTACATTAGATGGATCCGACAACCAAAAGGGTTTGTTCAAGTTGAATATGGATGGTTTAGCAGGCAAGCGTAGGGAGGGCACAAGCGGGCTGCCTCATACGCAATCCCAATGACGGATGGATATGTGGACTCATCTGGGAAGGGCAAATAACATCATCGCTGAACTGTACTCTTTTAAGGGACAGATCTTGATGGCTCAAATTTTAAAAATTAATAACTTAATCGTTGAACTTGATGCCCAAGTAGTGGTTCATCTTATTTAGTCGAATTCGGATTGGAATTTCTTACTTATGCCTCTCTTGATTGATTGCAGGAAAATTCTGAGAGACTTCCAGTTCCAGGATCTCTAGTAGATCCCCCACTAAGGATCCGTGATGTTTTGGAGTCAGATAATAGGGATGTATATAGCCCTAGGCTTATAGGAAATTTCAGTCCACCTTTTGTAAATCTTCAAGATAGAACTGATTTGGCACAATCTGTGTACACCGTGGGACCTTCTAGTACTAGTCTCTGTAAATCGAGAATATTGTACTAAGCCACCTGGGTTTCGGCGATTTCTTATCTAACATGTCTCCTATAATTGGTAAAAGTTCGTTGGAAAGCGAGAAACAATTCATGGCATTGACTTGATGGCTAAATATTTAGTATAGTTTAATATTTTTATAAATAAAAATTATGGTACCTTTTATTATTTTATTCTTCTTATTTTTATTTTTATTAGACACATGTAACTCTTTGTAATTAAAAAGAAAGGTAATTTACACATTCAATAATTTTGCGACTAGCTAGATGAAAACCCGACGTTTTTACGTTGGAATCATATTAAATAATCTCCATAAATTCATCAATTATATGCCGGACAATTTATATACTCATGACCCATAGTTAACTAAGAATGTCGGGCCATATTTCAACAAAATAAATTAATAGTAGCTATCAATTCCTGCTAAAAATCCACTGACTGGTCCGAAATTAAACTCATTTTATATTTTTGTATGTTTTTTACGATGAATATGAGAAGAGCACGCTTGACGACAATAGATGGAACTAACGTAATAATAGACCAGCGCCCCTTTCCTTCTGTTCTTCGTACCTACCAAACCATAGGATGTCTTTATCTATGCGTCTATTTTCTTTCAATAAAATATCAGTTTTAAATTTTATTAATAAAATAAATTATATTGAAAGCCTTTTATACTTTAGTAAACTGCTCTAATTTAAATATAAATTAATTAGAATATAATAATCTCTAATTTTATATAAAAAGGAATTTAAATATGAATTAATTAAGACTTACCCTTTCGTCAATTTGGTATACTATAAGACTCTTGACCCTTTGACCATCATTGATATAAATAATATTCTTCCAAAAATTCTTGGTAATACTTCTTGAAAGTGAGAAACTTCAATGGCAGATTCTTAATGTGTTTTAAGTAAGCACAAGTCGGTGATTCGGGTAGAGATACTGAAAAATACTTATTTATGTGAGATGCATTTCTCGGTGAGCGTTTCTTTTTTTTTTTTAATTTCACGTAATACACAAGTAATCTTATGTCAATTCCTATTGCATTTGAGGGAGTCGATAAATATTTAATGCTACAACGACAAATAATGAAACAGTCTTGTTCAAATGGATGAAATATTGTCCGATGGCATTTGTAAGATTGGTTTGAATCAATAATTAATCCCGCCTCAGAATTTACCATTCGTGTTGCCAGGTAGGCAGGCGCCGGACCTCGACATTTGGTGCGCCATTACAATAGTTTTGTTTGGAGACTTGAGGAAAATGAGAAGCATAAACAAATTAAAATATCGGGGGAAGAAAAGAAGAAAAAAAGAAGAAGCAATAATCGAAATGCAGTATGGAAGAGTCCGTAGGAAAAGAATTTGGCTATCTGAGTTCCTCAGAAATGCTTCTGAACGGATCATAGTCCATTTCGGGAACGCTCATCGTTCCACTTGGGCACTGTCGGGAACATGCAAAGGTTCAGCAGAGGTCTCGGAAAATTGTACAGATTTCATCATTTCTTCACTTCATCACTTGTTCTGTTAATTGAGATATGTAATACTGACCAATGACATAAATATCGGTCTATCCCGGCCGTAACAGTCGCGTGCTCCAACACTGTTACGGGCCAATTTAATGGAAATAATTAGAATCGCTGGCCGTTGTGGGCGTAATGGCATTATGTAATGGACATTACGACTGATATTCTTTTTTTTTTTTAACAATTATTTGTGTAATTAAATGATTTACAGTTGAATACAACTTAAAATTGAGGTGTGTGGATTTTGGTTATATGCTATATGAAAGTTCTCAAATTGGAAAAAGTAATTTTGTTACTTTTTTGTCATCTTGTGTCTAAAAAAAAATTTCTAACTGAAATATCTGTGACTTCGAAGCACCATTTCCCAGAAAACTAGAACCCTCATCTCGTATGTGATGGCTAGCAGTGGATCGTGTACGGCATGCCTCCTCAGATTTTGATGACCCGTCTCTTAGGCCCAAGCTGCAGCACAACTTAGAGTCTGCAAGCCTAACATTGGTCACGGAAGAAGGGGGTGGTGAAGAGTGCGGATGGTGGGGAACTGTAGAAGGTAACTGGGAAGGAAAGGTGTGGGAGGAAATCCAGAAGGAACAAAACTGGGGCTTTGAGGACTAGAGCTAGGTTTAGGGTTGAGGCTAAGAACTGGAGAATTATCCATCGGGGCCAGTGGGGAAAACTGCATAAGCCTAGCTCGATCTCTCCAGTGAACGTCCGTATGTGGCCACCTAGGGCTTGAGCTGACAGGGATTCCCTCTTGCAGAAACCGCAAGGAGGGTATGATCTAGGCGGCCAAGGGACGAGCCCTCCTCCTCCGACTCTAAGATCCACATAATCTCCTCCGATACATCTTTGGCCGTCGAGATACTCCAAGGACCTTTGGGCTTGTTTGGGTAGTTTTTGTTCCTGTCGGTGGTGGTGCTGTTGGAGTTTCTACTGGCCCTATTGCTCCTAATGCCATGGACTTTCAGATTCAGACTATTGATCCAACTGTTTCTCTCCGTCTCGCTCATCAAAGCATAAAAATGTAATAACAATCACGATAATTAGTAGCAATTTGTAGCTCAAAAGCACTTCTGCATTTACGGATTGAGAGAGATTGAGAAGGAGTTGGGTGATACCGACTATGAAGAAGCTCATAAGTATGTGTGTTAGCAGCTGTGATCTCAACGAGGGAGGATGTCGTCCGTGACAGTGACACCCTGGAGATGTTAATTTCTTTAAATAATACCTTGAAGCCGAGTTTTGTGGAAAAAAAAAGGTGATAATTGGGAGAATTATATATATTAGTAATCTGATTATCATGATCATTAAAATTTTAAATATTATATATAAAGGTAAGGAAAATCTTGATTATAATGTCCCAAATTGATCATGCCTGCTCTTCTGCCAAACTTTCTCTGCCACGTTTAGTATTCAGTCAGTGGCGGGGCTCTTGAATTCTGAGTTGATTCAACTTTGTCTTCCTTTTTTTTTTCTTTCCATGATAAACCCAATAATCCCAATAGTATGTTGGATCCACAGTGCTTGGCAGGCCTGTCCCTCCAAGATTCTATTAATAAATATACGTTCCAATTAAACATTATGAATAAAGAAATCTTAAAATTAAAAAATTTTCACTACTTAATAAGTCAACAAGACTCAAAATTGACTAGTATAAAATATTGAATTTTTTACTATTTGACTGTGGATATCAAAGATTATGTGTATTCCCGTCATATTAAAAATTTGTGTAATTGATAAAAATAAATCTTGTAGGGCTCGAACTCAAAGCCGCCTAACTCTGTCTTTAACTATGATGACAGGCTAAAAGCAAACAAAAGCAATTGAAAATTAACTAATGATTTGATTTTAATTAAAAGAAATGGTAATTATCTTAATTAATGAACTAGTAAGATGGTGCCATGGCATTATCAAAAGGGTTAGCAAAGGATTACCATGATAAAACGGAGCTCAAAGAATAATAAAAAAATGATTTAAAATTATATGAAAATGAATTTTGTATATTTTAATATATACTAATGAGTAATATTTTAATCTCATAATGCTGACTACAACTTGTAGAGGTTGAACCGAACCACATATGTCTGTTAAAGAAGTACTGTTCTCCAATCGAAACTCGAAAATTTTAAATTCAATTTTACTAAATTTTTTTTATATGTTTTTATTCTCCTCCCTCTCTCTTTTCTTTTGACTTATGGATCTCTCATAAATATAAACCATATGGTATTAAAAAAGCTTATTAAGCCCTAAATGGTAGAAGTTGGGGAGGTCGAACCAGACGAAGTACATAGTTAGATTTTTTTATACAATTTTATTCCCCTCTCCCTCTTTTTATTTTATTTTATATGATCTAAATTACATTATATTAAGAAACTCATTAAATTCGGACTAATTTAGATTTAAATGTGATTGATTTATTTAAAGGATACAACTCTTCTAACATGAAATCCTGCTCGAGTGAAGGGGTGACTAATAGCACCAAGTCAGCTTATATTAGTTGCAACTTGTTTGTTTTTTTGTTTCTCAAGCAATATGAAACAATATATTGTCATTTGATCAATCTTTAAGAGCATTCAGCAATTATGATCTCAGAACATTCAATATGGTATGATATGGTTGATAAGTCATGCCATCATTTATGCCAATATTAACTTATAAAGCATGTAATTATTGTGCTAAAAGTTTTAACATTGTTCATAAGGAAACAGAAAGGAGGAAGCCTCTCATACTAAACCACTGGGGAACTGGGCAGCAAAAAATATCTCTGAAGCAAGATTCTTCAATTCATGGAATTGCATCCATGCCCCTATACTTTCACTCTTTTGTATTTAGCAGCCTAAACTTCCACTTATTGCACATAATCCCCTAAACTGCATAAATCAGAAACATATCCCTCAATCCCTTCCTGTTTTGCTAAATAAATGAATGGTAGCAGTAATGAAGACGCAACTATCTCCACTATGCAATGCTTAGTTTTATTTTTATTTCTTTTAACGTTCAACTACGAGCATATCAAGTAATTTAAACAATTAACATATCATCGGTCCAAGTTACAAGTTTGTGTTTCTTTCCTATTACAGGCCATGACACGTGGACTAGTTACCAAAAACGGCAAATAGAATGGGAGTGAGAAGAGAATTTATAGGCACACAAAAATGGGTTGATTTCCTCAAACCAGTAATATGAGAGTTGAAATGTAAATGATCCAAAGTACAGGGATGCATTTGCAATTTAAGCCTTTCAACTAGGCACGGCACGTTCCTTCCGTCAATTGCTTACGCCGTTAACAGGGAGCCGTTAGTGCCTACTTATAGCTGGCACAGTCTAAATTAAATATGACATAAAAAAAGGACGACGCGGACGCAGCGCTAGCCGAGAAGTTCCGCTCGCAACCCTGTGGAAGGCAGTATTTACTTCCCAGTCTTCATTTGCTGACAGCAATTCAGACAAGAGAAGCTTGGAGGGCGGCCCTTCAATTCATTCATTCTTCTTCTCAAGATCAGATTGGTGACAGTGCTGCGTCAGTCTTGATTTGATTCGCTTTCGGGCGGGCAGTCTTGCTGTCCTTTACTGTTCCTCAATCTGTTGGGTGTGTTAATGTGAGTTTCAAGCTGGGAGCTTTCGACTCAGATTTGTCGTTATGAGATGTTCTTTGTTGGATTTGGGAATCAAAATGTTGCAGTGGTGACTGTTTTAGTTTATTTGTTTCACGAGTATTGATTTTTTTTTTTTTTTGGTTTCTTTCCCTCACTGGGGGAAGAGAGGATCCCTTTAGGAGCTTGGATAATGTAGGATTAGAACTGTTGGTTTTGCACCATTCAGGCCCTCGAATGAATCCAGCGATGATATGCCCTGATTCTTGTGGCTTGTACATGAGTAAGCTGGCTAAAATTAGATAAGCTGGAACATCAACCAGTCTTGATATTTTTATGTTTTAAGATGTCTGCTATTCTTTGTCGCTCATCAAACCACTGAAAGGAGGTTCTGAGTTTTTGGAACATCTCTTCGTCTTATTAATGATTAATTGAAGTGAGTTTTATTATTTCACATCGCGATTATTTACATCCATTTGCATCTGAGAATGGCTTATCCTTGGAATAATCTTTCCACGCATTCTGAACGCAATAGTGCTTGAAATTGAGGCCTGTGTTCCCCATCTTGCCTTTATTTTCATTCAGAATAATTTAATGCATTGCAGCGTAATAGTCATAAGGTCCTGCCGGAGTAGTTTTATTTCATTTCTCTTGTATCTTGCTTAAGCTTTCAAATGGATTTCCAGTGGCTTCCAGCAGAAGATATGTTTGTACATCTTTTCATCTCATTGGATTTGGATCACTTGTTGTAGGTCATAGGATAAGATTTTTGGTTTTCCTTTCTCATCTTGTGGTCTATTGATGTATAGTGCTTTTCCTGTTCTTTACCTTGGTTTCTGTTTCCTGTGAGGATCCAAATTATCATGTGTTATTTATCAATCAAAAGGGAAAAAGAAGAATAGTAACAGAGGAATGCTGTCAGCTTCTGCTTTTCATTATTTAAAAAGCTTGTTAAAGCATATTAATTCCACAGTTTGCTTCTCTTTGTGGTCTGCATAATCATAGCCAACATCCTTTGAGGTGGGATTTCCATATTCTGATGTGCTCTCAATCTAATGGAAGAGATAAGACTATTTAGAATTGCTATTTTATTGCATGAATTTCACTATGCTTACACATGAGTGAATCAATCTTCAGTTATTTGAAGTTCTTAACAGCTCGGCGTGCTTAGTTGTGTGCATATAAAATATGCTTGACATATGAGCAATACATGCAATATTTTGTGTACAGGGAAATGGGAGTAGAAATCACTGACATACGCATGGACAAGGAGCAAAGACGAGACATGGTGTACTCTAGTGGTAATTAAAATGATCCAAAACCTCAAGAGATATTAGACTCATATGGTGATATCAAAGGTGATACTGAGTGTCAGGCTTCAGAAGAAAGCAACGAAGTAAAGGAACATGAATTGAAGGAGTGCACTAATGAAAACCCTGTGGAGGGTAAAGAGAAAACTGTGGAGATCCTAAAACAGAGACCAAAACTGGAGGATAGGAAGGGAAATGATAACAATAGGATGACATCATCGGCAAAGAGTAGACCAAACAATAGCATAGGAGGTGCTAGAACAAAGCACACTGCTCCTCATCCATTTGCTTTAGCAACTGCCAAGCATACTTCATCTGGCACACATCCCACTGGGGCAGAAGTTGATCCAGCCATTACAGATCATCATAAATCATTGAGTGGAAAGCCCTTGCACAAGCCAAGCTCTAAGAAACTGAGTCAGGTAATCTTTCTTAACTGGGTGCTAGCCCATGTGAGAGTTTTGCTCTTATAAAACAGCCTAGGAACAAATACGAAGTCCACAGCATAGAGCCAATTTTAACACATTAAAAACTTGAGACGGTGGTTTAAGATATCATATTCTATGCATTACATGATAACAGCAATTGCTATTCTGCAGACCAGTTAACTACTTGGAATTTATATTTGGTTAAATTTGGTGTGACAGAATTGACAAACTTGTCCTCTTTTGCTATTATTTCCATTATCACGCCAAATTTGCATGTAAACTATCAAAGCTCATGTAGAATGCTACCTGAGAGCTATTTTATCCCCTAAACAGCTAACCCTGATTTTCTGAAATGCACAAAAGTAAGAAAAGGTTGCCCAATTCTCTTGGCAAATATACTTATGCCCGAGTACACGGTGCATGAATTGATTTCTAATAGTTACATGTTATACCTCATGCAGCCGTTATCACATCCATTGGTGAGGAAACTGTTGCTACCCAACAAGAAGCATTCACGTGAGGAAGATTCATGTTCTGTTGATTCTTTGTATCATTTTTATTCTAGAGCATAAGTTTACACATTTTTATGCTCTCTTATGTTTATAATATATCTAATGCACATCGACGGTAAAAATTGGAAATTCTCCTTGATTAACTTAATTTAGCAATGTAGCATCTGCTCAAGTTCCTGAGTCACACGACTGTAGCATCTGCTCCAGTGCTAAGGTGCACACAGCGTGCTGAAAAGAGGCAGATGTACCCTATTAACGGAAATATTTAGAGAGCATTTTTAAAAAAATTCCACTTCACAACAGCTCACATGCAAAATTTCAAAGGCAACCTCTTATTGTCCTTTTATTGTTCTAGTTTTATTTGAAATTAGAAGAGAAACACCAGGCAAACGGGGCCGAGAAAAACGAATCTGAAGCAAGGACAAAGTTATTTTACTTGCCACCAAAGATTTTATCTTTATTGTTGAGATGGAAACAATGAGATCCTAATGTGCCCTTATCAATTAAATTTACCGCTTTGTCAATCACTACTTCCTAGGAAGAGAGTTGCAGAAATCAAGCAATTGAGAAAGAGCATGATGTTCAACGCGACCCCAACAATGCCTATCTTCTACCATGAGGGAACCCCACTGAAGGTCGAACTCAAAAAGGTAGAGAAACATTATTTACTCATTATTTTATGACGTTAAATGCATTTATCATGGCAGGATCTTGTGAGATGTCCTAAAGATCCTTGATAGTTCATTGGACTTGTCAAGCAGCAATGTTTATTTTCCAGAATGTGAGTAAATCGTCTATAAGTATGGATAGGGTAATCTGAAGGAGAGTGCTAGTTCTAGGTAAGAAAGGACAGTGCACTAAAGGAAACGGACATGAAAACATGTTTTGCATATTTTGTCCCAGTGACTGGCATGAGCAGCTCAGTTTCTAGAACTAGACATGAAAACATGTGTGATGACAGATGCTGCCAACCCAGGCAAAATCGCCGAAGCTGGGCAGGAGAAAGAGCTCTGGTGTTGCTCTCAATTCCCAGGGAGAAAAAGTGGAGGGATCATATGACTGTGGAGTCGCTTCAGTCTGGGTGAAAGTGCAGCAGAAAAGTTTGAACATCATGAGTCCAGAAAGATGCTTGAGACTAAAGAACCTATCTCCACAGAGGTGAATGGACATGGGAACACGAGAATAATCGCCATAAGAGTCCTGAATCTGTTTTATGTGCTCAAGGTCGGTAAGTTAAAGAGATCTTTGTTCTTGCCAATGTCTATGGAAACTCCATACCATATTTATTTTCCTGTTCTGCCTGTTGGTGTTTGCAATTACTTGCTGCTGGAAGTGGGCTTGTGTAATTTATGAAGTGTGAGTCCCCAGTAATCAAATGGTCCAGATTCATATCTACACGTGAAGAAAAACAAGACTGTTCTGATTTTTCAATTACCTGTTCCCATTCTTATCTCATTCAAATCCTCCGATGATAACTTAGCAGTCATCCACTCTGTTTGTTCTCTGTGATCAGTAACTTTGGTTTCTAAAGTTCATTTCTTGAATAAAAAAACGGTGATAAATGTAACTGATACTGATACTGATACCACAAAGTTCTTTCTTTCCATGGTTTAACCTAAATCGTGCTTATGTGCTAGTTGCTTTATTGATCCTATGGATGCATGGGAACAAGCAATTACCAGACTGCCTAGTAAACGGTTCAGTTCCAGATCGAATTTTATTATCATTTTAGGTTCATTTAAGGAGCGGAACTCATCAAATCTTCTCAGATATTTATTCGACGTGAAGTTCCATCATTGTTCCACTTGCATATATTAATACTGCAGCAAAATAACAGTAAAAGAATGTGATTAGATGGCGCGAAACACGATAATTTAACTCGAAGACAAATAGGATTATCTTTAACTTCTTCAAATGCTTATTCCTGTGCTCTGGGATAAAAATACCATGCTTTACACATTTAGTGCGAGAGTCATAATAAAAAATGTAGAGAGAGGGGGAGACAGAATAAAGCAAAAAGGAGGAGAAAGTTACCCAGAAAGATCGACAGCCAGAAGATGCCCATGTAGCGTAAAGGACTCCTCCACTGCAAGAAGTCTTCTTACCAGCCATTGGGGGCAAAAAATTTTTTTTTCCTTTTTAGTTATACCGATGCCCCGATTTGTGGAAGCAAACGTTGCTTGGTCAAAAAGGGCCATGGCCTTAGACTTTCTCTTCAACCGGGGGGAGCTTTCTTGCCCTCCGGAAGATGTTCCGTTTAAGATTCTCCATCGTATTACTGATATCAGTCTGATTCAATCCATTCTCAATCCTGTAAAGTCAACTACAGATTTCAGTTTCTCCCCCTCCCCCTCTTTGGATATGGAATGAATTGAAACTCCAATGATATTTAACCTTATCATAGATTGAAAGGCTAGGGATAGCTCCATAAGTCACAAACCATGAACTGAACTTTATTCAGGGAAATTTTAATCGTACTAGGACGGTACAGAATCGATGGCCTGCGTACAAAATTCAACCTTTCACTAGTAATGCTGGGATATTGCCATGTCCGTTCAAGTAGGGTTGTACATGGATACTGGGATATTATCATATTAAGTAATAAAATTAACAAAAAAAGGGATTAATTTTGTGTATTTTCCGTTCACATATTCAACGGAAAAATGATCCCTCAAAGATCATAGTACTACGGTTATTGGGTTGGAATTACGACTTAGCAATCACCCTGACCTTCTCAAGTTTTGGTCCACAACTTTTTGGATCTCGTGCAGCTGGCACCACGTACATGGCAGTTTAATATGTGCTCTGAGTAATTAGATTGGCATCCTTATGATATCATTTTTTTAGTCAGTGACTGGTGTTGATCCGATCCGATCATTTATTATCATGGAAAAACGAATTTGCGTGGCTATTTACACCAATTAAGTATCCCTTGATCGATCAATCGGATGAAATTAGGTCCTCTTATCAATCAAGTTACAAGGAATGAGAAGGGTAATGCCCACGTAAGGAGGTCCTTGATTTGGCCCTAGTGTGCGTAGGCTTTTTATTAGACTCTGAAGGAGGCTGCTTGCTTTGACCTCAGTATTGCTACTACCATCCTTTGCCTTATATTGAATGGTATGTGCCTTGATTAAGTACTAATTAATAATGTTCAAACGTGGACTTCCATTTCAAAACCATCCTTTTTTTTTGCATATTTTAATATTCGAAAATTTAATTCGACCTAACCGATTTAGATTTGAATTAAATCGATTTGATAAATGATAAATCTCTTTAGATATAAATTATCTCTATTTATTATACTTGAACCGGAGAACTTATTTAATGAGAAAAATATGCTAAACCTAATTCAAAAAGGTACAGGCCAAAATATAATTTTCCGTCATAATTATTCCTTTCAAATAACACAATAATCTAGTTCGAAAGTCGTCCATCTGTTGTTATAAGCAGCAATTGCCCGAAAGTTGTGGTAATTGATTAATAATATCCGGGACAAGGCCCAAGAGATTGGTTAGTATCCGACGGTCCAAGAATTACTTTAGTTCAAATGAATAAAGCATGTTCTCGGTACTTTTTATGTACGGAAAACCCTAAAAATATGTGCATCTATTTACGGTCTAGCTGAAGCTACTAAATGACCCTGATCAATGCTGGAAATATTTTCTGTGAAATTTTAGTCGGAACACCGTCATCTCTAGCTGCCACCCGCTGCCATTGCTACGCAAAATCCATCAGGTTATTCGATCCGATTCTCAAAATCAGCAGTGTAAATAACAAGCTAACGCGAAAGGTGAGAAAGCAATCAGCGCAGCGAAGATAAAGGTAAAGCCAGTTAGAGCTTTGTGACTCGCAACAAAAAGATGCAAATTTTCCCCACAATCCTCACGTATATAAGGGCCCATGAGATCCATCGCATTAGCCTCTTCACAATCTCTCTCTCTCTCTCTCTCTCTCTCTCTCTCTCTCTCTCTCTGTGTGAGGGGTTGCGGGGAATGCTGTCTGGTTCGAGACCATTCACGTTGTCCCCCCGGTGATGTCACCCGGTTGCTCTCGTGATTGATCTCGGACCAGGCTTCATTCCCCCCAACCTGGACTACACGATGGATGTCCTTGGATTCCACGAAGTGGGTGACCGTTTCATTCTTAATCTGCGTTCTTTTGTCACTGTGCCTCTTATCAACTTCTTCACAGGAGTCATAACAGAAGAACAGATACGAGGAACTGATCAACATGATGAGTCGAATCTCAGATCAATAAGCCTGACTCCGTGAGGTGAGTATTCTCGTGCTCGAAGCAAGGATTCATACTTTCAGTGTCTAGAGCTGGCGTTCGATTTGTTTGGGGGATTTCTTACCGCCAGTCTCTTATAAATATCAAATTGATCGACGTAATCAGAACTTGACACCTGCCTGGCAGATCGATCAAGCAAACAGCAATTAATCCAAGTAGAGTAGAAATCATCTCGCATGAATATATGGAATTGCATTGTGAGCGAGTCATTTCGTTGAAGTTGACGACGTTTATAGCGGGGAAGCCAATCTGTGGATTGAATCTCACCGATGAAAGTAGGATAAAATATATATATATATATGTGTGTGTGTGTGTGTGTGTGTGTAGATTGATTCATTGACTGAAAGCAACCGGCGATCATTGCATTGCTTAATTTCTCGAAATCTTGTGTCGATTGGTGGGTGTAAATTAGTAGCTCCTTGGAATTTGGTGCTTACTGTGCACACAAAGTCCTGACTTTGATTCCATTGAATAAATTGAAAAGAGTGTGAAAACGTGACCGGGAAAAAAGACAGGAAAAAAAGTATATATCAATAACAAAGTTTAAATTTTGGCTTTTGGGGGGGTTGAAATTCAGGGCAAAATTGGCTTTGCGTGAGGGGAGTTACAAGGAATATTATGCGCAAGATGAACGCTTTCTCTTTATCTGTTATGTTAAAGGATTTGATGCTCACTTTGATGTGGATAGACAGTACACGCCAGTTAAGACTGTGCCCCCATTAGGTCGGCGAGAAACTGTGCTAAGTAGAATTCAGTAATAGATTTCAATCCCGTCAGAATCAGATGAGTATAATGAAAGTAAATGTAATTAGTTATATTGAATTTGTAAGTTATTTTAAAACTATGTTATACCTAAATTTCTTCAAGGTTGGAATTCCCAAACTAGGCCTCCCGTCAACTTACTGTGAACAGTCATACATGAGGGGTTGAATGCTATTTCAGTATTAGATCCCTTTTATTACATTTACCTGAAAAATTCACCAGAAGCGTCTTCCCTGGGCTAGGCAAAAATGACGTCGTTTTGTGTGAGCTCTACCTGTGGGCATCCAAGTTTGAGTGTATTGCTGACAGAATTAGTGTTGATTAATCACTATCTAATCTGTTTACGGGTAAATGCAGACGTACGAATGTTGTCCAAGGAAAACTGTAAGATCGTCGTGTCATGACTGCTATCCCAACTTTCACTTATTAAAAAAATCAACCTTTTTTTTCTCCTTAAATTAATAGCAAAAAACTTATAGGGTTCTTAATATTTGGTGAAATCCGGGCATTATCAGCATCCTTCGAGCTTCAATAAAGAATGAGATTGAATTTATGCTGCTCTCGATCGCCAAATCAATTAGCAAGGGAGACTCGAACCAAAAAATTCTAGATATACAAGTGATTTACAAATATCTTCATTTTTTAATAGTTAAAAAATGGTCGATTAATGAAATCCCGGAAAAATAAGATTAAATATCTTGATACATAAGAGATTTGATAGTATTATCATATCAGGTTAAGATTTTGAGTTAGACATGAGAAATACTCTCTCATAAACCTTATGAAAATTCTACATAAATTGGGTACCACTACCCTATTTTAGGTTGTGCATCGCCGGATGGCAATTCTAAAGAAATCATTCCGATCACCTATGTCAAAGCAATAAAGACTACAGAGGATGTGAAAATTCAAAATACATGTCTACATAATAATTAAACTATATATATTTCTATATAAGTTGGTTGATAAAATTTATTATCTTAATTATATCTATCCGACTTACTTTTAGATTAAATCAAAATTTTGTTGAATTTCTAAAAATATATGCACACAAATACCCAAGTTGTTGCTAACCTTATGTATAAAATAGGCAGAGTAGCTCATGGCAGTGCAGAAAAAGTTAAAATTTGTCTTAGGCCATCCCTTCTTTTCTTTGACTGAAAAGTTGTGCCTGGTCACAAGTCATCCCAGTGGCATACGGTTCTTATTGTTGACCATTTACACAGAATAACAAAACCAATCAAAGTGCTTACAGCACTAATTTGACTCCAATAAAGATGGTCAGATTCATTATATATATATATATATATATATATTTTCACCAAATTAAGCCCTTCTTGAACATCAAGTCGACTCTAGCTAATGATACTTTCAATAGGTATCGAACTCCGCGAGTAAAATCATGCCAACTTGTGTAATTACAACTACCGGGGAGGTCAACAGCGACTATTCATGTGCCTGGACAAACTTTGGACCGACTTTAGGGACTCGATGGACCCGGCACGAGATGACAAGTACAGGGTCTTGCTGGAGATCCCGTCATCGGGGTTCGACTTCAAATACAATTAATACCATACTAATAACGAGTATTACTTCACTGTGCTCACTGCATTAATCGAGACTTTTGATTCCGCTCTTTATGATCACCAACAAGAAAGATAGAAGGAAGGATGGGAGCGTATATTGCTATCTTTCTTGTTGATGATGTATGTGTACGGGGTAGTTGTTTTCAAGCTCCCATGGGCACAATGTGGCACTGTTACCATGGGAGTCGCAGAGAGGATGGGATGAGACGACAAGAGCGTGAACATGACATGACAGAAAGAAGTCATCTTAAGTCAATAAAGCCATTCACACAAAATTTCTATCTACAGATTCCCCAGAGAGTGCGAGGGCGAAGCTTTTCGACTCTTGCAAGCCACTGGATGGAAAAACAAAGGGGAAGGAAGAAAGAATGAAGTTAGTAAATTTCCAAGGAAATAGGACGAAAATAAGAATACATAATAATCAAATTATGTATTTACAAATCTTAAATTAAAAATAATATTATTATATTAAACTCGTAACTCCTTAACCTAACTTTATGAAAATCATTTTTAAATATGAAATAAACCGATATAGATTAATTTAAAATGAATTGTGATATTTTATTTAGTTTTATGAATGGATAGATTGGAATATTATCATATATTTGTAGAGAATTTATTATTAAAGTATTTTATATTTTAATAGATTTGCTGAACTCCAAATTATATTAATCCAGATTTATTGGCCTGCGAATATTAGGTGTTAATCCCAAGAGAAGGAAAGAAGGAAAGGAACAAGAACACGAAAAAAAAGGGCTCTTCTTGGAAGAGAAACGAAGCTAATAAATATTCTTAGGTTAGAGGCTATCTGGAGGGACTTTGATTCATCAGTCCAAGTTCACCTCGTACGGTTGTTCTACATGTATCACGTCGTTCTCGATCATATATGATAACATTAGAACGACAGACAGATCAGAGTCATGCGACTTACCTGAATTTTCTAAATCGAGCTGCTGTCCACAAAACCTCCCTAACCCAATGAGCAGCCGAGCATGGGGCACACGGACGGAGGCCCATTACCGAAAGATATCTCGTGAACTTTGTCGCTAACCTGAAGGATGTTGACATTACCGATTGGTAATGTAAGGACGATGGAAAAAAAAAGAAGAAAAAAGGTGAGGACGATACCCTTCAGTGGGGACAAGGGGTCACATCGACGCATTATCTACTTCACCATCCTCATTATTATTTTAGATTCCGGTTAGCATTATTTATTAATTCAATTTTTAAAAAATGCTATTTAACATACAGTAAGTCTACTAATTTGATGTCGCCTTACGTTATATATAATGCTCTAATATGTATACAAAAATGCAGTATCTATCGGACACAAACATTAAGACCCATGTTTGTATTCCTAAAAAGATATTTGACACTATCTGATGAAGATATATATCTAGTTCGACCATTCCTCCGTGTTGATGTTCACATAAGAGAGAGGACGAGGCTCACAGTCCCTGACCAAGAAAATGTGAGAAAGGGTTGGGTAAAGTGGGTTCTCTCTCCATCGAGATCATCAGGAAAGTCATCATCGTCGCATCGTATACTTTCGATATCCCCATCCATGGCGGTTAAAAAGCAAGAGTCTCTCTGATCATTACTGAATTTCACAGCACTTACTTGCATAGGAAAAGTTCTCCCCCATCAAAGAAAATTGGGGCAGCAAGTAGGATGGTTACGGCTGCTTGGAGGTCACAACAGAGTTCGACGGTAACACAGTTTCGAGATTTAGCAAGTTCAAATGCAGGAGCTGACATTCAATGTTTTTTGCCTGCTTTGATACTACTTGTTGTTCCCCTGACCCAAGGTCTGATAACAATGGCTGGGGATCGGATCATACAAATAACAGATGTAAAGTGGAAATAGGAATGAACTGTACACATAATATACGTGGTTTGAGACAATGGTGGAGGGCCATGTCACGGGGCCGATGCGGGCCACAAATTTTTCCGCACCTCGCTAAACGTCGACACTCCACTTGATGACCAGCCACACACTCACCGTGCGTACTGTCAATGCCAAACGACCACCGAACCAAAGGAGCAACACCAAAGAACAAAGGAATACAATTGGAAAAACGTAACTCATATTCACATATATTACAAGTACACGAAAAATCCAATCCAGAATAGAACTCTTACGCGCAGTCTCACGAGCCTATGCCTCGCAGCCTCTATCTGCTTGCACTCCTTACTCGTCTTGTGTCTTCCCTCAAGAACACCGGACTGTTGCCCAACTTGACTTCCACTCCCTTGGAATCTCGAGCTCCTTGAGTCTCTAGACCGATCTGGTCGTTCCTGGTTTCTCCCCGTCTCTGCTTGGTGTTTGGTGTCTCTCGCCTCTTGGCTGCTCTACCGAATGAGCCTAACCCCCTTTATATAGGGGAACCGAGCAAATATGATATGGCAACCGATAGATTTGAATTCCTTGATCCTCTCCATCAGATCTCGATCCGTTCAATTCTGGCTGTCGATCTACAATCTCCAAGATTGTTTCCATAACAAATTGCCTTGCCATATCCCGGGAGGATCTTCTCGGATTTCCCTGGATTGTCTTGGTGCCAGCTTAGCCTTATCGTCCAGGTTCATCCCCCCCTCTAGGGTCCACATTCCTGATCCCCTCCTAGGATCACGGTCGTCTGATTGCTGCGTCCAACAAGCCTGGTCAAGGATATAGCCGATCCCCGCAAGTCGTTAACTCCCCTGCCGCTAAGTGCTGAGCCTCCCTTAGCATTTGTCGGGCCTGTTGAGGTCTGCGCACTCCTGGAGCGCCCTTGCGCAGTTGTATCAGGTTCCATGAACCTCCTAGAGCCTAGCACCATGCCTTGCTCGTGGGCATCCTCACTGCCCACCCGCGCATCCACTGACTTATGCCTTGTGGCACTTCCCTGCCACAACCTGGTCCTTTGGCACACTGCTGAGCCTTTGATCAACCATCCTCTTCACGAGTGCCTTCGTGCACGCTTGTGTGACCATCTCCAGACTTGCTCGCTTCATGGGCTTGCAATTCTCTCAACACCATGCACCCGATTGCCCGCGCATCATTGCGTGCAGGCTTATGCGCCACCAGTATCCCGAGGTACAGTTTGTGGTGTGCATTCTCCGGGGCTTGAGCTCAGGGGTCTAACCGTCCGTCTATATGAGTACATATCCAAAAGGAGGCTCTGACTGTAGTGTCATTTTTATTGAATAACAATAGGGAGAGTATAAAACATACTAGTAACACATACAACATAAACTTCAAGTCACATGAGCGAGCCTAAAGGGGGAATCCAAGAACCTTGAAGAACACGTTCTTCTTGCAAACTCTGGGGATGTATTGTGAGCACTTTACAACTAGAGGTGGCAAATCGTGCCGCCCGGGTTTTATCGTGCCGGGCCGGGACGGCACCGCATCCTTAAGGGGCGTGCTTGGGCCAGCCCTTATCGTGCCGTGCCGACACGGCACGACATCCTAAAGGGCGGTGCTTGGACCAGCCCTTATCGTGCCGTGCCGACACGGCACGACATCCTAAAGGGCGGTGCTTGGACCAGCCCTTATCGTGCCGTGCCGACACGGCACGACATCCTAAAGGGCGGTGCTTGGACCAGCCCTTATCGTGCCGTGCCGGCCCGGCACGATAAAGCTCCCGGCACGATAAGCACTGGCCCAGCACGGTGTTATCGTGCCGGGCCAAAAATTGCCAGTTCTATTTACAACAATGTTCTCAAATAAATAAATAAATAAATATATTCTTATTTCTATATTTGTCTAAAGTATTTTATAATATAATATTCTCAATAATTTTATAAAAAAAAATAGAGTATCCTAATAAGAAAAATAAGGAAAATAAATAGAGATAGGGTAACCATTTTTTTTTAGTAAAACAAATAGACAGAATCCCAACACTGTGTTGCGTGCATAGTTTTAAAAACCGGATTGGGCCGGCCGGTTCGACCGGTTCAACCGGGAACCGGCC
>CXYZ01003352.1:330916-348804 GCA_900006705.1 Sonneratia caseolaris | reverse complement strand
TAATGAATTTTTTTTATGGATTCAATTGAATTTATCAATTGGACCATGAACTGTATTTTAATTGCAAATAGTTTAAATTTAGAAACTAGACTAGGTGAGTGGTTGTTCTCGATCGAAACAGTCAGTCCGGTTTGGTTTTTAAAACTATGGTTTGGGCTGTGGATCTGCTAATTGGTGATAGAACGCGGTAGGATGACACAGTCCAGAATTAAAAGGGCTCACATGAATTTTCGGTTGCAAAAATTTAATATATTATTTTTTAAAATTAAAAATCTTGAGTCCTCGTAAAATTCTGCTTAATGATCCTCTTAACACTTTGAAAAATGAGTGAAATACACTTAATCCTCAACTTTTTTTTTCCTTTTCTTGTTTTTGTCATAAACTATTCTTACATAAAATAGATTTTTTTTCATATTATGGCATACACAAAATTAGAGGCAAAATTACAGATTAAAATGAATATATGCTCCAGCCAGGGAGGGGATTGAAGCAGGGGTGAAAACGGTGTCGGTCGGAACCAATGTGAGGTCTGTGAGGCGTATTATTCTCAGAATTTGTTGAATTTTAACTTTCCATATGATGAGTTACTGCGGACAGCCTTCTAATGTAAAGCTGACGAGAAAGGCAAGTGACCAGCACGCTTTGGTTGTCCATAACTAAGGCTGGAAACACAGCATATGCAGAAGTAATTTTCATGATGGTATATTGGGGGGCCGGTTATATTATCTGTATGTAGTATATTGCAGGAAGCAGCGGTTTGAGAGGGTGACGGAGAACTTGAAGGTGACGAGGGTGTTCTCGACGTTGGTGGATGAGATGAAGGCTATCGGGTCGTTTGACCAGCCAGGCGATTCCCAGTGCACTGATGTGATGGCACCGGTAGCCCACTGCAACCGAAGTCCAGTCCTCCTGCTCATGGGCGGTGGCATGGGCGCCGGCAAGAGCACAGTCCTTAAGGACATCCTCAAACAGTTAACTATCTGTCTTGGTTATATGTTCATAAACTTCTTCCATAGTAAGGGAATGTGGACAAGTTCTACTTGATTTTTCCGAACCACGTAAGGGCTGAACCAAGTTACATTAGGAGATTGACAGTAAAAAAATCCAGTTCCCGGTTCAATTTCTTATAAAACTTAATCGCTTTTCTGGTAATGGTGCACGGTTCGTTTTTGTAGCCTCAACCGAGTCCAACCTAGAAGCTTATCTCTGCAGGCCATTCTGGGCTGAGGCGGCCACGAATGCAGTGGTTGTGGAGGCTGATGCTTTTAAAGAGTCCGATGTCATATACCGAGCCCTCAATTCCAAAGGTCGCCACGACGACATGCTGCAGACAGCCGAGCTGGTACTTGTTTCTTCTAGTTTACGACTTCTCCAGCCTCAAACAAGATGGATTTGTACATGCAATATATATCTAAAGTATCTGATCATCTGCAGCTGTTGAAATCAATCAGCCTTTTGGATGTTGTGAGGCTTTGATCATGTTCTCTTTAGCCTTTAATATAAGGTGTTGTCGAAATCAATTGCAGGTGCACCAGTCATCTACGGACGCAGCCTCGTCACTGCTTGTGACGGCACTGAACGAGGGCCGAGATGTGATAATGGACGGAACTCTGTCATGGGAGCCATTCGTGCAGCAGACAATCACGATGGCCCAAAACATCCACCGGTGCAGGTACCGGATGGGAGCAGGTTACAAGGTGGCCGAGGAC
Source organism: Sonneratia caseolaris (assembly GCA_900006705.1). Classification (NCBI taxonomy): domain Eukaryota; kingdom Viridiplantae; phylum Streptophyta; class Magnoliopsida; order Myrtales; family Lythraceae; genus Sonneratia; species Sonneratia caseolaris. Next base: position 347,095 of record CXYZ01003352.1, on the reverse strand, counting down.
GGCACCGTGATGGAGAACTACTGGGAGCAGGTCCCACCCGAAGAGGAAGATGAAGTTGACCAGGCGAACTCTGCGACGGTTGAAAGGAAGCCATACCGGATCGAGCTGGTGGGCGTGGTTTGCGATGCTTACTTGGCCGTCGTCCGAGGCATCAGGTGGGAAACAAACGAGCTTGAGTTTCCGGCACTTCATGGAAGCAAAAATGAACATTGTGCTTTGACGAACGCGTTCGTTTTACAGGAGAGCGGTAATCGTCAAGAGGGCAGTCCGAGTGAACTCCCAGCTGAAGTCCCACAAGAGATTCGCTAATGCTTTCCGGAAATACTGCTCACTTGTGGACAGTGCCAGGCTGTATTGCACCAACGCAGTCGGCGGCCCACCCACGGTAAGTCGATCCTACTTGCACTTCTATGAGGAGATACGAGCCATGGGATCCTGTTAGTCAGTAAATGGATCGTCGTGCATGACCGAAAACCCCTACTCCACGGCCTAATCACCGTGATTGACCCATAAAAACAATTTGGATATACGGTGATTTCGCAAGATCTTCATTTTCGCTAACCAGTTTTGACATCAAATTTTGTGCTGCACGACCGGGGCCTTTATGTTGTGCTGTTGATGGACAACATCGACTTTGTTTACGACTCCAAACTGATTTTCAAAAGACAAATCGCAGTGTTGGACTTCACTTCTCATGCATTATAATCCTTTTCTTTTCTTTCTTATTGAGAAGTTAATAGCATGGAAAGAGGGTGCGAACAAGCTGCTGGTGGAGCCAGAAGAGATCAAGTGTTTGAGCAGGGTTAGCAGCCTGAACCCGGAGGCAGGGTCCATCTATGACCTCTACCCGGACCCGAGCTTGATCTTCGAGCCGGGCTCTGTCTGGAAAGACATCTACCTCTCCCCTTCGAGGCCCAGCATCCAACTCGAGCTAAAGTCAGCTATCAAGAAACTCGAAGAATATAACAAATCTAATGGTAATTAAGACTAGCGTCTGCCATGGAATGTTTGTGTGCTGCTCTTCCCAGTTCGGCCTCCCATGGCCTCCTAGCCCACGAAGAATCTATATGCCAAGCTAGCCACTATCGGCGAGTCCTACAACGAGGAAAAAATTACCAAGTGTTTTTTTTCTTATGTAAAATTGTTTAAATTTCGGACTTTTAATTTCTCGACTTCCATTGATACTCTGGAGTGTGAGATGCTTGTTCCATGATCATACCATCATATTTATCATGTTAGAGGTCCATCTAAATCTTTAAATAAGCCTTATGTTGCACCTTTAATATTAGATCTTAGCCCAGTGCAAAAGGGTCATGTCGAAAACAGAAAATCCCATTAACATACTACCCTTATCAGGCTGTGGCGATCTGTCATGAACAGAATGGGAGTACCGATTCAGAAGACTAGTTCGTTAGATGAAAAGGCCCACTGACCTATGCACTCTCCATTTTTCCAGCCTTTTCCAATTGTGTGGGATTTGGGTTGAAACACGATCGTTATATTTATTTACCAATCATGACAATGGTCCATAATCACAACCCACAAAGTCACTGCCCCGAGGCCGCTGACGACAACGGTGAACGTTGGCAATTGGTGACCGCTGGGAGCGGATCGCCCTCTGGGCGGCTCAGTTCAGTTAAAATGTGAATCCTCCCAGAGGTCCGGCCTGCTCGGGCGGCCCAGTTCAGTTAAAAACTTTGGACGGCGGAGATCGGCCCGCAGAGCAAGAAATGGGACTTTTAACGAAATTTGGGATTTTGAGGTCCTCATCTGCAATTACAAATACCACTAGCAGGTTATTTTAGGGCCTCACTTCAACACAATCCCATATATAATGCGCAGCTACCTGCCGCTTTCTTTATCTCACCAGATAATACCCTAGCGGCCGTCGTAATTGCATCTCCTCCTTACTCAGTGTAGGGTTACTGAAACAGATCTCGAAGTCATGGTAAGTCCTCTTGCTCGCTCTCTATGCTCTTACCTGTGCGGGAGCATTCTGTTTGATACTTTGAGTTGCTGATCTCCAGGCGGATGCGGAGGTGGCGGTTGCAGGACAACCGAAGAAGAGGACATTCAAGAAATTCTCTTTCAGAGGCGTCGACTTGGATGCTCTTCTTGACATGTCCACAGATGAGCTCGTCAAGCTCTTCAATGCGCGAGCACGCAGAAGGTGAAATCTCTGATGTCCATTCTATAGCTTTTAACAGCTCCAGAGCATTATGTAAAGGCGCCAGGATAATGGATTTGATCTACACCATTCGTTGTAGCTTCAAATTTGGTCTTTCAAATTGTAATGATGTAGCAATGGTAGATATTTCTGTAAAAGCTACTGCATAATATTTGCACTTTTAGATAATATTGGTAACAGTAATGGCAAATTCCGTTATATTAATATCTGTTAGATGATGAATAGTAGATATACTAGAAAGAATAGTTTAGTGTGAATCATGCGCATCTGTAGTTACGTTAATGAGTTAGACACATTTTCATCAGCTGCTCGGTTTTTCTTGATACCAGTGGACTGGTACGTATAGGGCATTTTGACTTTGTTTATTAAGCACTGTGAATGGAATTTGAGTCTGTTATTGTGGTCATTGTGTGAAAAGGTTCCAGAGGGGGCTGAAGAGGAAGCCCATGGCTCTTATCAAGAAGCTGCGCAAGGCGGTATGTATGCTTTTTTGAATTTGCAATAGTGATAATCAATCCCATAATCTATTAATGTTAACTTGGGAAAAAAAAGTGACACTAGAGCATTTGGTTCTAAATATTGTGAAATTGGGCATATATCATTAATTTTGATTTGGGTGATTCAAAACTTTGGGAAAGATAAATGCTCTTGAGGGACAAAAATGAGTGCACTCGTATTGTAGGCTACTCTTTATCTTTGATAGTTTGGCCTTGAGCGAGGTTGCACAAACTAATAGCTGTTAAATCAGCAGCGGCCAGACAACCGTAGAGATGGATCCACAGGTGAATGGTCTCAGATGCTGCTTGCCTACTGATTCCATCTTACATTCTTGATTGAAAATTTGACCTGTTTCTCTTATATAGGTTAGACTTCACTACATTTGAATAGTGCAATGAATTTTTTTTTAATTAGAAAAGGGAGGCCCCACCCGGTGAGAAGCCAGAACCAGTCCGGACTCACCTGCGGAACATGATCATCGTGCCCGAGATGATTGGCAGTATCATCGGTGTCTACAACGGGAAGACCTTCAATCAAGTGGAAATCAAGCCTGAAATGATTGGGCATTACCTTGCTGAGTTCTCGATTTCATACAAGCCTGTCAAGCACGGTAGGCCTGGTATCGGTGCCACCCATTCTTCGAGGTTCATCCCTCTTAAGTGAATGCTCTGTTTTCCATTTACATTTACCGAGGACACTTATGTTGGCCACCTGTTGCTGTGTTCTTTTGCTATGGATTTCTAGCATTATGAGAGAACAGAGTTATAAATTGTTGCCACTGGATGGATATGACATTTCCTTGCTTTCCTATTACATTTACCAGTGGATGACATTCTGATGCTTTGACTTTGATTGTGGAAGTGGTGTTGGTAGATTGTTGAAGTGGTCTTGTTTTGTCCGTCATCTATGGAGGGGGAACATTAGAATGTTATATTTTATGTATATTACTATTAGATTCAAGGGAGGTTGTCTTGAGCGCCTTGTTCAAAGCCCTATATTGAGTTTCCACAGAATCAGGCGCCAAGGACGGTAATCGATTGGCAATTCCATGGTAATTAAGTCCAATTCGACCCAATAATAAACACACAGAAGTGACTAATAATAGCGATCCGCTTTTCCTGTTTTCTTCTGCCCAACAAGAAGTATTTTTGCCATACAATATATACAATGTAGTAAAAACAACTTAAACCAAGTCAGATGCTGCCTCCCAATTTCTGAACAGAGGACCCTCGTTGAAATTCGGCGGCAGACCTCGCTTAGGACAGCATGACAGAGTTCCTGCTCGGGATATGAGCTTGCCAAATTTCATAGAACCAGAATAGGCTGGTGTTGGTGCTGCCGGTGGCGAGATTCCGGAAACCACACAAGAAACTTAGACTTGACGCGGCGCTCTGTGACTGAGCTCTATCGACCATCGTCTTCTTTCTTCACAACAGCAGGCTATAGAACTTATTTCCACTGCAAAATGATTGAAGCATAAGGAATTACCGACATCTGAACTTATTCCGGTCCAAAGGTGCACCTTCGTTGCCACAGTCACGACTAGATCCCGGAGCACTACATTCCATTATTTTTAGTCCGATCTCACTGTTCTTTGAATCTTTAGTGATGCCCAGCAGCTTCTCTGGGTCCTCGATCATACCCGGATCACATCGAAAGAGCTCAACATGGACATCGCTGATGGGTTCATTCATCTCCCTGTTCGATTTCTGCAGTGCGACACGGAAAAAAGTTACAATAAGTTCTACGATTTCAAGATTACTGGCTGCATATGGAAAACAGACTGCAGGATTTATGAAATGTCTGTGCATCGGTGAAAGGGTCCGAGGTACAACAAAACTGTATTATGTTCAACGTTGTCGCACGCCCTGTCCATCTCCTCGAAGACTCTATCTATGGTCGGGCGGTCTTTGCTCGACTTTGCTACACAAAATACTGCCACTTGAAGAATGCACTCGAAATCGCCCCGATTAAAATTTCCGTTCAGCCTCGGATGGTCAAAGTTGTACGGAGGACGTTTCCCCATAGTTACATCCTTCGCCTGCAGGGGATGAAAAGATGAGTGGAATGCAGAATCAAAACAGGTCAGACTCTACCTTTCTTGCGAGCTGGTCCCACGCATCGAGATCGAGCTCAATAACCTTTTGTCCTGATAGGAGTTGAAGGTCAACGATCCCAAAACTGTAGACATCACTCGCGCAAGTCAGTTTCGCGCTGCTCATATACTTGGGGTCCATGTGGCTGATGGTTCCCCGAACATCGGTGAATACTTTGCTCTCTTCCATCCCAAGCATCTTTGCTAAGCCGAAACCAGAGAGCTTTAGGCTCTAGTTTCTCCGTCAAAAGTATGTTTGTCAGCTGTAAAATTACAAACCTTGTTAGCTCTTTAAGATAATTGCTAGGGACTTTCTGATCGTGTCACGGTTGGATCAACATCGAACTCTTCTACAATAATTGAAAGAAAATTTCGAACAGAGACACTTTTACAAAAGATTTGCAAGAAAAGTTCTCGGATTGCTCCGGAGCCGAACATCACTCGAAGATAAATGTAGGAAACAGAACCTCGAAATCAAGCTCCTGCAGAGATAAACCCAAGTAAAATTTTCCTATTCGAGTTCTGGCCCTCTCGTTACCTTGACATCTCGATGAACTATACAACCATCGACATGGTGGTGGAGGTACCTCAGAGCACGCGCAGAGTCTCTCAGGATCTTAACTCTCCGTTCCCACGTCAAAGCACTGTTCTTTCCTACGAAAATCATTAAGCTCAGCAGGTGATTAACACTCATCATTGCTCCTAAACATGAGAAACTTCTAAATGTCAATCGTGCGGAGACCACACAAGTCAACCGCTGTGATTGATCCAATCTCAAGGAGTTCTTTTCAAGATATACTAATTTAGAGGATGAGGGGGAAGATTACTTGGTAGATGTTGAGCTAGATTCCCTGCTGTGCAGTACTCGTAAACCAAGTACTGCTCGCCACCCTCCACGCAGTAACCGAAGAGAGACACCAAGTTTGGGTGCTGAACCCGAGAGAGGCCTTGAAGCTCCCTCGTGAACGAATCCGACTTGCTGCTCTTGTTAATGTGCTTGATAGCCACAGCCTGCCCACTTGGCAGGATCCCCTTGTAGACGTGGCCTGCGCTTCCTCTCCCGAGGCTCTTCCTCTCGTTTTTGAAGTTAATTGCGTTCTCAACCTCGGCCTTGGAGAACAGGTAGAGGCCTGACCAGGCAGCGATCTCTTTTGACGGAGCTGGCTTCCTCTGCTTGCTCCTTGTCACAAACTTTATCAGGAGCACGACCAGCATGAACGCAACAGTGACAAGCAGTGCCACCAAGATCGCCTTAACCAGTGAATCTGATCGGCTAAATTGATTTCCATTAGCGCCAGAGTCCAAGATAAAGGAGATACATACACAATCTTAGTTCTGGGAAATGAAATTTCTCTTGCAGTAATTTGGAGTTAGTCGAAGGCTTGCTTACGTTTGATCTGTATGTGGCCTGGATCTGTCCGCACAAAAGAAAGAGAGTCAGTCAGTGTTAAGAGACAAGCCATCAGAAATTATGAAATCATAGGCTTGTTCAGTTCTATAGACCTTTCAGCAGGTTATCTCTCCATAGAAGATGAAGAAGTTGAAAAAAAGCTTTGGATTGCACGGGCCTTTTACTTACCCAGCTTGTCCAAGGCCGGGAGACAATGGAAGAAGTCGTCGATCGAAAACGTGTTATTGATCATTCCCGCAGCAAGATAAATGACCACCCCAACTCCGCAGATCGCCCTCTCGGTTCCATTTGCCTTCACATCAAGATGGTCAACCACTGCATCACTTAGAGCCAACACACCTTTGGTACATGCCCGGCAAGCCAAATCAAAGGAATTCCCGAAGCTTGAGCAAGATTTTATTGCTCTCCCAAACTGCTCTGGTGCTATAGATAAATGGTCCGTCATGTTTGAAAGGAAGAGGCTAAAACACTTGCTGCTCCCGTAGTAGAGGTCCTCAAATCTGCACGAATTCACTGAAACCGATTGCTGCCACCGAAAGCCTCTGATACCGGTTAAGCCATTGGTCCTGTCCGAGGAAGATGTCATCAGAGCCCAGTGTCCGGTTCTTAACTCGGATGGCTAGGGCTTGGGAAAGGACTGTGAGAGCATTCCAGCAGCAGAGAGTGGTCGAATAGCTGCCCCAGGCGTTGATCTTCTCCTGTCTTCCGAGGCAATTCTCCAGTGGGCTTGTAATTGTACATCGAGAAATCCAGCATGCATCCTACCAGAAAACTACTTGGGTTAATCGCCGGGAACCTTGAAACGATCAATTGCTTACGATCTCCCAGAAACTTAAGCTGTTAGGACAGTTGTGAACTCAGAAACGAGGGGAAGAGAAACAAATAAAGCTAAAAATACAAGGACAGGAGTCAAGAATAACCGAAACCAGCATGAGCGCTGTCTGCATCAGGTGATATTGTCCCAAGCGACGAAGCAAACATTGCCAAAAAGCTCGCTACAATCAGAATAAAAGAAAAAAGAAGATTGAAATAATAGAGGGTTACCGGATGAATTATCTGGAGAAGGTAGAAGACTGTGATCATCAAGTGCAAAGGAGCTCGGCATGAAGACAGTGAAGAGGTACAAGACGGACACACTTCCAACCGTCGTCAACTGATGATAATAACTGCCCATTCCCTCCGCATTTCGGAAGCTATGTGATGTCCTCATAAAACTTTTCGTCTTTCCGACTGCATCTATTACTACTTACAAGCTTTTCAATAAGTTGAAAGGTAGAAATTCACCCTTCTTGAAAATAATTAGGATTTTAAATTTAATCATAAAAATGGTAACCCCCTTGCAACTGATAATGTTACTATTTTTTTTTTCCAAGACATTTCCTTCTCCATTGTTCGGATATTAAACTAACTATTATTTTTAATTTCCTATTATTAATAGAAATACATGTATTCTCCTTCTTCTTCCTTATTACATATGAATCTTTTACACATTTCATTTTTTTTTCCATTCATTTTCTCTTTTATCAATATAATGTTAAATTCTAATTTGGCACACTAGCATAGCATATTATATTTTTCACGAGTTTTTACAGAAAATTAATTTTTCTTTTTTCAAAGAAGGACAAGAATGCTGAATATGCGAATTAGTTTTCCAAATAAACTAACCGCAGAAGTCCATCGAAATCGAGGCAGAGCTCAAGATGAATCGATGACTAGGAAGAAGAAATGCATGCATGCACCACTGGCTCTGCTTCTGTTCACTCCCTTCCGGGGACACCGAGTTTCCTGTTGGCGCCTTTTCTCTGCTGCTCTCTGTTCATCTCTCCTCAAATCCTTCTTACCCTGACATGAGAATCAGGCGCGTCCTCCATTTTGGCTCTGCGCTCACTTTGTCTCCAAGATCTGGGTGTTACTCATTCATCCTCAAGTTTGAAATTTTTTCTATCAGCAGTCGTGAATTTTACTTGCTTCTTGAACCTCGTCTGTTGCCTCGTTCCTTTTGTTACGTTAACTTGTTCTGTTGTTGAGTGCCGCATGTAAGTCATCGCTGCGGTTTAGGGTAAGAATGGAAAATGCGAAACTGACTGATTCCTCAGCGTGAGCCTCTTCTGTTATTGTTTCTGATTAGTTTTAACTCTGAAGAGTCAAAAAGAGGGAACCGCACTCGGTTTCTGACAATTTGAAGACCCAAGTTTTCGAATTGGTGGACACACTGAGGCACCGTGGGAAATATCGGGTGAATACTCATAGGATAGGGGTACACTCAGGTGGCTAAGCTTCCAGATTGCGCCTACTTTCCAAGTTTTCTGATTATTCTTAATGGCACAAACTCTCATTGTACATTTCTCCAGCTACTGCAATTTGTCTAGATCAGTATGGTTGAATTTTTTTGGTGGTTTATGTCTGTTGCTATTTTCATGAACATTTATTTTCCCAGCGTTGATTATAAGGCCGATCTTGTTGAATGTGCACAGCTTGCAATTTGAGCTCAAGATCTGCAGGTATGGCATCATCTCCATTATCTTTCTGTCTACCCTCCAACGAGAATGTTGGCATATAACCGGTTGGATTTAGACTTTCCATACAGAGGACTTAGATGAAAAGTGGCACGTATTTAGAAGAAATGTAGTAGTATTATGATCCCAAGACTCTCCAGACTGATTAGATTTCATGACAAGATTTCTGCTGTCATGATCACTAATTCCCATTTGTTGCCTAAAACAAAAACCATCTTTTCAATGCTGGGAACAAGCTCAAGTATTCTGGAGGTAATTCCTGCACCTCATCCCATAAGTAAGATACTTTAATCATCACAACTTACGTTTTATATTCCTCCCTTTTATCACCTTTTAAGGTACTTTCATTTGTCCGATAGGTGCCCAATGTGTTGAAAGAATGCAGCCAATCTCACACAATTAAGCTAGCTGCTCTAGTTGCGTGCTCATCTTGATAATTCCATCTGCCAATGCTGTTGATACCGTCAAAACGTGTGCCTACTTACCCAAGGAGTGCAGGTATTGCAATTTTTGCCAACTGATCCAATAGTTTCTTCAGAGATTGAGTCTACAGTGATCGAGAAGGGGTGGAGAAGGTTGGGAAGATCCAGATTACCTTGCTAGAGGGGAGGGTTCAACGAACTCAAACTGGATGAGATTAACTTCTTGAGAAGGTTCAATACGGAATTGATGGAATGAGCAACTAAGGTTGAAAACCTCTTTGGCCAACCATTGCCGGTCAGGAAGCTCGGATAGACATCAGAAAAATAATCAGTGTGACTAGATCGTTTTTTCCAGGCCTAATTCCATTTACAATATACAGCTATTTCAATCTTGCTCAATCAATTCCGTCATATTTTTCTGTAGGTGGACATGAATGAGAGCAGCGCAGGTGAGGTTTGATCACAATCGGTAGCTGGAGAAGAAGAAGTCAAAGTGAATGAATGTCAACTGATATTCTTCAAGAGAGACTTTTTTCTGGTGCTCCAAGATGTGATTAATTTGACTTACTTTAAGTTACATGCTTTTTTTTTTATGGCTGAAAAAGTTACATGCTTGTGATTTATGTACTCACCTAAAAAAGGGGTTCAATTACATGGATATGAAATCTGTCCACTTGCATATGTTGATCTTCTAGTTTTGTAGCTGTCATGTATTATTCATGAAATCTGGTGAAACATATACTTACAAGACAAGGTCGATACTAGCCTCTGAAACAAGGGATAGTTATTGCAGTTGAAACCATTTGTAATTCGGAATTGTATTTGTATGTACGAAAACTTCTGAATGTGCTTTCTACACTTATATAAGACACAAGTCACAAACTGCTACACCTCCCATTTCTCCCCCCAAGTACAACAAATCCCTTTCCTCTGCACAAGAACACAACAGGATCTGTATGGCTTTGGTTTTCTGGAAATGGACTTCTTGGCACTAATTCCTGGTGGACCTTGTCTCCTGACAATGAAACTTAAATGTTCTGCTGTTGAGTTACTCACAGCACAAAGCTACGAAGCAAACTTCAATGTTCTGCTGTTGAGTTCCTAAGACACAGAGCAGCCAAGCAATCCCTATGTCTGAACAGCAGACTATGATTATTCTGAATCTTATACCCTTATCTTTCACTCCAAGTACGCTTAATGTTACAAATAAAAACTCAGCAGATGAGTTCTTAAACCATGTTATTGCCATGGAGTGATGCTGCAGGTGTCAGTGGTGTGTCTGGGACTTCATAGACCTCAGCATTGGCCTGTTCCTCCACCAGTGGATGGAGGTCAGCACTGGGGTTGTATTGCTGGACGACAAGGATCGAGGCAGTGGTGGAGAAGTCCGACGAGGCCAGGTAACTCCCAACTGGGCCTAGCTCTGGGCAGTCACTACGGGCCCTCTCCACAAGCACCGGGGCAGTTGTGGGGCTCCTGCCTACTATGAAGAGGTTGCACTTGTTCATTGACTTGAGGGCAGTGACTATGTCCTCTTTGCTCCTCACGGCTTTCACCTCACATGCAATGGACTCATTATTGCTAGAAGCAAGCTCCGAGAAAATGGCCTCATCACTGGTGAGACTGTCCTCTGTGATGGTGTTCTCGTTGCCCTGTCTCTGTGCTTCTGTAGCATCGATCCCGGCCGCAGAGGTGATGATGAATTTCATTATGCTAAGCATGATTCCTGGGTGCTCAGCCATGCGCACACCTATGGCCAGGGCCTCTCGGTCATCCCCACCACCGAAGAATGGGACAACAATCGTGTAGGATACATCACTGGCAGAGACCTGTGTGGTCCCACCCAGGCCACGGTCCACAATGATCCCAACAGAGCAGGGAGCAGAGCGCAGCACTTGCTGGTTTACTTGCTGGAACGCATGGCCCAGAGACTCCATGGTCCCATCTAGCCGCTGGTGCTTGTGGAACGGAAGGAGGATGATAGCAGCCCGCTTTTGGTGAGCACTTGTGCAGATATCCTCGTGGATGGTGCTAAGGGCTGAGATGGCGGTCATGGGCCGGACTGTGACTGCACTCAGCTGTTGATAGGCTTCGAATGCGATGACCATCTGATCCTGGTCATCTCGGACCTTGTTCCAGAATGGGAGCCCATTACGCCGTGCCTTGTGGACCATGGAGATGGCCGAGGACCGCTCAGATAGTTCCATCAGGTGCAGTGCATAGACACAGAGGCGACCCTTTCTGCGGGTACCACGGGATGACTCTATCAGGTTGATCATCGTGGGAATGTTCCGGGTGCTGTGGAAGCCCACAAGCATGCGAAGCTCAGTGTCCAGGTCATCGCGCTGGACGGTCTTGTGCTTGTATGGCGCCACTCTTCGAGCTGGCTTATAGACGGCCATGACTATTGGAGTTGTGATAAAGGTGGTAAAGAGAGCCATGAGGACTAGGACTGCAAATGTCTGGTCATTTAAGACCTGAAAAACCAGGAACAAAGGCAAATCATTTCCAAGTAAAAATGTACAAAAAATGGGAAAGCATCATGGGGAATACTTGGATCTGTCGCCTCTAAGCTGAAGAAACATAGACAAGAAGAGAATTACCTTTCTGTCCTTGCCGATGTTGAGGACAATGAGCTCCACGAGCCCCTTGGTGTTCATAAGGAACCCTAGGGCAACTGACTCCTTAAAGGGAACCTTGCACAGCATGGAAACCGAGAGCGTCCCGACGATCTTCCCGAAACAGGCATTGAAGATCACGAGCACCAGAAGGCCCCAGGACTGGGCGCCGCTGATGGTGGTGACGTCGGTCTTGAGCCCGCTGGACACGAAGTAGAGTGGGAGGAAGAGTCCGGAGACGAGGTCCTCGATCTTCTCGATTAGGACACTGGCAAAGGGCCCATCCTTGGGTACGACGATCCCAACCACGAACGCCCCAAACAAGGCATGGATCCCAATGGTGTCGGTGATGAACCCGCAGGCAAGGACGAGAGAGAGGGTGATGCAGATGTAGAGCTCCTTCACGGGCTCGCCCTCGGGGGACCGTCGAGCCATGAGAGCAAGGATGGGCTTGAGGACCAGGACTGCCACGATGACAAAGGCGGCACCACAGAGGAGGACCCAGAGGGAGACGAGTGGGGAGGTGTCAGAGCCCGAGAGGGCGATTGCCAGGGCCAGCAGGATCCACGCAGCCACGTCGTTGACGGCCGCTGCTGACATGGCCATGCGGCCTATGTCAGTGGTGAGGAGCTTGAGCTCGGCCAGGATACGAGCCAAGACTGGGAACGCGGTGATGGACAGTGCCACACCCATGAAGACGAGGAATGGACCGTGGCTAACCCCCTTGTTGATCGTGGATTGGAGGATCACCGACGTCCCGATCCCGAGGATGAAGGGCAGGCTTATCCCAGCTAAGGCAATCCCGAGGGCCTTCTTCCCAGTCCGTTGGATGGCCCGGATGTCGAGCTCAAGGCCGACCAGGAACAGGAAGAAGAGCAGCCCTATGTTGGCTAGGGTGTCCAGGACGGTCATGCTGTTCTTGGGGAACACCGTGTGCAGGAACTTCTCACTACGCCCCAGCGCGGATGGCCCCAAAAGAATTCCTCCCTTGAGAAATCAACGGGAAAATCAAAATAAAAATCAATCAGAATCGAACCGAGTTAAGCTTCCAATACCAAATCAAGAACATAAGACCCAGTTGCTACACGAAGAACAATCAAATGCCCAAAAGAAGAACAATCAAGTGCCCAAAAGAAGAACAATCTGGCCGCATGATGAATAGAGGATAGAAACCCAACCCTAGTATGAGTTTTTCTCTCCGGACAAACTTACACAAGAATCGAGACATTTGTGTAGGATGCGTGCATGGGAGTGAAAATGGTTAGCCACGGCGAATGATGCCCGAGACAAGGCTCAGCTTGCTCGGAAGACAACGGAATTACAATAAGGTAATAATTGGCAAACGAAGAAACTCACGATGATCTCCGCAATCACTCGGGGTTGCCTAAGCGGCCGAAGGAGGAAAGCTAGTGTCCTCGTGAACACAACCACCAGGCATATCTGGAGGATGACGAGAGGGAGGGCGTAGTCGAGGGGGCTGTCTCCCTGGAACGACCCATTGGAGGTCGCCTTCATCGGGGCCAGGCAGACAGTAGTCGCATTCGTCGCCATGGCGTATCGCTATCACTCCGTCCCAGATCGTATCACCGAGAAGCGCGGCTGCTGATGTCGCCGCAGCAGCCTGCATCCGAAAGAGATCGGGAACTGGTAATTAACCAATGGCGAATGCCACCTTCCGAATCAGAACCCTTGGGGATTCGACGAAAATAAATAAATGAATAAAATTTGCAGGACTTACGGGGAGCCCTCGTTACCTTCCGAGGTTGCAGAGAATCAGCTCACGAAGAACTATACAGCCAGCTTGTCACGGGGAAGGCGACAACTGCTGCTTTTCATAAATCTGTTATCGAGCTGTGCAATGGAAGTCTGAAAGACGATCGAGTGAGGAAGACAACATGATGTGGCTGGCCTATATATAGGGCTGATTTTATTCTCTAGAATGAATTCCAAACTATAATGAGAAAGGGATACCAGTCATATTCACATTACCCTTAAAAGACTAAAATTTAAAATTTATCATTCTAACCTTCATCTTTTTTAATCCTCTCTTCTCTCCCTTTCATTAAAAAAAATCGATTCTTTGATCCTATTAAATTTATAATTAACATATATATACACATACATATTAAAATGTATCACGATGTTTTCTCGACATATTAGCTGAGATGGATTATCGCTCTAGCCTTTTGACTTTCAGTGAATTCATATTACTGTGCTACAGATGGGGTTTATCCATTGGCAGAGCTCAATTAGACGTTTTGCAATCCACTGTCATTGCATGATTCGCGTTGATGGGCTGCCTCTCCATTATTATGGTGAAAAAAAAGGCGTTAATGAGGAGTCCAAAATGCATTCATTATATGTCAGTGGGGAAAATCAATTCACGGCAGAAATTCCACACAAAAAATGGTAAGTACACCTTTGTGATTATCTTTATGGTTTTCATTTTAAGGTAAGGTCGTTGCTGATAGGCTAATGTATTATCTATCCATTCACATTTCGTGTAAACAGGGATCGACATTTGATCAGCACCAACAGCATCACGGCACGTAACGTCAGTTTTCATGATGCGATAACGATTAACAAACCCAACTCGCGATCCCTTCTAACAAGACTTCACTAATTTTACATTGCAAAGTTGGGATTTGACCGACCCCACACTAACGAAGAGTACATGTGATGATCATGGTCAACTATCACCTTCCCCGATGGGCTCAAAGTTGATTATCGTGTAAACTACATCCGTGTTCTTCCTTAACCAAGTGGAACATGTCTCGAATGAATTATATCATATCACCACAGACAAGGGGGGTTTCCCTTCTGGGTCTCTCCGCCGTATAACATTCAAAAATTCATTGAATTTTAACTTAGTCTAATTCTAGTCCCGTCGGTCCGCTTGAGATCAAAGTCCGTTAACATAAGTTTTTTATTATGTGTATAATATTTAAATCCAGAATATTACTACTATTAATTATGGGGAGGAGGCGTTGGGGGGAATCTCTGCCCCCTTTTCTCTCTAGACTACGAAATCCTATTGCAACGCAACAAAGCGTGCACCGTTCCGTATAACAACAACGGTAATTATGACCCTATCTGTAAACAATTGCTCATTATCGAGCATGACGCGGTACGTACATGTGAAGAGCTCAACTTCCGATTGACTAATTTTGTTTATTATAGCTTTCTAATACATCCATGCTGGCTAGCTCCACAAAGGAAGAGAGCGAGAGAACTAATAGATAGATTGATGCAAGTGCGCAAGATAATCTTCATTCTTCACTTTTAATATTCTTCCACGTTTCCCCCTATATCTTACTGAACTTATCGTAGTCCTTCTTCAACTATGAGAATCGGGTCCATTCTTTTCTTAAAGCCTTCGGGGCCACACCTATTATCGATCGAGAAAATGTACAAAAAAGCATAACAAATGCACGATACCCCATCTTCATGAACCCAACCAACATGGCGGTGTTGTTCATTGGACGAGAAAATTCGAATATTTGAGCACTTGACTTCGTGCAATTATATAGCCAACCTTTTCTTCTTGTAATTAATTATCTGGAAGGGTGCTTAGAGAATAATAGGAAACTCCCTTATTACTTACGGCCTTGCGCTTGTCGTACAACTAGACCCAACGGTATCTTGTTAAGTACAACACTTATTTCAATTTAGATGTTGTACGAGATTATGAAGGTATGGAATTATCACCGATCCTTAAACTTGTGAAGATTCTCTCTGGAGAAATGTTTTTATTGATCGAGATGATTTAACGTCATTTTCCTTCAAATAAGATCTCAGTTTGAGTATTATAAATGAACAAATTTTATATTGTAAGAAATTTATTTTTTGAACGGACCCACTAATAAAATACGTTAATGTACATCTTATTGCTCTTTAAGCCTCCACTTCCCTCCTCTCTCATTCAAATGCCTCCATCCAAATATACCTAAGAATATAAGATTGGATAACATAGTTTTTCTCTGTTCATAATTTGGCATCTTACAACTCGATGGACACTAATTAATCTAAATTTAAATTCACTATGCTCATTTCATAGTGAAATTTTATGATTATAAAAATAATTTAACTCATAAAATTGTAATATTTGTCTTGTTTAGGGGAAATGTATGCTAAATTAACTCATTCATGTTGGTAAAATAGTTTTTTTTTTTACCCATAGAATATTCGAACCATAATTTTTAAAATAGAATCATACCGGAACTACTATAGGCACAAGTTTATAAGTTCAAGCGTTACATCATAGTTTAATGGATTGAATTGTATATATAATAAATAATATTACTAATAAATTTCATAATATTGTAATTTGGATATAATTTATGATAAAAATTATTAATATAATCATTATATTAAATAAAAGTTTAATATAAAATATAAAAATAAATCTAATAAAATAAAATAGGTATATTA
>CXYZ01003352.1:309687-330796 GCA_900006705.1 Sonneratia caseolaris | reverse complement strand
ATAATAAATTTTTATTTTTTAATTTTACATCAGTCGATTTTTTACTGTTCAATTAGGTTAATTAATTTGATCAAGAATTAACTAATTCAACTGGAATTGACCTTATTAAGAGTGTAATTATATCTTTTTTAAAAGATTAAATCGAATAAATGATTGATTTTTTATTAAATTGATTAAACCATTAATACAATCCGATTTTTAAAATTATATCGGAAAAATGGATGAAATTGAACACTCCCAGCTCTCTCTCTCTCTCCTTTTTTGATAAGTATGAAAGCGATCCAAGTTGTCGCCACGTGGGCGTCGACGTGAAGCCTGCGATGATGTCAACTCTCTTACTTTTTGCACCCAATAATGGCTTTTTCTTTTATTTTTTCTTTCAATCATATTGTGTGCCATTATTTGTACGGAACCGAGTGGCTATAATTCAGTTCATAATAATAGTTAACAACGGCATCTATCTAATCTTTATATCCATTATGCAAGTGCGTATATAACATATATATATATATATATACATATAAACTGATCAATAATATTTTATTATCTACTTTCTTAAATTAGACCTCTACTTACCAACATTGTGAATGAAAAAAATTACGATTAAACATGTATCACAATTATTAGAGTTACCTTGAATCTAATTTACCAAATTTAAGGTGGACTTTTTGGACATGATATACTGAAAAGCATTATCGGAGAATAGGAAATTTCATGACCATTCAGAAAGTGCACGTTTTTTAGAGCTTTGTACCGACTAGTTTGACTTTTGTTGGTTATAAATTGATACCGTATTTCATTATCCAACATTATTACGAGATGAGTTTGCGTCTGTCACTCATGTCAGATTGAATATTTGAAATCCTCCTGAGCGGATGTCATGAGTTCATTCGTTTGAAATCTTGAATAGGTATCAACCACATATTACAATATATGTGGCCTCTATGAATTTTTTAAAAAAAATTATATGGTAAGGAGTCAAGCCGTCTGACTAATTCAATTTGCCACAGCCTCACCGTTACACAATGCAATTATATATACATATCTATATATACATATGTATGTGTGTTTGCTAGGTCAACCCTTGATCAAGAACTATCTTCTTTTTGTTGCATATAAAGGCAGAATTTATTACTTACTTATTATATTAATCATTAGTATATGGAGAGATATAATAATAATTATTAATTCACATTTGAACCAGATAATATCTAATAATGGAGACATAGCCTTTTAATCATAAATTTTTTTAATTCATGTAACGTCAGCATGAAATTTCATTTAAAAGATGAGACATTTTAACTACCTCGATCGTACCGTTGAAAGTGGATCCATAGGCGGTAGTAGGTGGACGTGTCCTCGAGTATGCTCTTTGTGGGAGGCGTTGCTGATATTTCATCTTGCGTAGTACGTACGCAACGAATTGGTCAACGGATTATTAAGGAACAAAATGGACAGGGGCATGCTATACGCGTGCGTCTGCGTCCTTTCAGATATGGAAAAAATAAAGAAGAAGAAGAAAGAAGAAGAAAATGGCGGGAAACAAATGAACTAAGTTAGAGTACAATAACTGTTCTCAGGCAATGGAAAGTCAACACCTCGATGTCGGCATGGCAGTGCGCACAACCTTGCCAACCCTAACCTGCTGCTAATTCTCCAACGAGCATATCCCACAGGTACTGCAAGTATCTCCAGCCACGTATGACACTAATCCCTTTATTTCCACTCTTACGCAATTAGAAGCACGGGTTTGGAACCGTCGAGATATGCGATCCCATATCGATCAAATAATGATGAAATCTTGATCTTATAATAAGATTTGATATTATCACGTATCAGTCTAGATTTTTATATGAGCATTGATTTGATCCCTTACCTATCTATCCACGACATATCCAAATAGGAACCTTTGAAGAAGACAGGACATTTGGCTAATTGATGCACACTCTGTCGTGATAGAGATGTTGACTAGGATAGATCATTCTTTCATTTTTATCACCGGGTAGTTTTTAGCTGGAAACATAAAGTACGTACCATAAAAAAAAATCTATGTATATTGGCAATATAATCATTATATGCACCCAAGTAAACTAAGGCCTCCCAACAATCACTTCTCTAGGTCAATCCATAATAACTCACTTTTTATGATCTACATCACTGGATATCGACAAGTTTGTTGAACTCTACTTAAGCGACTATTGAGAAGGCTGGGCTAACTAGTCACTTAAAATAAAAATTTTACATTCATAATTCTTGAATACAATAATTTATTGAAGATAAAAGGATAAAAGAGAGACCGTGTGAATTCAATCCATCCATATGACTTGATGGTTCCTCTTTTGTATCAATTAAATAATTATAATCTAATGAATTAAAAAGAAGAATAAATTCTATATTAGTCGTTCCCAATTTTTCTTCCTTCATGACTGGAGCAGATAGTTGAAGAAGCTTCAATTATTGCTATTATTTTTCTCCTTAAATCTTTTTCTTCCCCTTTAAAATTATTTTATTCTGAGAGAATTATTCTTACGTATATTTCTCTATTTTCTACTTCTAATAATGCGTATTTATATATGTATATATATATATTATATCCGGTGGCAGGGTATTTTATATATATATATATATATATATTCCTTATTCCATAAAATATTTTATGCTATGGTTATACACATGTATATTGGAATAACAAATTCTACGTGCACATATGTAAAGATAAATACATTGTGAGAATCTAATAATGAGATAAATTACTAAAATGAAACGTTATATTATTCCACAATTTTTATATGCATAGGATCCGCTAGGTTCTTTTCAAGTGGAGACCTGAATTGGTTGGGCCGATCTTCCTATACCTCATAACTTGGGATTTTCATGTGAAATCGAATCATTTTTTAAATTCTTTGATTTTTTTTTTCGGTTTTTTTGTTTTGCACCCTTCATTCACGTAGGCATTTGACAATCCCAGCCCACAAAAATCACATAACTAAGGAGAATATCGTCTGTGTATGTGTGTTTTGTCCTTTTTTTAATGTAATTTACCCTATAAAAAATATACATGAAAACATCCTTAATGACATATGATCTGACGAGGATCTCATGCATATATTCCAGTTCTAGGAATAAGGTGCCCGAAGCTAAAGGTTTGACAGTTCGCATTGTGTTATATTTTATCTAAGTAGTCGTGTCAAGAAATCCTCAACTCATATTTGATACACTCCGTATAAACTCAACTAATGTCTCAATTATACAAATATATATATACATTTAATACAATTATAATTAATTATAAAAAAATACATTTAAATAGTTCGAATTAATTATGTTCTATCGAATTACGCATATTTATCAATTCACAGTCGGTTCGAACCTATTAACTATGTGTCACACCATGTCCGATTATCGTATAATATATTTTTAAAAAAATCACTAACCCCAAATGAATCACCTTTTGACTTTCTATAAATTTGGAATTCTAAATCAACAGAGAGGGTGCATTATTTGCTCAACCAGGAACAGGAATATAATAAACTATTTTCTTGAAAATGGTGGAAATGATGAAAGATTGAACCCAAACAACTAAAAAGAAATGGAAATAATGGGGTTGACCCACGCATATGTGTACGGTCTTGTGGTCCATCGTGTATGTGCAGTTATCGTTTTGGCTAATGAATGATAGTGACGATAGGATTGGCTTTTGTTTTTAATTAGGAAATAATATTACTTACGTCACAAAGTTGTTGTAAGAGAGGTGCATAGAAAACTGATCGGTGTCTACCGCGGTCACCCACCGACACACCTCTCTCTCTCTCTCTCTCTCTCTCTCTCTCTCTCTCTCTCTCTCTCCTTAAGGTGCTATTCGTGTATGTAAAGCCTGCGTACGCAGATTCAACTGCCTGTATTACCGATCGTACCCCTTGCCCGAGGGGTGCGAGGCGACCGCACGTAGTATTCCTTCAACACTAGTCTCCCTTCCATATAATAAGTTTTACTAGTAATTCATCTACTAAATCTCTAAAATAGTTTATTTAAATATCGAATTTCGGGTTGATGGGACAATTTTTCGAGATATCCCAATTTGACCGCAGATTAGTCTCAAAGTGCACTGATCCGAAAATGTTATGTAATACAAACTAAGGACTTGATTTAATTTCCACACATGCCTCGGGTTACGTGGATATATCTAGAACCTTGCCGGGTAGGTTCTAGTGGACACAAAGGAAATTTTACGGTTGGGTCCAGCTAAGGAAAAGAGCACAGTACTCAGAGCCGGAACTGGAATTGGTCCCCGAAACAAGAAAGTAAGCTTATATTACAATATATTATTATATTAAATATTTAAAAACGAAAATAAAAGGAAATATTATTAGTTTGAAGGATGAAATATATGGTTGATTAGAATTAGTTTATATACGATCTATTTAGTTCACAAGAACTTCTCCTATTGCAATCACATTCCAAGAAAGAGAGTACTGTAATTGTATGGGAAGGAGCATTCAACTTTCCAATGCAACCTAATGATCATATCCCATTTCAATTTATATTTTTTTAATATTTAAATAAAATATTATATTTAAATATTATAAAAATAAATAATTTACATTACAAAATATTTACCTTAAAAGGAGGGGCCGATCTGTCTCGAACTGGATTGATTAATCACGACCCAATACCTCCCGGATACTTAGGGTGTTAATTCAATAATCAGGTAACACGTGTGTCAATCTGGCCGATGCTTACATAAATCATTGAAAATTCCGTGCTTATCTGCTAAGAAAGGGGCCAAAAAAACAAATTTAAAGACCATGTGACAGAATTTTGGTTCACGGTAGTTGCTGAAACTTCAAATGGTCCAACGTACGGGTTCCAGTTAGCTGCAGAAAATTGATCTATTGGCGATTTAATTAGTACTTAAATGCAGTATAATTAATTCAGATTCCCCTATTAAACCCATAAGTATAGTTTTTAAAACTTGACCGGACTGGGAATCAGTCAAGGTATGGGTTCATAGGTCGGACCGGAGGTTCAATGGATTGAATCGCATATTTAATAAATAATATTAATAATATAATATTCCAATAAATTGATATAATATTATAATTTAACTATCATTTGTAATCAAAATCATTAATATAGTTATAATATTAATATTAAATTCAACATAAAATATAAATATAAGTCTAGTAAAATAAAATAAATATATTATAATATGTTTTTATTTTTATTTTTACTTTTAAGTTGGTCAGTTTTCTCATCAGTTTAATTGGATTTATTGGTTCGAGTGAGAACCGGCCGGTTCAATTAGATTTGACCTCATTTAAATTATAATTGGATTTTTTGTGAGAACTGGACATGGTGAGTGGCTGGTTTCCGATCGAACCAGTCAAACCGGCCAGTCCGGTCCGGTTTTAAAACTATGCTAACAAGTGTTAGCTCAAGGGATATGACAGGCTTGCTAATTTTTCTGAATGGGTGACCCAACTGTTAGTTCGGCTCCTTTCCTAACCTAGGCGTCTGGTAATATTCGATGAAATCTGCCACACTTGCAATTGTATGGATATAAGGGCTTGCTGGACAATTTTGGGTTGGGAAGAAATGAACTTCTTTTTATTTTTAAAAAAATAATCTAACCGATTGAGGTGTAAAGCTTAAAAATTTTATTAATCTTTCATATTGAAAGAATTAAATATGAGATATTATATTTTTTTTAAAAAAAATTGCATTTCATCAGTCATAAATAGAGCTTAAGTTATAATGTTATTTGCATTTCTCTCTATCTTTTTTTTCCTTCTTTTTATTTGGTTTTGTCAGCGTTTTATCTTAATTTCTTGAATTAAACCATATAATATCTATAAATCAAATGAGCCCTAATCAATTCACAATCGAATTCAATGGTAAAATTCTTTTAATATAAAATTTTCTGAATTGATAAGATTTGAATCCGATAACTTATTTAAGAAAAACAAATGTGAAAAAATCATGTAAATCGACTTAATTGGAATCATTCTTTTAACCACGTGGATTGGACTCTAGAGGGGAAATGAAAAATGCAATGGGCTTAGTCTGAGAATTGATTTGGAACACACGTACTGCGTAATACCGACAAATACGCTTGAGTCCCCCAAAAAATCCAAACGCACACGCGATGTTATTATCCACAGGGACGCTTACACCCAGTCCACGAGTAGGCCTCATCTCACGGGGCTGCTCCCTAGGCTAGTCCAGCATGAAAATCTCTATGGGCTGTCGATCCATTGGGGCTGGAAATTTTCTTCTTAAATGAACAGAGGAAACCCGTGACTAAGGAATGATGAGAGAGTCAACCCTCCTCCTTGAATTTGAATTTCTTTAATTACCTCTCCTACCCAAATAAGCTGAAAAGGACAAGAAAAAAAAAAGGCACTGATCGATTGAAGACAATATAGACGTTTTGGCAGGTGGCAGCAGGCCACCTATGTCCCATGGAATTGGAAAAATATTTTAAAATTAAAATTGACGTTATTTGTCAATATTTGATTCTTCTGATAGTAGATAGATAGATGTCTGGGACCAGCCTGTAGGCAGGTAAATTAAATTCATGTCTACATACATACACACATATATATATTAACGAGAAATAACTTGTAGATATTAAATTTTATCCTTAAAAGTTTTTTAAAAAAATGGAGTACCCCAGAGATGGTGAATGCGTAATGAAATTGAAAATACTGATTTTTTTTAATTAAAAAAAAAGAATGTGTCTGAAAATGTTCTTGTCTCGTTTTTTGCTCGCCGAGACCATACGGAGGTATCTACGGGGATGTCAATGCAAACTTCCTCGTCCTCTTCTCTCATAGACTTTTCATTTTAAAAAATATCAACAAAAAAACATATATTATTTTTTAAAAAAATTCAATAAATTGTGATTTTCCATCATTTTACTATCAAAATCTTATTCAGGAAAGAAAAGTTGTATAAATATCTTCCAGCAAAAGTCTCGGACGGATCATCTTCGTCAAGTGGAAGACTTCAAACTAATTTCCTGATTGATCAAAGTTTCGTTCCTTCATTCAACTCACGCCTACAAAAGAAAATCTTAAAGAGCAAAGAAGGCTACGGGAGCCCCATAGATCTCCACCGCAGCCCCTTCCTGTGATGTCGAGGTGGCCACTGTCCACCGGCACCGTCGCCGTCACCGTCCTCCTCCTCCTCCTCCTGCTCCTCGTGGCAGTGGCTGTCTCGCAGGATGTCCATGCGAGCGTGATGAACCGGCTCGGTAGCGGCAACAACATGACACTGCACTGCCAGTCCAAGGACGATGATCTGGGGCAGCAAGCCGTCCCCGATGGGTCCGAGTTCGGGTGGGATTTCTCGGTCAACGTCGTGGGGACCACGCTGTACTTCTGCGACGTCGGGTGGGAGGACGTCCTGGAGTTCCACTTCGACGCATACTCCTTCGGCCGGGACTTTGTGCGGTGCGGCGGAGGGCAGTGCCTGTGGATTGTCGCCAGGGAAGGAGTCTATGGCCTCAACGGGAGGACTGGACTCTGGGAGTACGCATACTCCTGGCCCAACTGATCCCCGCCTGCAGAAACCGTTGAAAACTTGGAGATGTCATAAAAAAATAATGGCCAGACGGATCGGTTAGTGTTGTCCGATGTCTCGTTTGCACGATGGCACGAGTCAATACATATAGGCACCGTCTTTCAAACAAGATCGATACTAGGTTGATTGTCGACTTTCTAGTTCGTTTTAGTCCACATTATACCGCACCTGTGATCATGGGTTTCCGGTGAATATACATGAATAAAACTTGGTTCCATGCAAAGAAAATTGTGCAAGTAAAAAGTGAGGATTTTCTTTTATTATTAGATAAAAAAGGTGTTGCAGCACTAAATTTCGCTCAAACGTGAGGGATTTAAACACACTATGGTGGGATTTAAAACAGCATGAGCACGCTTACGGGCATTCTCAACTTCTGCATATGTCACAGTACGAAAATCAATTAGAAAACAAAGCTGGCCACTAAACTAGTCGCTTAAGACACGGCAGCCGGGAGCGAGCAGAGTTAACAATGAGGAGGAACGAATCCGAGCTCTTTACCTTGTCGCAGAAAATGAGTGTTTTTTGGGGGTTCATGTCCGCTGCAATCTACTAAAACCTGTGCATATAACAATTACATCGACCCCCTGTTCTAGATTTTCCAATGTGGTCCTCTATTCGAAGCCACCAGTTACGGTACGACCACAGACCGGAATGGAACCCCCGAATCTCGATATTGCCCGGCAATTATTCAGGACTAGCAAGAAAGTTGCTTTAACTTGTGAAGCATATGGGTGGAAATCAAACAGGCAGACAGTCACTTGTTTAATCAGAAAACGGAAATCCTACATTGTGTTTTTATTACCCAGTTACGACTTTATGAGGCATTACAGGGGAAAGCGACAGGGGCAAAAGAACAAAGAAAGTAATGAACAGTCAAAAGAAGAGCGAGATGTAACTGAACCGCTAAAGACGTTGGGACGGGACTACTGGTGCGAGATAGGCCAGCGTTTTCCTGAACTGCTGATCCCTTCACTTCCACACGATTCCCCTTATCCTACTTCCGCGAGTGTCCACTCCCGTCCGGACCCCCCCACCACCCCCTGCGCTCTCCGCTCATCTCTCTCTAAATTCTTTTCTTCTTTCCATGACATGAGAATCAGACACGCCCTCCATTTCGGCTCTGCGCCAACTTGACTCCGGGCTCTGGATGTCACTGATTCATCCTCAAGTTTGAATTTTTGCTTGAGCTATGGTGAGTTTTACTTGCTTATTGAACCGGGTTTTGTTGTCTCGTTTCTTTTATTTTTGTTAACCTGTTCTGTTGTTGAATTCTCTGAGATGGAAGCCAATGTGGCGGTTTCAAAAGAGAATGCAAAGTGGAAAATCGACTGATTCCTTTTTGTTATGTCCCTGATTAGTTTTAATTCCGAAGAATCAAAATGCCGAGGGAAGAGACTCGGGTGTTGAATTGGTGGACTCATTGTGGCCTGCAGGGAATGTGGGGTGTATAATCATAGGATAGGGAAGACACGGGAGGCTAAGCTTGTACATTGCACCTAACTTCCAAATTTCTAATTATTCCTAATGGTACACACGTATCATTATTGCAGATTTCTCCCACCGTTGAAATCTGTCTACATTCTTATGTCTGAATTTCTCAGCGGCTACAACATGTCGCAATTTTCATGAGCTTTTATTTTGCTACTAGTGATGATAAAGCTAATCTCATCGAGTGTTCTCAGCTTGCAGTTTGAGCTCAAGACTGAAAAGTATGGCATTAGTCCCGCGAACTTTCTATCTATCCATCAATGAGAAAGTTGGCATATCAACCGTCGGATTTAGACTTCTGATACATCGGAGGACTTGGAGGAAAAGTGGCACTAATGTAGAAGAAATGCAGTCCAGTATAATGATCGAGAGGCGCTCCAGACTGATGACATTTCAGAACAGGTGTTCTACTTCCCTGACAAATAATTCTCATTTGCTGCCTAAATCAAGAACCATCTCTTCAATGCATAGAACAAGCTCAAGTATACTGAAGGTGATTCCAGCATCTTATCCTTTGTGAATAAGATACTTCAATTGTGATACTTCCATTTTATATTCCTTCCTTTTGTTGTTACCTTTTAAGGTTCTTTCATTTGTCCGAGAGGTGCCCAATGTGCTGAAAGCATGGAGCCAATCTCACACAATTAAGCTAGCTGCACTAGTTGCATGCTTGTTCTTGATAACTCCATCTGCTGATGCTGTTGATGCCCTGAAAACCTGTGCTTGCTTGCTCAAGGAGTGCAGGTATTGCAATTTATTTTCCAATCGATCCTGTGGTTTCTGTATAGCTTGAGTCTGTTGATATCATTTAGTTGATAGCAGATAAATTCTTTTCCATGTCCCTCGCTCGAATTTGTCCATCAGCACAATGAAATAATGTTCATAAATAACCCTTAAGAGGTTACTTTTTAGCTATGCCCCACCTACTACATGTAACATTTTCTTTCTTGATTATGATGTTGCACTTCATTTAATTTTGACTTGGGATCACAGTTCACATGTTCCAAAACAACTTTTTTTTTTCTTGAGTTTATGCCTCGTTTGACATGCTTAATATTATGTACAGGTTGGAACTTGCCAAGTGCATAGCAAACCCTGCTTGTGCGGCAAACATTGCTTGTCTTCAGACATGTAATAACCGTCCTGATGAGACAGAATGCCAGGTTGTTCCATTTACTTTTACTCCCAGGCTTCATGAGCATATGTATTTAATTTGGGAGGAAAGTAATCCATTGAAAAGGTTCTTCTATGCTTCTTTTCGTTCCTGAAAGGCTGTTATTGTCCATTTGCCTTTTTCAGATTAAATGTGGTGATCTCTTTGAGAACAGCACTGTGGACCAGTTTAATGAATGTGCAGTTTCACGAAAGAAGTGCGTTCCTCGGAAAGCCGATGTGGGGGAGTTTGCTGTCCCTGATCCTGCAGTTCTTGTTCAGAACTTTAACATCAATGATTTCAGTGGGAAATGGTTCATTTCTAGTGGGTTGAATCCGACGTTTGACACATTCGATTGCCAAGTGCACGAATTTCATGTGGAGTCGGACAAGCTCATGGCAAATTTGTCCTGGAGGATAAGAACACCCGATGGTGGGTTTTTCACGAGATCAACTATGCAAAGATTTGCTCAAAATCCGCTTCAACCCGGGCTATTAGAAAATCACGGCAATGAGTATCTTCATTATCAAGATGATTGGTAATCCCTCAGAGATCCCTCTCATGATTCCTTAGTTTGAAATAGGTGAATTGGAAAGGGTACTTAATCTTCATATTATGGATTTCTATGCCGTGCCAAATTGGAAAGATTTTGCAGAATGTCATTAGAAAATTACTGTTTTGGGTGGCGGCAGGTATATCTTGTCATCAAAGATGGAGAACAAGCCTGACGATTACATATTCGTTTACTACCGTGGAAGGAATGATGCATGGGACGGATATGGTGGTGCTGTCGTATACACAAGAAGCCCCATTTTGCCAGAGAGCATAGTTCCCGAGCTTGAGAGGGCCGCAAAAAGTGTAGGGAGAGACTTCGGGAAGTTCATCAGAACAGACAACTCCTGTGGGCCTGAGCCTCCTTTAGTGGAGAGGCTCGAGAGGACAGTGGAGGAAGGGGAGAAAACAATTGTAAGGGAGGTAGAAGAGATAGAGGAAGAGGTGGTTAAGGTTGGGAAAACTGAGATTACCCTGCTAGAGAGGTTGATGCAAGGTCTCAAGGAGCTCAAGCTGGACGAGGAGAACTTCTTGAGAGGGCTCAGCAAGGAAGAGATGGAACTATTGGATGGGCTGAAGATGGAAGCAAGTGAGGTCGAAAAGCTCTTCGGGCAAGCATTGCCGCTCAGGAAGCTCAGATAGACTCGAGAAAAATGATCGTGGGAGTAGATCATTTCAGGGTCTTGATTCCTTTTACGATGTACATCTGTTTCAATCTCTCTCGGTTGATTGTGTCATTCTTTTATAGGTGAACATAATGGTAGTTGTTCAGTCACGGTACAAGTTCAACGACAGCAGCGGAAGTAAAATTTGATCACAACGAGTAGCTGGAGAAGAAGTTGAAGAGAATGTCAATGGATATTCTATAGAACAGAAATTCTCGGGCTCTCTCCGACATTTAATCAGTTTGAGTTTGGCTTATTTTGTCTGTAAGCTACATGCTGTTGATTACATTCGTGTACTCCCTCCAAAAAAGGGTTCATTCACATGGGTGTGAAATCATTCCACTCGCATATGTCGATTTTCCATTCTTGTGAACGTTGCGCATCTGTGCAAGAATACTGGAAAGACATAAGCTTAGAAGATGAGCTCAAAACAACAAACTGAAACACAACATTGTGGTAACAGTTGAAACAGTTTGAAACTAGAAACTGTATTTGCCTGTAGGAAAGCTGCTGATGTGTTTTGCACATCAATAAGACTACTCACACACTATTACACCTTCCTTTTTTTTTTTTTTCTCCAAGAACAATTAGTATCATCGCTCCCCTCTTAACACCGAACACAACAGAGTCTGCTGTGGCTTGGATCTACGAAGATGAGGAGATCCACAACGATGAGGACCAGTGTACCTCATTGTTCCGCTGTTGAATTCCTGAGACAGGAAGCAGTGAAGCAAACTCCGATGTTCTGCTGCTGGGTTCCGGAGACAGGAAGCAACGAAGCGCTCTCTCTCTCTTCTCCTAAGGGCGAACTCTGATTTTTCTAAATCTCAAAGCTTTATCTTCCACTCTTTCTATGCCAAGCTTAATGTTTCAGAGAAAAACACTCAGATAAGTTTTAAAACCATTTTCAGAAAAACAATGGAGTCTGGAGAAGTGCTTTTAAGACAGAAAAAAAATAGAAAACAGGAGAGGCATTCTTCTTTTCCCGATGAGAACATAAACAACATAAGGTATGTAGGTCCTCGGTTTTCTATTTGTTTTCATAGATTCACAAAATTTCTGTAACATTTGCAGTTGGAAAAAGCAGACTATTCTATGCAACCTTCATGTTACACACGGCTCTCACATGGAAATAAGGGTCTTCATTCCTCATACTTTGAGCACTAGGGTCTTCAGCTCATCAGCTCATAAGAAGCCGGCACGTCATGCAGAGGATGCCCCTTTCGGTTCCTCTCCATGACCTTCCTTGCCAGTGAGACCTGCTTCCCGACTGCAAACACGAATGCCTTGCCTCTCCCTCCAGCACCTCTGGCAGTCCTTCCAACACGACGAACGTACTCACTCGGGTCACGCGGATAGTCAAAGAGGATCACATGATCTACTCCAGCAAAATCAATCCCACGAGATGCTCTGAAATACAGTATAAAGAAAGTAAAACTGAACCAATTAATGTAACAAATCAAAGACAAGATGAGGTAACTTCTGTGACTGTAGAGTGGCTGACCAGACAAGTCAAAATGGAGGATAGGAGTCCCAACCTATCCAATTCTTGTAAACAAAAAGTTAAATCTGCAAATGTACTAATCAGATTGAATGGCTGTCGATCAAGAACAAACCAGATTGCATCTGTTTTCTAAAGTGAACTGACCAGTTTGCGCTTGAACCAGTCCCCTTATCTCTCTATTTGTATCTATATTTTCTACTGGATGAATTTTCCATTTTTTTTCCCAACAAATGCATCCATTTGCTCTGGTCAAAGCCATGAATTTCATATTCAGCCAGTTCAATCTGTGATTATGTGGTACAGTTGGGACAACCACTAGCACGGGCTTTTCAGATGATTTGTACTCCAGGTCAAAGTCCCAGAACCAACACAGGTACTATGATGTATATAGTAAAAGCACTCTCGCTATTCTGATGAGATTTAAAGCTTTTCAAAATGAGTTCCCATTTAGCATTATCTAAAACCATTAATACCTGTCTGTGCACACCAAGAACATTGAGCCATTCCTTGCTTGAGAGGTGGTGAATTCCTTCATATTTGCGAGCCTCAACTCTTGTGCCACAGCAGCATGAAAGGGGAAAACTCGCAGATGAGCCCCTTTCCGATCTACACGCTTCAGAGCATTCTCAACTTTTCTGCATGTCTCAATCTGAAAATCAATTAGTTAACAAAGCTGACAATTAAAATAGTCTAATAAGGCAACACTTCCAAAGAAGCTTGAAGTCCCAAGATTAGGAACAAGTCCAAACAATACCTTGTTGCAGAAAATGATCGTCTTGGGCACTGTGCTCTCTTCCACAATCTGAAGGAGAGCGGACTTTTTGTTCTCAAATGCAGAGTCAGGAGTCTTTTCAGCTCCATCTTCTCCACTGCAATCTACTAAAACCTGGGCATATAATGATTACATTCTCTATAAGAACCGTAAACAGCATTCTAAAATCATGAGCTTTCAGTAGAGCTTAGACACTGAGAGTAAATAGAATCCAACACACGGAAATTGAGCAGGTATGACATATTGACAAATTGAGTCTCTGGAGATTCGAACCTGTACTTGATAAAATGATAAGAATCACAACCAAGTGATCCATAAATTTAAGCTATTAAAAGTAGACATACTTGCTGCTGACAAATCTAAATAAGGATACATGCACTAAATTATTTGGAAATTAGTAATGGATCATAACATAATCATGCAAATAGAAATATGGGCAAAACTGAACCTCTTCAAGACCAGGGCTTGTGCGATGCATGCCAGGTCCCATGATTACTTCACAATCAGGAAAATTTTCCACCAGTTTATTATATACATCTACAGGCAAAGTGGCTGTCACAAAAAGATACTGTGTTGAGACTGGTGAAGAGTTGATCAAACCCTGAAGAGCCCCTTCAAAGTCCTCATCCTTATGGAGAATATCCACCTCATCCAGAACGATACTGTCCAACAAAACCTTTTGACTGTAAAATTAGGACAATATGAAAAATATTTATGAAACCTTCATGAACAAAAACCACTCTACCTCCGCAGATTGGCCAGCTCTAAGAAGCCTTCCTTGATAAGAAAAGTGAAACGACCAGGTGTTGCAATCAGGACATCAGTCCCCTCTTCTAGATTTTGTAATTGGGTTCTCTGTTTGAAGCCACCTGTTATGACCATAGACCGGAATGGAACTCCAAATCTTGATATTGCTCGGCAATTAATCAGAACCTGCAAGAAAGTTGCTTTCACCAATGAAGCATAGATGGAAATTAAACAGACAGATATTCACTTGTCAACACAGAAAAAAGAAAGAAAGAAAGAAAGAAAGAAATGGTACTGTATTTTTGACCAATTACAAGACATCACAGTGCAATACTTGCAGAGCAGCATGACTGGAATATTAAAACAAAACTATTGAAAAGCAATAAAAGGGACAAGAAGCAACTGACCTGTGAAGCCAACTCAGCAGTTGGCACCATTATAATGACCCGAGGGCTTCTAGGAAGGGATTTGCTTACTTCTTGTATCTCTTCTTCCCTAAGACATTGGACCAAAGGTGCTAGATAGGCCAGTGTTTTTCCAGAACCACTTTGATCAGCTATTATACAGCTCTTACCCTCAATTACAGGCTTGAATGCCTTGGCCTGCAGTTCATCATTTTTTTTTAGGCCAAAGTTCATCAATATTTACTAAGCATCAATCAGTAGAAGATGTTTTTAGTACCAGCTCAGTATTCATGCAGGAATAGCTAATGAAACATTTTTTTTCCAGCAAAGCCTGTTCTGCTACAACTCTAGTTGGACAGGATAGGGCATCAACCATAAGCCTTACAGAGATAATTGATAAGTAAACATAGGTTCTCTTCTGAGTCATGATATTTGTTCAATAATCTTCTCCTCATAAGTCAGGGCTCAGTTCTTAGCAACATTATTAATTTCAAAACTGTAACAGTATATAGAATCCAGCAGGATACAGCAACAAAGAGCACTAAGCAGGTCCATGAATAACACAAGGACGCTAATAATTGATGCTATCAGACTGGCAGAAGATTCTCTCATAAAGCCAACACTTGCACTGACATACCTGAATATGTGAAGGGCGTACAAAAAGCTGCTTTCTCAAGGATTCTACCAAAAACTCACTGCATCCTAAATCATTGAAGGACTTCCTGCTAAAGAAGTCACTGTTTGCTGACAACTTCTTATGCTGCTTAAGAATGTCCACTGATTCTGATCGGAAATCCCGTGAGGATCCACCTTTACCCCAACCTTGAAAACCCGCTTCACGACCTCCAAGACCTGAATGCTTAGTTGCATGATTTTCACCGCCCAGATCAGACTTATCTTGTTTCACATGTCTTTCCGTCTCTTCAGAATTACTCCTCAATATTGACTCTCGAATAGCTCTCAATCTCTCAGCAACAGGAACCTTATCTTCATGTCTGTGCATGCCTGGTTTCTTGTTTATTGTTTGCAATTCTACCTCAGAATGTAAGCGACCAAATACCTCATGAGTCAATTCATCATCATATTCCCTACTTCCTTTCTTTAGTTGGGAGTGCCGTTTAGCGAGAGCTTTCACTCTTTGCACTTTCAGTCTACCAAAAGACCGGGCCCCACCCAATCCACTTGCAGTCGAGGAAGTACTCTCCATGGCTGTTGCCATACTCTCTTCACTGCCTGAAAAGCAAGATGCATGCTTCAAAAAGTATTGAACATTTCCAAAACAAAAGTACAATATAAAAGGTATATGTAGAATGTCACACATCAGATGTCTAACAAAATATAACCCAATACACGTCTGAGTTAAAGAATTATCTAATATTCCCAACAACTTCAGCATTACAGCCCAAGATTAGGAGACCCATCTTCTTCGTCATATAATTCACCAAAAAGTATAAGAGAGGTTTTGTGCCGGATTAACATCATTCACTGACAAAATTTAAATTCTCTCTATGATTCGTTATTGAAAAACAGAAAGCAGTTATCAGNTTAAATTCTCTCTATGATTCGTTATTGAAAAACGGATAGCAGTTATCAGAAAAAAAAAAAAAGAACAGGAATCTCAGAGGACTACATCAAATGCATTGCCCCTACACAGACATACTCCAAGAAAAAGAAGAAAACATCCTCGTAAGAAGGCATTTTTCGGCAGTTGGTGCTGCTCTCTCGTAAAGGGTTGTCGTCCACAAAAGAAAACCGTTATCTACAGAATAATTCTCAGTTGTCGAGGACAAGTGTCTGAGTGAACTGCGCCAAACTGAGCATTTCTCAGTGGTTATTTGCAGAATACAATAATGTAATATTGAACTAAGCCCATATACTGCTATACAACACTGTCTTCTCCAAAATAGTTCCAAGAATTCAGAAATTTAATCTATGTAGAGGGCAGCTTAGAAAAAGGCATAACGATCCCAAAGATCCACCTTCACTGTTCTTTCCAACTGAGGCGTCGACTGAAGGATTCCAGGAGAGGACGGCCTTGGAAGGGATACTGGACTCGTCGTCGTCGGCCCCGCCCCAGACGATGAACTTCTCCCCTGTCTCGTCGTCGATCAGCTGGTAGGCTCCCGGAGTGTCCATTGGGGTACGGGTGTAGCCCGCCCTCACGGCCGTTGTCCTGCCGTTTTTGACGGCTCTTCCATGGGACCGATTGCAGCTGCCATAGTGGATGAAGCGCGAGTGGAGCGGGCTCGGGGCCTTCCAGCTCAAGTCAGGGCGTGGAGGGTTCAGGCTGAGGGAAGGGCAGGCGGATTTGGCCAGCATCTCTGGGTGAGTAGGAAGAAGAGAATTCGATAAGGTCAGTGTCTTCCTATGGCAGCCTAGAAGCAGCAGCAGCAGCAGCAGCAGCTCCTTGCTTGCCTCAATACTTCCGAACTATATCCGGCTAGAGGAAAAATCTTTCAAAGATAATTGCACTTTGGTCCTTAATAGTGAGAATTGTTTGTGCTCTGCTCCTTATCGACCGAGTCTTTTTGGTTTTGACCAGCAACTTTACATTTCCTTTTCTTTTGGAAAATAATTTTCATTTTTCTGGCGCAACACTACAGGTGCTCTACGTCCAAGTTCTTCTCCACCTAATAAAAATTAAATAAGTAATATATTTTAATTGTTAAATATAAAAAAGAAACCTAACTATTTCGAGGATAGATATTTCCTTGATATTATTTTATTTCAAGGAGTTTCGAAGATTTATATATTAGTAATAATCGATAGGGCATTTATGTATAATTAGATGCCTTCACTTGCTCATCTCTACCGCCCTAATGATACTTGAAAACAGACATAAACATGTTTAAAACACGCGACAGTCCTTAATCCTTCACTTCCGACTGTTGAGGCAGCCGAGGCCCCGAATAAACAAGGACAGGCAACACAGACTCAAGAGTCTAACGACGGATCTTCATTGCTTAGGCTCGGCGTTCTTGTCAACCTTGGGCCTCGTGTTCATCAGGATCTGCAGAAAACGCAAGCGACCTGTCTTAGCGAACAGCGTGCGAACTGTTGAAGAGACTGCTTGTATATATAGGATGCAATGATCGCAAAGATTCGAAATCAATAAAGGAAGAAAAGAAAGAGCAAGAGCTCCGGATATGCTTGTCACAACCTTACGGAGCATCGTGTTCTCGTTGATTAGGGTGGAGATCTTCTCCTCCAACTTGGAGTTGCTGTCCTGCAGCTCCCTGGCCCTTGCCTCCAATTCGTTCACGTAAACCTTCTTCCTCTCCCGAGCTTGCTGGGCAGACACTCTGTTCCTTAGCAACCTATTTCATTAGGCATCATGGGACAGACAGGCTCGTTACACAACAGTACAAGAATTCCCCAGCTGCAGCAGGTTCATCAGAACTCACGGCATGCACATATGGACACTTAGACCCCAAGAGAGGATGCGTGGTGAAAACCTGCCTGAGGTGTACTACGATGCCGGGGCTGCTTACAGTTCAGTTCTAGAGAAAAAAAAAAAAAAACAGAAACGTGCGCACTGTAAATCTTATCGAATGTCCAGCTGGGGACACCTTTGGTGAAAAGGCATTCACGGTAACATGGGCTAATTATAGGACCCGTCCTCTTTCAATGAAATAAATATTCAAGTAAATTTCAGATTTGGAATTATAGTATAGTGCACAGCCGCAAGAGACAAACTTCTACCGTGAGATGATTTATTATCATTCATGAATTTATCCATCTTAATTTTGAATTCATAACACCTAAAAAAANTATAGTGCACAGCCGCAAGAGACAAACTTCTACTAAAAAAAATGTATATTAATATTTTAATTAAATATAAATTTTAGTATTTTTTTAATTTCAACACAAACTAGGTGCCAAATGCAACATTTATTTTCCCATCCCCACACTTACACACCACATTAAATCACACCTAACGGAAACTAAAGTGGCCCATCCATGTCAACTTTATGGGACCCATATAAGTGAAGAACATTTCACCTACCATCATTCTTTTTCCTTTTTAACCTTAGGTAAGTGTAAATAGGGCATTTCATATTCTTCAGCTCCCTAACCTCCTCCTGATATCTATAACTTCCACCATCCCATTCCTTCGAGCACCCGCCCACCTTCATCCCCTCCTTCTCTTCCTCCACCACTGTTGCAACTGCCATAGCTTCTTGCTTTAACATCGCAACTCCTACCATCTCCACCCAATTCCTCATTGAGAAGGAAAAACAAAAGATAAAAATAAGTCCGAAAAAAATGTTGAGCTTCCACCTCTCCCGTGGCCATGGTTTCGTGAACGCGGGTTGATATAAAAAGGCGTGGCCAAATCATTGCAATAACGAATGGAGGAATTGGGGTGTTGCTAGGGTTTTGGAAGGAAAAAACAAGATTGTGCAGGAGAAAAAATGGGGCAGTAGGTTTTGAACCCATGTACTGTGACTAAAGGATAATATCATGCTATATATAACCCATCTGAACTAATTGTAGTAATTGATTTCTTTTATCAAAACACTAACAACTATTTAACTATTACTTGATGGACTTGAATTTTTTCCAATTCGATTTGATTGTCTCGAAATCAGACAACTGGAGGCTAATTTTGTTCATTACATGGGTGAACGAGAGATCCATCAAGAGAACAAAAATGAAAGATGAAGTAGAACATGATTAACTTTATTAACAGAATTTTAGAGGGGCAGAATGAAGAAAAAAAATTTCCACAAGAAGAAAACAAAATCATCATTTACGTAGAGCTTGGTGAACTAAATACTCAAAATGGAATGAATGACAAGAAGAACAAGGCCAGAAGTGGCAAACGTGGGCAGGTGGTCGGAGAAAGGGGACGGAGAGCAAGAAGAAGAACGCAAAATGTCCAATTTGCCTTCATTAAAGTCAAATTGAAAAGGAACGATCAGAGATAAAAAGGTCTTTTCACTGATCTTAGCCCCCATGAAGGTCATGTGACTCTGCCATGTCAATAGTTAGTCACATCAACTAAACTAGAGCTCTACATAAATATAAATATAATTGATAAAAAATAAAATCGTACTAAATATAATAAATAAATAATTTATATTAAAATAGAAGGGTAGGAATGGTATCAAAATTTATTATTAATTAAAATATTAATAAAAAATTATTATGCGGCATTTTCTATGACATTTTTGCCAGATCATGTTAAACAATAAATTACCTCTTGAGGCGCTTGTACTCCTTGTCAACGGGGTTGCGTCCCCGGCGGCGCCTCCCCTGCCCGTCGGCCCCCACTTGCTGGGGCAATGCAGTAGAGCTATTCGCGGCAGTGGGCGCTGCTGCTGGAGGCGCTGATGGCTGAGCTTCCACGTCCGGCACCGTGAACAAGTCTTCATCAACTTCTTCTGCAATCGGAGAGCGTTAAAAGGGGGATCAGGATATTTGCTCCCATCATCTCACATCACACATTACGCAAGAACGTTGTACTCGTAATCTTCAGTCGGATCTCATGCCCCTTTATTTTAGTCCATGATCAACACTAATCATTGGCAAAATTTTCGATATTAACGACATCTATCTTCCACGGTATCTTTAACAACACCACGCATCTTACATAAAATCTCAACATCGTACGAGAGCCAAGGTCTAAACTGTTAACATTATGCCAACCCATGCACCATCTCATCAAGTTTCATATACCCAACAACCTCTTATAAGTGCGGTCGACCGCCGCACCCGGAAACCTCTAAAATGAATCCAGTAGTCTGCTCTGTGTGACAACTTATAAGCCTGCTAGTTTGCTATACCAGGAATCTTCTATAAGCCCATCACTTCACCACGACGAGGACACTATCCAGCAGTTGGCACGATAACAAAAGACAGAAAAAGAGATAGATTGAAGCCAAACTCAAGGTCATCTCCAACCTCCGATAATTTAGGAAATACAACATATTTCAAACAAACAGATCAACACAAAGATGTTATGCCTCGACAGGCGAGCAGTCTTGACTATGAAAACTATACTGTTCCGACTTATTGATGAAAACGGAATCGACCTATTTTGCTCTTCCTGGGGACGGAAGCAGCGGCGTTCTTAGGGACAGCCCCTTGCTGTCGCTTCCTAGAAGTAGAAGACGACGATCCGAGCGCAGGCTCCGCCGACTCCACCGCCTGAACCCGCTGCACCGACGACATATCGTCGACTGGATCGCGGTTCCGATCCCAGCAGCTACTTCCTTGTGGTTGTGCAGGCTGTAT
>CXYZ01003352.1:296118-309016 GCA_900006705.1 Sonneratia caseolaris | reverse complement strand
TAGATTATTAGATCATGATAACATGTGGCACATTGATCCGATAAATCTGTTAAATACAATACTTTTTCATATCGTCATTGGTAAATATTTAAAATCTTATAGAATTTAATTAATTTAAATTTAAAATGAAAAAATTATCTTGAATGAAAATTTTTATTTAAAAATTTAAAATCCCAAAAAATTCTTTAAAAAATAGAGGGTATGTGATGTATTTATATGATATAATTATTTAATAAGAAATTAATAACTTTTTAATTTTTTATTTATTAAAAATGTTAAATAAATTATAAAAATTCTAGTAAACTCTTAAAAAATGGTGATTATTTAATATAAATATAAATATATTATTATGTATCTGCCCCATTTTCTTGTCATCTAATCCTCCTAGTTTGACAGAAGTTGAGAGGACTCATGAGATTAAGACGGCATCTGTTGTAGGATATAACACGTACGTTCTATCTCATCTGCATGAAAAGACCCATAATTAAATTTAGTAAGAAAAGGATAGAAAATGAAAGAGTCCTGCAAGCTCTATTGATATCGATCGATAAACAATGGATTTCTTCAGTTTTGGTTTAAAGGTCACTTTGAACCTGAACGTGTCGCTGTACCAGCATCTAGTTGATTATATATATAGAGGTGAAAACCCATATTTCAATGTGAGGTGTAATGGATGAAATTACTGTGCTATACGAATTCACGATGCACCGGAGTGGCCTTTTTCAAGATAGATTGACGAATCCATGATTTCGCATTTGTTAAATTTGACTGGTTATTTAAGTGTAGGTGTGGCAACTCTCGGAATCCTATTTGAGTTCCTGGGGGACTGGCTACGAGAGCATGCGTAAAGAAGTAAAGAAGTTCAAAGGAATGTGTCACGGGCTAATTCGAGATATCACGTATCAATAGTACCCATCACAATTCATTAAAGAAAGTTTATGCAAGCGCACAATGATATTATTTTAATTCAAATTCGAGAGATGGTGNCATCACAATTCATTAAAGAAAGTTTATGCAAGCCGCACAATAATATTATTTTAATTCAAATTCGAGAGATGGTCTCGAAGATATTTATATGCACGTGGGCCGGACAGGTACGTTTGCAAATATGACTAGCCATGAGAGTTTATTTGAATTTGGCGTATTAGATTAGTAGTTTTTGACCTATTCTATTTAGGAACATATTAGAACTATTGAAAATAATTAGAACTTATCAAGTAATATGGTGATATTTTACGGTTACATTTATCATTAAATTTCTTGGTGTGATATCCCTTTCATGACCGTCAAATTTCACCATTTCAAAATATTTTTTTTGGTGAATCTCAAATTCTACTCTATATTTGATATCAAATTTCATTACGAATTATTATCATATTTCACATTAGATTTTATGGTAAATCCGTAGGTTTGCATCGTGCTCCACCGTTCACTGTCAATTTCATGACAACTTCAATTATAGAAAGGAAATATAGGGTAGGAGTAAGGATGGGCTTCCTCTACTCTAACCATTGAGAATAGAATCATCGCAGGGGGCTAAGCATAATACTACTGCACAAGGCTGGACGGTTTTGATTTCATTGACACGGTACTCGGCCCAGCCCGAGATTGATCTGTCGGCAGGATTTGTTTTACGCGTCACATTTGGTAGCTTGGACGAAATGGAACAAAAAGGAGATGGAGTGATCACGTGAAATTCAACCAAATACAACAGCAAGGTAAAGTGCCATTCAATTAGGTTCTTCAAAAAATGGTGCGGGGTTTGACTAATTACTTGATATGATTTACTAACACTATGAATNTGAAATCTTGTATGAATTGAATTATATTTATTAACGAGATTANTTTACTAACACTATGAATTAAAATTCATAGTCTACTCTTCAGATTCTTAAGGGTTAATTCAATTTAAACCGAGTGAAATCTTGTATGAATTGAATTATATTTATTAACTAGATTATTATATAAAATTCAATTAGATATTGACATGTCTATGTATTTGAAACTTAAAAAACTAAAACTTAATGAAAAAAAATCTAAAAATGTATATGTTATTATCCGATTGACTTTTACACAACAAATACCTCGTGCATTGCCTATTTGATATTTAGTTTCTATATGGTTAAAATATTTAATATGAAATGGTTCGGTTTTGGGCTTATGTTTCAAATCATATATTTTTGGTTTGGCTCGGTTCAAGAATAATAAAACCCTTATGAATATGTCAAAGTACTTGCTATATTCTAGGGTTTCCTCAAGATTTTGCGGCATTAAGGGGTTGTCTTAAGTCATTTTTTGCCACAGTAGATTTTAGTGAGATAGGATCAGAGAGAAGCTTTGAATTTCTTTGGTGTATTGCAAATAAAGTGAGAACCCCTCTATGTGGAGTGCCTGACCCGTCGTTCCAATAAATATCAAATTATTATTTATCAACTTATTATATTAATTTATATTAATTAACTC
Organism: Sonneratia caseolaris; assembly: GCA_900006705.1. Lineage (NCBI taxonomy): Eukaryota > Viridiplantae > Streptophyta > Magnoliopsida > Myrtales > Lythraceae > Sonneratia > Sonneratia caseolaris. Next base: position 306,553 of record CXYZ01003352.1, on the reverse strand, counting down.
NCAAATTATTATTTATCAACTTATTATATTAATTAACTCTTGCTATTAAGTCCATATAATGAATTATTCTTAATAATTATTTATGCATATCCAGAATGATTTCGACTGAGGTCATGCTTTTTGGAATTCCTGGGGAGGTGTCGGTCTCGTGTCGCACAGAAAACCTCACACTTCAAGACATGTCATTCTACTACATTCCATTTCCAACCCTACCAAGGTCCTAAGGGTGAAAACGTAATAATTTTCATACCTGGGGAGCTGAGCTCAACTAATGAAATAATTGATGGAGTACAATGAAAAAAGAAAAAGCTGCAAAACTTCATTTTTCATCTCTTCCGTTGCAGGATGACTCCACCAAGAGAGGAGGAAGAAGAAGAACGGAGAAGCTAAGGCGGCGGCAGCAGCAGCAGAATCTTCAGAGCACATGAAGCTTCTCCCGTCTGCTTCCTCCCGGACGCCAGTCAAGTTCAAGATGTGCGTTTTGTTCTCTCTCCCCAAAATCGTTTCCTTTTCCTTCTCTACTTGCTTTTGCTTTACACTCCTCTACCGGTTACTCGACAACTCGCTTGAATTGGAGCAGCCCGACGTCGGATAATCTGGTGCCAATCAGGTTGGACATTGAAATCGACGGCCAGCGCTTCAAGGATGCCTTTACTTGGAACCCTGCTGGTGAGTACGTTTGGATCTTTCTCCCTTTCTTACGAGAAACACCCCGAAATCTCAGAATTCTTTCCTGGTAACAGTTTGTAACTTTAAAATCTTGGTTCAGGTGAATCTGTAACTCTGTTGGGGTTTCGTCTGTTTTTCTCCTTTGAAGGCTTATTTGTAAAAATTAAAAATTTAACTTATTTGTAAAAATTAAAAATTTAACGGTGATAAATATTATGTGGGCTTAGATGACATATTTTCTCTTGCGACATGCTTCATTAAAGTGGATTTTAACGATATTAAGCACCAAAAATGGTTGAATCGTACTATCAAAGTGCAAAGCACTTCATTGATTGCAATAAGCTCGATTTAGGTTGCCTAATTTTTTTTAATATTCTCAGGAGTTATATAGGTATTGCATCTCACTAACAAATAACTTTTACCGGAAATTTTATCAAAATGCAGAATGTGGAAGTGCCTTTTTTTTTATTATTCTTGCATGAGTTGACGGGCCTGTCTCGGAAAGATGCATTTTGAATGGGTGCCTTTAGTTGAGGAAAATTGCTTCTTGCAGTTAGAAATGACTGTGCTGTGCTGTATTGAAATTCTTTCAAATAGTCAAGGCATCCTCAGGCAGCTCACTACTTTATCATTCTTCAGTGACCATCAGGCAGTTTACAGCAAAACGATCAAAGGAATATAGCAGTCCCAACGACTTTCTCTTTGTTGAGCATACGTTTCAAGTTTCTAATTGTCTGACATCTTTGTTCTGTTCTTGGAAGTGAGTTTTCGTGTTGCAGTGCTTTATCTGTGAAATAGGATTATGAGCTTGCACTTTGCTTTGTACTTTTTATATGATAATTAGGAAAAGAACCTCCTTTCCTTGCTGTCAATTTTATTCGTAATAGAACAAATCATCTGTTTGCAATAATGAGTAGCATGCAAAGTGTGAGATTCACATAATATGGTTCATCCCAAGGTAGTGGTGTCATATACTCTAGTTTACTTTATGCATTCGCCTCAACAATTCCTGGAAATAGGTTGGATGTGTATTGTTTCTACTGTTAGATGTGAGCTGCGTGGTGCACTAAATCTTGAGTTAGAATTGAACCTCTTATTTTTGGGTGTAGATCCTGATTCAGAAGTGGTAGTATTTGCTAAAAGGACAGTAAAAGATCTGAAGCTTCCCCCAGCATTTATAACACAAATTGCTCAATCGATCCAGGTGAGCATACTGTTTACCCAACTATCTTGGATTTCTTTTCCTGACAAAAGACCAATAAAAAGAAATATAATGAATTTTTTTTTGGAATTGCCTGCTGTTTCAGTCACAGTTGACAGACTTCCGATCATATGAGGGACAAGATATGTATGCTGGAGAGAAAATTGTCCCTATAAAGGTTTGTTTCTGTAAATATATTCATTCCTGATTCTATTATTGAGTAAAAAACAATGTTTATTTTTCTTCATTTTATTTTGCAGCTTGATTTAAGGGTTAATCACACTCTTATAAAGGACCAATTTTTGTGGGTGAGCTTTCTTTCTATAGCTTTAAGTGATTATATTTTTATGTTTATACTTTATATATCTATACATATATATGTGCATATATTCAGTTGTTAATGGGTTGTAAGATGTTCTTCTTTTTCGTTTTTTATTGGTTCCAGGACATGAACAACTTCGAAAGTGATCCTGAAGAATTTGCCCGAACATTCTGCGGGGACATGGATATCCAAGACCCAGAAGTTGGGGTAAGAAAAGCTCAATTTCTTATTCTGAATCTGCTGCAATTTTCTGAGTCATATATAATGATTAAGCTTCATGATTGTCATGCTCTTTATTTGAGTTAAATTAAGTATCTAAACTGTCTCATTCAAATGGGCATCTTTCCCTATCTCCCTCCCTTCCCCTCTTTCCACCTCCTTCTCTCTGTCCCCCTGCCTGACTTTTGCTTTGTAGTCTGCTTAAAATTGTTTAGATAGTCTGATATTGTATCCTCCTTTTCTGTTTTTTTTTCCCCTCTTTCCCTTTTTTCTTCACAGTATCCTCCTTTTCTTTTTGGTACAGCCTGCAGTTGCGTTTGCAATAAGGGAGCAGCTTTACGAGGTAGTTATACACTCTTATTGGATATGTTTCTTGACACCTTCTATTGTTGTTTTCTTGACAATTGATAGTTCTTCTCTTTCCAATGAATGCTTAAGTTCATTCTATTATTGCAGATTGCTATTCAAAGTGTCACTTCAGCAAGAGAAAGCCGTTTGAGCAAAAAGGGTCGCCGTGGATTTGACTATTCTCCTGCAATGTCTGTGTTGTATATCATTTCCATCACTCATTCCTCTCTATAGATAAAGAGAAGAGGTTGTCATCTGGCAGAATGATGTCTAATGAATGTTAATTCTCTCCTCGACAGTAAATCAGGTGGCATCTCACTGGACTTGGTCAAATATTTTGGACACAAATCTAGTGTGATTAGGTAAGCCTTTTGGCTTCATTAAATATCATAAGTAGATTTTGGAGTGTCCTGACACTCAGTCATCTTGTTTTATGTCTGAAGTTTTCCTGATCAGGAANTAAATATCATAAGTAGATTTTGGAGTGTCCTGATACTCAGTCATCTTGCTTTATGTCTGAAGTTTTCCTGATCAGGAGAATCTCTCCTGTGCTTTTTTTTGGTTGCTGAATGTGTTTTAGATCCTGGTAACAAAACTTTAGAGCTCTTTTTCCTCTTGCTTTTGGGAATCTCCTTTCAGATGCATATAGTCTTTATAATTGGTACACTAGGAAAAAAAACATTAAAGGAATGGAACTGAAACAACTGAGCCATTTGGATCAAACGTTTAACTGTATTTATTTTTGGATGGAGCTTGTATATATTAAAATTGTTGCTGACTCTACTTTCACAGTTTGGTATGATTTTCATCCAATAATATATTAAAGCTGATTCTGCCCTGCCTATTTTGGGTTAAAAAACGGACATAGGACAATATTGGATCAGGATCAAACCCAAGATGAGTGACTTGGAGAACCATTTTTTCCTTTCCTGAAGGTTTGAATCTTGAATATGGTTATTGTTTGACTTAATATAGAAATGAGGTTTACTGGGAAACTGTATTGTATGGTACTCTATATGGCTAAAGAACCAGGTAGAATGACTGTGCCCACTCCTAGTGCTTATGTTAGCCCTGTGCATTCCTACGTGCTCACTCTTTTATATGCAACATCAGGAAAAGGAAGGACTGGGATGTGTTCGAGCCGATTGTGGATATCCTCTCCAGTGAGGAAGTGGGAGCGCTCGAGGCAAGAGAAGAAAAGAATGCTCGGTGATGAAATTCCATGGATGCCCAAGTTTGAGTCTGCTTTTCAATCTTTGAGAAAGCCATTGCTGTTGGCCAAGATTTACTTGAATGCGTAAAATTCCTTGTCCCGCAACATGGCTGTACAGTCTACCAATATTCCCCTGTGCTCCATGTTGTTTACTTGGTGAAACTTCGAAAGATAAATGTCAGTGTCAGCTTTATGATTGCATTTTCCTTAAAACTATGCGAGTTTGGCAGTTATTCTATATTAAAAAAAATGTTCGTGAGCATTGATAAGATGAAAAAGAAACCCGGGGAAGAGAACTTAAGAGATCTGGCTGTGAATCCTCTTTTTGACAAGAGAAGTCCCTTTCTGGTCCAGTAACCATCCAGACTTTTCCGTTCTTGGTCACGCAATCTCTTGCTATCCCCTAGTGAGAAAAGGCGAAGGAAAANATCCAGACTTTTCCGTTCTTGGTCACGCAATCTGTTGCTGTCCCCTAGTGAGAAAAGGCGAAGGAAAGCTTTTGAGAATCGATTTGAGTGTTAGACCTGGACATGGATTCTGAAATTTTTGCTTAATGAAGCAGCAATTGTGAACTGGGTAACAACAACTGCTAAATTGTCGAACAGGGTAATAATAACGGATGAATTGTTGCAGCTTATATGGGGATCGTGTTGAAATCTTATCTAATCAACCGTAGTGATTGGAGCTGTCGGTTTTGTTACTTTAGTTGGTGTGCAGAAGGTGACCACCATAGACTAAGAGGTGAAATGAAAAGAAATAACTGCAAAACATAAGAGAGGATTGTCGAAGTGTTTGATTGTCAGTTAAATCCCACTACGACCTTCACTAGTCGAGGGGATTCTTCACTACCTAAGTTGGGAATAGCCGTTATCCGAAAAATAAATACATCATAGTGAACATCTGCATTTCACTTACAGTTCTCGAGAGCACGCTTCCACCCTCCGGTCCTGAACTTCCTTTCTNCATCTGCATTTCACTTACAGTTCTCGAGAGCACACTTCCACCCTCCAGTCCTGAACTTCCTTTCTTTTTTATACCGATTTTCCAATCACTTTCTTTCCTCCTCTCGGTTCAGTTCCATCTTTCACCCATACACGCGATAGAACTCGCGACAGAAGATCACATATACACATTTCATGAATACATACTTGACATGAGCAAAACGCATGGACACACACGACATGAGCCGAGCCCGGGGAGGACGAGAGGTTCCCTCGGTTGCAGCTGTCAATCTGTGAGATTGCAGGCATTGGCCTTCGACTTGTCGAGGATCGACCACATGACTCGGACATCCTCGTACCCGCACGCCATGACTTCTCCGTGCAGCGCCAGGACGCTGTTCTCGTTCTCTGCCAGAATGGAAAACAAAAACATAAGTTCCCCCAGAACAAAACCAAATTCGATTCCTTTTTCTTCCCATGGCCCTCATTCTCTATTCATTCAAACCAAGAAAAGAAAGGTAACATGAGACCTTTCTTACTGGGGCTGAGAAAAATAGTCTGAAATCAATCTGTCTGAATCTTGAATCCTATGTCTCAGCCTACGTGTTCTAGAGGGAGATTCAGGTGAGTGTTTGGGATTATGGAAGGATTTCTCGTTCTAGAGAGAGGGGGAAGGAGGAGGGGAGGGGAGGGGACACAAAGGACGGAAAGTACCTTGCTGGGGCTTCTTCTCCCTCGGCTGCTGATTAAAGAAAGTGCAGGCTTTCCTAAAAGGGCTAGTGATTGTTTTCTTCCAAGACGCCATTTTTCTCCCCCCTGTTTCTCTGTTTGTCGACCGTGGAACTTTTGTCGAGGTCCTATGGCGGACAGCCTTTATATACACACACGTATATGAAGACAGCGCGCAGTTGCAGAAATGGATAGCGAGATAAACGAGAGAGAGTTGGAGGAAGAAATGGGCAAGATCCGGGAGATGAGCAGAGAGCAACTTCACTCGCTCGCTCGCCCTCCCAAATTATTGTCATACTTGGCAGTGGTTCAGCCTCTTCCTTCGTGTTTGATCTTAAATTCCAGCTGTCTCGATCGATAAAATATATATATATATATATATAATTTGGAGGCTGATAGTGTCCAATGATCGATTTAGTTTGATCTTGAATGGTTCTGCATTTTCTGGTTAATGGGTGGGTACAAGATGGTAAGCTTTGATAAAAGAATATTGTATTTCATGCAATGCTTCAGGCTAATGGCAAAGAACGCTTCGAGCTTGTGCCTTCAGGAAGCAGTGTGTCCAAGCGACCCCCACTTCACCTTTTCCATGTTCTACATGACAGTAATCAGAAAGACCAAGGACTCTCGGTTTAAAATCGGGTCAGGCTGTTCGGTTTTCTCCCTATTTACTACTCTCGTAGACGTTAAATTCGGATAGTCGTGGAATTGTAGTTGTCAAATGTCCGTGAATTCCAGGAACGTGATGGATCGGGCTCCTGGATGAGCCCGTCATACGTCAAGCGAACCGGTTTGATGCCCGGTCTGACGCTCACGAAAACCCTTTTTCTTTGGATACTTTTGGCATATCAAGAATTTTTTTTTTCAAAAAAATGCATGTTTCTCTTTTTAATTTTATTATTAAAACAATAAAGCTAATATATATATATATACATACATACATGTACAGATACAGTTATTTTCTTATCTCTAAGATAGGAAGTGGGAAGAAGACTGCAGCAGAGAAGCACATGGCTCACGCTTCCTCACCGAGAGGCTCACATGTGAGTCCTTCTAACTCTTGCTTGATAATGACCTTATACTGATTCGCAAATCATCTCATCTTCCATCTTCCAAACGTGATCATAAATTCGATTACCTTAGTGAAATTTTATGTACTGCTTCATTTTTTATTTTATTATGTTCTTTTATAAGTTATAATATTTCTTTATAATCTAAAAACGACTATCTTTTCGAACAAAATCAACTATTTAAGAGGTTGAAACTCTTTCACTATAAATTTTATTCATTCATATTATTTAAAGTTAAAATCTACGGCTAAAAAAAAAAAGAAAAAGATATCGAATCATCTCACTCAATTTACAGTGATATTCATCTGTACTCTTTCTTCTCATCCAATGAATCAGTAATACACAGGTTCTTGTCCATGGTTGCAACCAGTGCTTTCCTCCTAAAATCACGAGGATTTTCTCTGTTTCCTCGATGCCCTTTTCGTGTTTTTCCAAGCCGACACGGATTCTTGAAGATGTCCTTCCTGCCGTAGCCCTGACCGGATATCCCACCGACCGATGACCAGTAGAAAGCACGGGGAGACATATTTTGCCGCACCAGTGGCTCCGTGTCGTTGCATTGATAGGCCAACTTATCGGACATGTCAAGTTGACATGGCCGGGAGGGAGATCGAGGGACTCTCGAAACTTTTCACTTCACATGTCATTTAACAGCATTCACATGGATGTAAAGTTACGTGCAGGGATATGATCCCCTGTGCATGGATATATATATATATATATATAAACCCCCGACCAATAATGGACGTATATGATTTGTTTTTAATGATAATAATTATTTATATGTTATATACATTAATTTAAAATTTTTCTATACGTATTATTACAGTGCATGTGAAGTGCACATGATCTAGTGGGAAGGGTGAAGGCTCTACTGGAGACAGACGTGTCTCTACAGGCCGACAAGTTCTTCTATATAAATCGTCAAATTATTGGATTGATCATACTTGCATTGCATCCACTCTAAAACCTCATATTACGATCATAAACATATTTATTTCCCCCTTTTTTTTTCTAAATTCTTTTTATTCTTATTTACCTATGAACCTTCTTTTTGAATCCAGCTCGTGGCATTTGGGCCATTCATTCTAGCTAGCTAGCTATGATGATTGTAGATCGTGTGATTTGCCACTGATGACCAAGTTATTCTCAGTTATCTTCGCGCACGAGAAAAAGTCAGAGGAGCTTCTGTATAAAGGCGAGAAAGCGACCTCTCTTTTATCGATGGTGAGGTTGAGAGTTATGGTGGCGATGTGGTGAGGGTGTGGGAGGGACCCGATGAACCCGTCAAGTTGGGACCCTAAAGACCGGACTTGCAAGTGCCAGTGGAGAATACGGACTCATACGGCCGAGGGGCACGGCAAGCCCTGCAGTGAACTAACAGCCTGTGGGTGGGCCCGCACCTAATAAAAATTTTAGAGCCCCCTCCTTAAATATATTTTCTATTAAATTCATTATTATAATTATATAATTTAATACAATAATATTACTTTCGACTTATTATATAAATTTTCATATTCATTTATTTCTTTATCATATTCTAAACTCATTATCCGGCTACGTAATCTAAAAAAAGGAAAAAAATCTGCTTCTGATTTCTTTCCGCATGTGAAACCCTGAGAATTGGAGCATGGATGGCTCTCGATCGGCCAGCCCATGACGGATTCCCTGAACATCTCAAGTTGGTTTCGGTTTCCATAAAACCATCTCCATCGGTACTCTCTTCCGTGCTCTCACTTGCCCCTCACTTGTGCGCCAAAAACTATGGGTGAAGAGTAAAGGACAAAATCTGAAAGGCCCAATCAAATCAGGTATACACTCGAACTTTAGATTGCAGAGCGTCATATACATGTATATAGTTGACCATCCCATCCCCATTGGTCTCTTGCACCCTCTGTATCTGATATGTTGATGTACATATATCACTAGACAGTGCAGTTGCATCTCAAGCTCACATTCGATCCACCGAATGCTCCTTTATTGCAGACCATATTCCCGTTATACGAGAAAGATATTCTAAGCTGCCTTTGCGAACCCAACCTTAAGATTACCGAAATCGAAGACCGTGTGGTACACTCCAATGAAGATGTCCCCAAGGATCCTGCACATTTCCAAATGTAATGCAGCATGGAGTAAAATTTGACGGGTTGGGCAAAGATCCATATGAACCAACTTTTAGCAAGGGGGATTGGTGGAAATCGCCTACCAGAGAGGACCCCGAGAGACATCCAGCGGAACAAACCCACTCATGCACGTCGTCGAGTGCTTCCTTTCGACTCTGAGAATATACTGAAAAAGGAAGTCGATCAGATTTTACAACTAGAACTAGGCAAAAACTCAGATTGACCACCAGACGGCCAGTTGAACTGGCGTTTGGGTGGTTTGCTAGCTCAACTGCGAGCTGAAACGGTCATGACGTAATGATGCTCTTAAAGGGGGCTGATATTATCTCCAAGACCCAAGTGTAGAGGTCGGACCCATCCAGAATGATGAGTTTTTGGAAACGCTACACAGTTATCCAGTTCTTTAATGGTCTGAGGTGGTGGTTCAAAGCCCAGAATGGTCCTGCAGAAATGACCTGACCGGAAAGGGTTCTAAAATGTTCACAGTTTTCTGGTCTACCAGCTCAGTTCAGTTCTTTAATCTGCCGGAGTAAATGAACCGATCCGTCGGCATCCTTTTGAATGTAAACTGCCTTTCAGATAAACTACAAACTTCATAGTGAAGACAAGAACATACCTGGTGAGGAGAGAGGGGGAAAGACTTATTCCCGATGATGAATGTCACGTCTGGCATATCAGCCACTCTTTCACAGTCAACGAATGACTTTTGCACCGGATTTGGGAGCCTCTCACAGAGCTTCACCACATGAAAGTATGAAATACCAGTCTTGAGTGAGAACACAAATTCAGTGTACGAATACAAAGGACACAAAAGCTGTTCTTAAATTTAACCTTGTTAACGTAGTTAAATACTCTGTTCTTCGCCTTTTGCTGTCTGAGTTGCACTTGGACCCAGAAAACAATCATCTCGCAGAAAGCACATAGAGCAGTGTCATTCGTCTCATTAACCGAGGAATCACTCTGATTCTTGTCGATAATAACGGTGTAATTGAAGAAGCAGAGTCCTATATCTGCACATACTGTTTCAGGACGCAGCTGCAGCAAATTGAGGAACCAATAGTAAGAGAAATCCTAATTTCCTTCTAACGAGGAAGAAATTAAGCCATTAGCAAGAAATTTAGGTAGCACAAACCCCTGAAACAAGGTACTCCCAAATGAGATTCCCGTAGTTTGAGATAACAGTTTGACATTCCAAGCTCACGATTCCTTCTGCTCCAATAATGTGGTTGATTTGGGCCACAGCAGACTGCAGAGTGAGAACACAAAATGGTACTTCAAAATCATTTATCAGTGGAAAGAGAAGGTTTTGAGAATCATGAATAATAGAAGCTATGTGTAGCTACAGTTGGACCAGCGAGAAAAGATGTGCCAGTGTCCACAATTGCAGTGCAGCCCATCTCACAAGATCCTGACATTAAAAAGGAACCAAACTTGGTGATTGACCTGCATGATTTATTTATGCATTGCATAGGACATGTGGCCAAAACTTGGCCTTTTCCCTTCTTTTCAATCTAATCTCTTCCACTTCAATTATGAGTAATGAAATCCACAAAATTCAAATGAATAGATATTCAATCCCTCCCCAACCCCGCCCCCACCT
>CXYZ01003352.1:277661-295953 GCA_900006705.1 Sonneratia caseolaris | reverse complement strand
TCCCCGCACCCCCCCACCCCCACCCTCAACCCTAGAAAATCACAGTTTTCAATGCTAATAGAGAAACCCTGCCACCAATGGCAACTTCCCTGACTGATTCCCAATCGCAACTGCATGGCCCTTGGTCAAGGCATATCAACCAAGGTGGCTGAGTTCCTCAATCAAGGATTCCCTGGTGCTGATCAAGCACAAAGAACCCATGTTTCTGGCTAATGATGAAATTTCTCATGTTGGAACCAAATTAGATTTCCTTTGAAGCTGAGGGACTTGATCAGACAAATTGGGAGTAGAGTGATGAAAAGGGGGGGAAAACTCAAAGTTCAGTGACAGTCAATGATGTTTAACGCAATTTCTGATGAATAACGATTCTTAACTACCTGCTGAATCATCACCCACAAGAATATCTCCAACCTCAATCTGAAAAATGGAAGAGAATATGCAGTCAGTCACAGAGAGGTTCTGATGATATGTCATTCAAAGAAACACTTTTCTAAGATTCTTGCCAAGAACNCAGAGAGGTTCTGATGATATGTCATTCAAAGAACCACTTTTCTAAGATTCTTGTCAAGAATCAAACCTGCCAGTAACCCGTTTGAGTTACTGGGAAGTAAGAATGGTCACCCCTGAAGTGCCTCCAGTCAAGGCCTCCAAAGATGATCTGGCCCCCAGTCTTGGATGCAGGGTCCCGATTCAACCAGACAGAGAATATTTCCTGTGTCACATGACCTTGCTGTATCATGTTATACCTGTTATTTGCGGTGCTTCCAGTTAAGTAATTGAGAAAGTCAACAAAGAAATGGGGGAACTCAGAAAATTTGAAGATTCTACCACAATGGTGTGGCTTGCCCAACAGAAATATCTTGAAATCCCAATCCAAGTACACCGTCAAACTGAGAAACCACGAATGGTAAAAATCCCTCCTTTGTAGCCTCAACGAACTCCTAAGAACAGAAAACACATCAAAATGATGTTTTCAGAAGAAACCAAGTTATACGCGCCATATAATCAAAGAAAGCAGTTGTCCACTTGATCTTTGATGATGTAATCCCCAAGTTTCACATTATCTTGACTGAAGACTCCTGAAATTGAACCGGACCCATAATGGATGGTGCATGGTACTCCTGAATCATGAAAAACAGCAAGAGCAGATAAGCAGACCTTATTTTTTGGAAACACCAAACCAACTGTATAAGTTTACACAGAAATCTTCGGAAGTGCACATTACCAATCTTCCTGTAGCTGCTTGATAGCCCTGCCCTGAATTTTGAATGTAAATAGCAAGCAATCTACAACAAGAACTTGAAATTCAATGCCTATTTGCAGAGGTTAATTTATGCGAAGATTGGAAGAGATTAACAAGTGACTGCAGAACTTACAGAAAATAGGCACTTTGAAGAGGGAATCCAGAGATTGGAGCTCCCGGTATCAAACACAACCTGAAACCTTTGAGGTGGCGAACCAATACCGATCTCTCCATAGTACTGAATGTCGAGATAGTTTTTCAAATATATTAAATCTGCATTCAGATTATGTAAGATGTTATTTTCCCTTAATCTGAACTTTCTCAGATATGATTGGCGCAATCCTTGTGTGATCCTTGCAGCATTTACACTGTTCAGGTCTAAATTCCGCTTCTTTAAACTGATTCTCACTAGCCCTTCGGAGGAATTCATGGAGGCCAAAGAGCTCATCCAGAGGCATATCATGATTGCCATGAGAACCTTAGCCATCTTCATTTGTACTCACTCCTGATATTAATGCAATTAGCCAGTGAAATAACAAAAGTAGTCATCAGAACCTTCTGCAACTCATAACAGTACATTACTGAGGGTCAATGATCAAACAATTATAACACTATCAACATTTTGGAGAAAATTCTTGAACGGTTTATATTGTTCGCAATTCGAGCCTAAAATACAAGGTTCAAGAAGCTGAACATGAAGTTTCAATCACCTTCCCACTGTTGAATTATAGGGGGCTCCAATTAGTTTTGGCCTGAGAAAACTGGAGTAAGTTCGTGACTAAACCCTCTGTTCCTTCAGTTCTCTTTCGGCCCTCAAAGGCAACAAACTTGATATGAGACGATTTTCTGGCATCATAATATAAAATTCTGAAACGGGCAGGAGAAGTTTTATACCAAAAAGTTCCTTTTCAATTCATAAATTGCGCTTGCGTTGAAACCACTAGAAGCATAACAACCAACCGCAAAAATGCCCAGATTCTCGAACACACAAAGTTGCAGAGCGGAGAAGATGACAGTACCTGAGCATCAAGCAGAAACAGTCACTTCAGGAGCTTCGAAGCTCGAACTCTTGGTGGCTTTATCATGCAAGAAGTGTGCATCTACAAGAAATCGGACTTTCTTGTCCCCGAATCGTACTTTCAAGAACCTCCATCTTCATCCCCCGTCTTTTTCCCGCCTCACGAAGCTCCCGCGCAATTTCGCCCCAATGGGTGTCGTCTTCCCCTTCGTATTCCTCCGGGTGTGGCAACAAAATATCGCATCATAACCATTTCTTCCATGTCCTTCGTTTCATTGTTTTTTTCGCTTTTCTTCTGTATTTCTACATTTCTGGTCATTCTTGAATTGCAATTCATTGCATAAGAATCTATCGATTGTACACCACTTGATTTTTTCTGATTGTATTCAATATCAATTGGCAGAATAAAAAGGGATGGTTATGTTTATACAGAAGTTCTTTTGCTTATTACTACACAACAACTGGTTACAAAATCACATTCACAGCCTCAACTCCTGTGCTTGCACGTCTAATAAATTATAGGTCTGCCTGCCCCTGCCCATTGCCATTGGCACCCTTGAGGAGGTACCATAAACAAATCTCCTATGTCTGACTTTTTTGGGTTGTATCCAATGACCCAAGTTAGATGGGTTTGGCTTTTTAAAATGTCAAGTCGTTACTTTTCTCTATTTACATGGCTCATTTTTTCATCTTTCATTATTTCTCCTTTCAACCTTGCCTGCGTGCACGTCTATACTCACCTCTGCCAAACTTAACCACAAGACAATCAAACTTTCAAATCTTATATTAGATTTCTTGCTGCACAAACAATGATTTCTTGCTAACAACGTGAGGCTAGTATGAGCCCACAAGTGCATGAAGGCAAAGCAAATACTTTCATCTGCTTTCCCTCTTCTTACCCCGTAATTGCTAACCTTTTTTTTCCTGTAAATACAGCATTGCTGCAAAAATCAGATAATTAATAGCTCACTGCGACAATGAAACGCTTGAATGGAGTGCCACCAGCGAAGCGTACACCCCATCCTTAATGTTGATCAAGCTCTCATGCTTCCCTTTCTCTGTGATCATCCCGTTCTTCACAACTGCAATCAAGTCAGCCCCTTTTACGGTGGACAGTCGGTGGGCCACCACGATGGTTGTTCTGTTCACCTTGACCCGGTCTAGTGCTTCCTGGACCACCCTTTCAGACTCTACATCGAGCGCACTTGTGGCTTCATCTAGAAGCAATATCTTCGGCTGCTTCAATATGGCTCTTGCTATTGCCACCCGCTGCTTTTGCCCGCCCGATAACTGCACACCTCTCTCACCTACTGGAGTATCATACCCCTGCAAGATTATATTAAGTTTGAGTCGTAATCAAAACCAAATAGTTCTCTTGCTACTTGATGCATTTGTTCTAGCTTTCTTCACTTTCAAGATACATATGCAGATAAAGATTTGCTGTTTCTTCTCCCGGAACTGCTTTTCACGGTTGGAAAAAGGTGTATGTGATTTTTGTGAACCTGTTGTAAGCTACAGATGAAGCTATGAGCGTTTGCTAGCTCAGCTGCAGAGATGATTTCTGAATCCAAAACGTCTCCTTCTTTCCCATATGCTATATTTTCCCGAATTGTGTCATTGAACAGCAGGGGCTCTTGGCTCACGAGTCCCATCTGCTGCCTTAACCACTTCAGCTGCAGCTTTTGGATCTCGATTCCATCAAGCAATATTTGACCTGAGTTTGGATCATAAAACCGCTGCAGCAATGAGATAATTGTTGATTTCCCGCTCCCACTTTCTCCCACGAGAGCAACCATCTGATGCCAGAAGAATTTATCTGTTATTGTTCGTCATTTCAGGAAAGCGGCCATCAGAGGTATAGAAGAAATATTGTATAGATGTTACCTTCCCACTTTGGATTGCCAAGCAAAGATCATGGAATATTTGAATGTCGGGTCTTGTAGGGTAGTTAAAGCTAACATGTTGAAACTCGATCTCTCCTTTGAAATCTTGTATCTTGGCTCCTGACTCATCACTTGAGTCTATCTTTGATTTCCCATCAAGAATTTCAAATACTGAGGAAGCAGAGGTCCTTGCCTTGGTAGCATCTGGGATAAGAGAGCTCGATTGAGCAATACCTACTGCAGCCATTGTGAGAGCAAAGAAAACCTACAAAATTCAAGAGGCATCAACAATGGCAGAACATTGGAACAAGAATCAAGGGAATGGTTCATCTGGTAGGGGAAATATGATTACCCGGAAAACATCAGAGAATGATGCCTTGTCTTGCTCGACAAGCCGGGCCCCAGCATAGAAACTGCATGCATAGACGGAATAGAGCAGAAACAGAGCGGCCCCAAAACCGATTCCACTTACAAGCCCCTGCCTTATGCCAGTCTTGATTGGGTCTTGGCACTTTTTCTTGTATGACTCCATCACCCGATCTTCTGCACAAAAGGAAGCCATGGTTCTGATATTCCCAACTGCATCATTCGCCACTTGACTTGCTTCTTCATACAATTTCTGTTCAGGATCGATATTCAGGATGACCAATGACAAACATTCATATTAGATAATTTCACAATGTGACATTCTAATGCCAATGCACCTAAAAGCTTTGATGAAGTCAAGGTAATGTATCTGTTAAACATGGAACCATACTGGGTTGGGAGATTGTCACCTTTGCATCGGCACTGAACCCTCTCATGGACTGCATCTGAACAAAGCTATTGACTCCTAGCAGTGGGACCAACACGAGGATTATAATAGCCAACTGCCAGTTTGCCTCAAAAGCAATTGCCAAACCTGCTACTGCAGTAGCAATATTCTGAACCGCCAATCCAAGAGCATCTCCGACCAGGCATCTCAGGGCCACTGCATCTGCAGAGAGCCTTGCCCCGAGCGCCCCACTTGTGTGCTCCTTCTCATCAAACCAACTCATTTCCATATAGACTAACTTCTCAAAGCTCATGGCTCGTATTCTCTGAATAAGTCTGCTTCCAGCAACAGAAAAAATGTACGACCGGAGTGGGTAAACCAAAAGGGCTGTTGCTGCAAGAGCAACAAATATGAAAGCCCAGAACTTGGTGTCTGCACGCAGTTTATCTCTCGGCTCATAGAATGTCTTGATCATACTTGAGAGAAGAATTCCAAATATTGGTAATATAACCCCGTTTAATGCCGCAGCCAAGGTTCCTAGGAGTAGGATGGGAATTTCAGGCCTGTTAAGGTTAGCCACTCGGAGAAGAGGGACATCATGGGACTTTTTCTCCAGGATCACAGCTTCATCGTCTTGCTTGAGTTCCCCAACATTTGATCCAGCATGCAAGCCAAATGGAACAGTGAATGAGTGATGGCTGCTGTTTCCATTTCCTGATGAGCCTCGACTTGTTGCATCCAAAGAGGTAATTAGTTTGCTCGAAACTTGCCCACAATCAGTAACAAGTTCCGGGTGATTGGCATCATAGGCCTCCTTCTGCTCTGAGGCCAAGGTAATCTCTTGCAGCCTTATAAGCTGGGAGTAGGTTCCACCTGGGTCTTTGGTTAACTCATAATGTGAACCTAATCATTTTGCAATGATGAGAATAAGTCAATGTTGGATCACAAATGTATTATCCCAACTCCCTAGAAATTGAACATGATTAGAATTATACCTTTCTCTACAATCCTTCCTCGATGAATCACAGCTATAGTGTTAGCTTTTTTAATTGTACTCAAGCGATGGGCAACAATGACCGTGGTTCGGTTGTTCATTATCCTGTCAAGGGCTTCTTGCACTGCTCTCTCTGACCCTGCATCAAGAGCACTCGTGGCTTCATCAAGAAGTAGAATTCTCGGATCCTTGAGAATAGCCCTCGCTATTGCAACTCTCTGCTTCTGACCCCCTGATAACTGAGTCCCGCGCTCACCAACCATTGTCTCTAGTCCCTTGGAGAAAAAGTTGAAATACGTCAAGGAAAAGCTCTTCCGAACAGTGAATATTGAGATTCAATGGAGTCGACATGGGGAAACCTGAGGCAATTTGTCGATAAATTTTGCAGCATTTGCTAGCTGAGCAGCTGCCCTGATTTCTTCTACAGTTGCACCATCCTTTCCATAAGCAATATTATCCCAAATGCTAGACGCGAACAAAACAGGCTCCTGGCTTACAAGTCCGATCTTCTGCCTAATCCATTTAACTTGGAACTCTCGAAGATTAATTCCGTCAATCAAAACCTCACCCACTTGTGGGTCGTAGAATCTTTCTATCAGACTAATAACCGTTGATTTGCCGCTACCGCTCTCACCAACCAATGCTGTGGTAGTTCCACTCGGGATCGAGAGAGATAGCCCAGAGAATATTTGCTGTCCCATTCTTGTAGGGTAGCTGAAATATATTTCTCTTAGCTCGATGTCACCATCAATGTCTTCTAAAATCTTCCCTGCTGTGTCATAGGAATCAATCAGAGGTACCCGATGAATCACCTCAAACATCTTATGTGCAGCAGCCTGTCCTGCAGCAAATGCACCAAGGCACGGTGATGCCTGTCCTAGAGCCCTGGCAAATGTAGAAACTAATGAAACATAAATATCCAAATTGGGTAAGTAAAATTGTTAATCAAAACAGGAATGCCTTGACCTATGGCAGTATCTATGGACGTACATGGATCCTGTAAGTACAGCGAAAACTACATTTATGACGTCTCCTCCTGTGTAGCCCTTCTCCAGAATCATCCTCCCACCAAACCAAATGGCAAGAGCATATGTACTGAAAACAATGGACATTACCGTGCCAAAACCAAGCCCACCCGCTATACCTTCTTGCACATCTGATTTGTATGCTTTTATCACCAACTCGTTGTACTTCGCTATAGCCTGCTTCTCTCCCGTAAATGACGCCACCTATTTGGGATTAAATCTTCAGTATGATTGACAAGCTATCACATAGTAAAGTAAATGTAGATAAGTTATATTGATGTTCTTGTACAGTTCTTATGGATCCAATCGTCTGTTCAGCTACAGCTGCTGCGAGCGAGTAAGCAGCCTGCCCGCGGGAAGCTAGCTTCCCAACTGTGATGCTCAGGACTGCCCCGGAAAACACAAGCAGAGGTATGGAAGATAGCATGATGAGTGTCAGTAACCATCCTTTGAAGAACGCTACAATGATCCCTCCTGTGAATGTTGCTGTCAGCTGTATGAACTTCCCAACCTGAAAAGTTTCACTGGATTTTAAACCTGAAGTCATAAAAATAATTGTTAAGTGGCCGATCTTAGTGAGGGCCACCAGGGTGAAGTATATTGGCATTGGCAAACAAATGCCTGGATCCATAAATACTGACGGGAAGAACACAGTACTGTGGGCACTGATATGGTAATCTGGGATCACCCCTGTTTGTTTGGGTAAATCTAAATAAATGTAGATTGTTAGCTTGTGTGCCAATCTTGTTTACGAAGTGCCATCAGGTAGGGAAGTTAATGAACACTGCTGATAGAAAGGCCCCAATAGAGGTTATCGAACCTACACTCAGACGGCAACGTATAGTTGATTTTCCTTAAAAGTTTCAGGAAGATCTTTCAAACTATATACATATATAGCATGGTAATGCACATAGTTCATGGTTGCTAATACCTTCTCACCCATGGCATCCTGAATGAGCACTGTGTCCCCTGACATTCTTCCTATGATCTCTCCCGTGTTTGCTTCCTTGTCGAAGAACCCAATTTCTTGCCTTAGCAGTGTCTTCAGGTATAGGCTCCTTATCCTGGCTGCCTGTCTCTCTCCAGTGACCATCCACGAAGCCACCTCTGCAGAGTAATCAAAACAAAAATTACATCTATGGCACTGGTTTGTCTCACTTCATTGAATGTTGAACCTGAACTTACGGGTGAAGGCTGCTGCTCCTGACCCAAGAGCCAAATACAGAAACTTTAAAGAAACCTGCAGACAAAAGTTCGTCAAACAAATGGATTTCTATGAGCAAATTGAAACAGTCCAGTGAAGCAGCTACCCAAGAATCACCTTGGAAACTGCATCGATCATGTGCTTCTTGTCTGAGTTCTGCCCGAAAGAATTGACAACCTCCCCGAAGATTATTGTCATGAGAGGGATGCTGATTCCATTTCCGACAGCGGTGATCGATCCCACAATCATCAGAAGGTAGTCAAGTGGATCAGCAAATGAAAAGAGCTTGTAGTAAGGTACTCTATTAGTGGTCTCCTCTTTATTCACGGACTCGTTCAAACTCCATTCTCTTTCAGTCTTTCGTGAGGCTTCCTCCTCCTCCATCTCCAAACCATTCCGCTCCTCCATGCTAGTGAAAGACACCTCTTTTCTGCAATTGTTTTTTTTCTGGTTCAGATCATCAAAGGGTCAAAGATACTACAGAAGTACAAAAGCCGTTACTCAAGCACCTCATCCCTCACAGTCGACCTTGAGGCACAGATAACCCATTAGTTCTTGCAGTTGACGAATAAAAGAATTTAGAAATAGATTGCTAAGACATTCTTGGACTAAGTCCACGCAATACCTAGTTGCCAACCAAATGCTGAAGGATTCAGCATGAAGCTCCGACAAAATCACGGAAATAAAATATTTAATTAGTAGATTGAGAATTTCGGAGAAAAAGAGAGGAATAAATTTTAACTTACCAACGGGCAACAAGGAAGAAAAGGAATCTTAATGCTCTCTTCCTTCTTGCCAAGTGCAGAATGTCACTACTGAAACCCAGTTTGACATCCCTTTATACAAGAAGCTCTTGTCACTTGCCATTCGCCAAAGCAGCCTCAACTTTATTCCACAAGTTTTGGCCAAAAAATGGTGGGGGAGAAGGGAAGAAAAGGAAACCCAAAGGGTTGTCTTCCCCACCGTCTGAATACCAGATCGTAGGAAAATTCACCTTACATGTTCCATCGTATGATATCGATCACTGCAACAAATCTCACTGTTTCTGACGGATAGGATAGGTCGGGCTTCCCTTGTGAAGGATGGAGACGTTAATGGTGTATGATTGTAAGTCGTGGGAAAAAAAAAAAGATCCTTAAGCCCAATTTGAACCAAAAGCCATAAACCTATGTTTTTTTTTTCCTTTGATTGCCTTTAAATCTCCCTATTAACCACCTGCCACCTTCATTTTTCTCCACCCAATTTAATTTCCATGTAACCACCCGTTGTCTCAGCTTGTATTTTATAGATTTATGGTAAGTGTAATTAAATTAGTTATGGCATTTTTTATTTGAGTTTGAACATGTTTATTATTTTCAACTAAAGAGTATAGGCGGAGTCGTAGGATTTGGGTTTCATGGGGTTTTTTTTTTTCCCTGCATGATGATGGGTTGGAATGAGCATAGGGCTCAATGGACCCCAAGTTATGAAGCTCCTTGGCCGTGAAAAAAAAATGAATAGTCAATCACTGGAATCCTTTAGTGGATTCAACATAATGGAGCTTACACTCATCGGAAAAAAAAAAGGCTTCACATGTAGGTTGACGAATGCTTCCCTTTCTCTTATATGAAGTTTACAAAAAATAAAAAAATAATAATAACAAAATATAATATAACTAATTAGGTTAACAAACTTTTAAACCTTATATACATATGTATACATATATCTATGAAGTTAATAGGTATATATTGAATAGTGTGCAGTTCTATATACAATGTTATGACGCTAAACGTCTGACAATAACTAAGGTTGATACANAATAGTGTGCAGTTCTATATACAATGTTATGACGCTAAACGTCTGACAATAATTAAGGGTTGATACGTGTGTATTGTTGTATAATAATGAAAAACTAATGGATTACAAAAAATTAGTACTGATATATTAATTATAATTTTATATAACATGTTTGAAAATTTTGATTTTTATCCGAATAAGGAAGCCTACCAAAATTTCGAGCTGGAGTAGGAAATTCTTTCATCTTTACAAGGTGTCGTAGGGTCTTCCTCACTGTGCCATCAGGGGGCAGAGTTAGCTCAGAATATGCGATTGATCCTTCTATCCCACCCCATCAATGACAGACGTTATTGAAAACGTCAAGCACACACAAAATAAATCAATTCACGCTGTTCATTCAGTAGCATCGGCACTGACATTAGATTGATCATGTTCCCTTAGCCCATCATCAACAACAACTCACAGCACAAACAAACTAAACAAGCGAATGAATGATCGTATCTCCACCCTATTGGTATCAGTGACACTCACCGTATGGTCGATTCTCTCTTGTTCGGTTCCTTATACGGGTGCCATACTTCTTGTTTTAGCACGAAAATTATGGCCCCTCCTATCTCCCAACCTGTGGTGTTTTTGTCAAAAATTACAACGGTTCCACGATGAACGAGCAAATTAGTGGAATTCTCTATCACTTTCTTTTTTTCCCACCATCCTCTTGTCAATGGCCATCATCCATTTTTCCTTTTGAAGGCCTTTGAGTTGTGTAGAGTGAAGCCCCTTTCAACAGTGGCAGGCTGATGCTTACTGATATTATTTAACGAATTTTGATGATGGTGGAGTACAAATATAAGTTCGCTGTCTTGCACTTAAAAAAAAAAAAGAAGAAGAGGAAATGGTAGGTCAGCAACCATTCCATAGCTTAATTAACGGCTCATAATTAATAAAAAGATTTGGTGTAATTCTACAACCTTCAATCAACAATCGAAATATTATAAATTTTGATTCTTATCATAAAATTTCTCATATCTTATTTTATATTGATGAATATTATATATAATCATAATAATATAAATTAAAAAGGGGTGTATACTGTAGGTGATGAGTGGAGTGTGGTATTTCTCTAAAAAGTAAAGCGAGTGTTTCTCTTTTCCAGCCAAATTTTATCATGAAACTAGTATGTAGTTTGATTGATATTCTTAAGAAAATTTCCGTCAATCCTCCCAACTTGAAATTCGATCATTAGATTGTCAATTTGGAGATTTAGTAAGGAACTACATATATATGTATATAAATATAAAAGACCAAGTTAGTAAAGCAAAGCGAGGCTTTCAAAGAATGTGTCCGTACATTATATGATGACTGGTCGTTTGTGGATGCTATATTTACTTAATTAGCAACTTTCTTTCTGGCCCCCATGGCACGTCTCGATTCGTCGGGAATACAACCGAATGTGATGTGCAGAGGAAATCGGACCATTCAATCTAATTGAGCTGACTAAGCAAATTCGGAAGAACCATATCGGAAAAAATCGAAAATGAGATATTCTGTTCACATTAGGAATGCAGCACGAAACACACAAAAAAAAAAAATCAAATGTAAAGTTTGAGCTGCTAAAGCTAATGTACTTAAAGCACATGTCGGGAGGAAAAATAGAAAAAGGACATGTACTTAAAGAGCTCCTTCCCAGTCGGATTGTCCGATCGGATGTGATTAACTTAAATTCGAACACGTGATAAAATTCTTCCGATGATTGTCATAAGCTATCTCTACTCATAAGACCCGAGCCCTTAACCCCCGACCGGACAAATTTCCAACCAATCCATATGGGTCAGAGCTCTTTCCTCTATCACAGGCCTTAAATGGTTATCGTGGACGGTAAAGATTGAAAGGGAGAAAAATTCTACAGGAAATGCATATCTTTCGCATCGCTGCTGCTAAAAGAGGGGGAAGGATGAGTAGTCTAAAACAAATAGGACAATAATTGATTTAACAAGTGACCCGAAAGAAGAAAAGAAATTAAATATAGAGCTAACCTTCAGCATCGATGAAATAATTCGTCTGAGTTTCAACATGTCGGTCGGGCCCCTGTGGAGATCGAGCTTTGTACGTGCACGATGGAGCATTCGATCGATACCCAGGTCACCTTGTCGCAAACCCGATAGAGCAACTATATTCGTTTAATGGATCTTTTTTTTTTTTTTTGGTGTTGGGATTTATCATTTTCTCTCGCTCGATTAATCATCAATAATGTATGTGCTTTTTTAAAATTAATGGTGGATAGTGAAGGGTCGGTTTTGCTGTCCCTTTTCCGTGCATGGATGTCCCATAGAACAACAGTTGATGAGCTCTTCTTTTCCTGAAAAACAATAACTTAAATCACCAGAACAAATCCAATGAATCAAGACTGACAGCTATGGATCACCGGGGTCATAAGATGTGAACACGTCAAATTTTGTCAAGGGTTTATATGGATCAAAATCCATGTTTTTACTTACCAGTAAGAAATGGTATGCAATCACTTTTATGATTTTTTTTAATATATTTTTCCTACCCTTAAATTGGATAGATAAAATAGGGGAGGAATCTGAATTACACATGAATCCAAATGAAAGACCTTGGTCCAATTTGTCTCTAAATCCAGCCCTTCGATGGGACAACTGCTCGAAGCATCAACGTTACTCATTTGATCTTCACCAGCTCATCTATACTTGTAAAGTGTTTTCTATAATCCTGTTCTCAGTTCAGCTCTCATTCTTCTGGGTTCCTTCTGAAATGAATTCATGGAAGACGTCATCCTGAACCAGTTGCTAAGTCGACATGCTGAACAAGATACTAACACCGAGCAGGTAAAGCCTAAAGCACGAGTAGTTCACATATGGGATGTCGGTACGGTTCGATCGTTGGGTACTCGGGCCAATAACCCAGACACAGATAATTATAACTAGAAAGAGAAATTGGCTAGAAGACCTATTTATAAAGAAGCTGAAAAGGTTGTATTGATTAAATCAAGTTGCAGGACATTAATGGATTCTTTATTCGTTGCCGGGGAGACCATTTCATCCTCGCTTAAGATTAGTATCAATACTCTTCTGGGGCCACGTAGAATACCCAGCTCGAGGAATCAAGATATTTCCTTCATATTCGTGATATGTACGTATTTACGTATGCAAGTCTATATATATGCCTGTGTGTGCGTAAGTATATATATCTGTCTGTCTAAAGGAACTTTAAGTTAATGTGGGTCATAAAAGAACATTTCAGGTTTTTTTTTTCTGTGTGTCTTTTGAATGGTATCCATGCTTTATTGTAGAGAAACCAGTTGGATTTATTGAAGCCCGGATGAGCTCATGAATCACTGATGTGGTAGTCGACGACAGTGCAGCTGTGTGCCAAACTACGGAATCAACCGCAAGAATATATATGGAAGAAAAAAAAAATTGAATTCCTCTTTAGTTGGGCATCGATTAAAAAGGTTATGCCGGTACATACATAGTGACGAGAACATCTATTCAAAGCAGAGATGCCCACGTCAGGAATAAGTTCTCTTCTACCTCATTGCTGCACTGCAGAAGTTCCACTTTGCTTGCAGGAAGAATCATAGAGTGCTGTTACAATGAGCTGGAGATTTTTCAAATCACATGTCACAGTCGTACGTAAAGATTATGAATATCCGCACCGCAAGGTTGTAAATTTCTGGTGATTTTGAGTCCCTTTGACGGGTTCGGGCATATGTCAAACCACGCCATGAGGGAGCATGCCACTCCTGGCCTCGCCCCAGCAGTAGCAATCTCGGGCAACTAATTTACTATGTATGTTGCTCACCGACTCATCACTTTCACACGCTCGATAGCTGTGTCTTCAGCTCGCCCACCACTGTCATATCCCTGAAATATCGGGAGTTCGATGAAAAATAATTGCACCGACCTATATTTCAAATGGCACGATATTTTCTTCATCAATAGTGTCCAGTCTGTCACACCAACAAGACCGATAGGACTCTGACCCAGCCCGCACCTTGGCAGGTACGATGTCCAGTCTGTTCTGTCCAAAATGATCACCTAAGCGAGACAAGATAATGAAAGACATGACAAACAGAGGATTCTGGTGTCTGATGTAATGGGCCACTGATGAAGCTGTGGACTTCTGCTGTTTTCTTCGCAGCGGAAGCGTCGGCCACGGTCGCATTTCTTTCCTTTCCACAAGATCTACGCTGGCCCGAATCGAGTTGCTGAATAACGCCAACTCCATGACGATGAGGCCCATATATGCTGCTTCATCCACTTCCCCCTGTGACGGACAGATCCAGTCCAGAGAAGTCCCAGAGCGTCATTGAATCTGCAAAAGATTGAGATCACCTACTGTTTCCGGCCTCCTCTTTGCCTGAGCATGTACTAGTCTTACACGTAAAAAAGAAGAAAGAAAATACCATTATTTGTATGTCCGAGTTATCGTTACCGAATGAACATATTACTTGCTGGTTCAAATTGCTTATCACAGACCATGGAATATTCAACCTTCAGACCAAGGTAAAACCAACATACAGCTCCATCGCCCAATCTTTGGCACAAAAGAAGTAGACTGTTCTGTCTGTCCTGATGCTGTCAACTGCTTCACTTGCCACATGAGTTGTTCCCGTTGATCTCTCTCTATCCCTCCCTGGAGTTCAGCCATGACATCTACGTGGCCCACTCGTCCGATGCTTGTCATAGACACCATGAGCAATCGGAAGTGCTGAACTCTGTCGGAAATGAACTCCATTGAAACCCGGTTTGTTTGTTTTTTTTTCCCTTTCCTTTTTTCCCTTAATAAAACAAATACAAAAGATATCAGAAAGTAAACTAAAAATGGATTTCTTAACGGAATTAGGAGGTCTGCTGCAGAAGGACAAGAGCGACCATACCTTGTAATGTTAAGCAAGGTTCAAAGAAGATGCTTGTACAAAACTCTCGGACTACAGTGGGCCTTTCTTTCAGTAGATCGACCAGTATACAAAGTGCTAATGTTTCACGTCAACCAAGAAACATGGTTGCTTCTTACATCATACTCGAAATGAAATGCTAATTAATTCAGAACAAAGTCAGGCAGTGCAAAACGTAACAGGTTTATTATTAAACGGCTCTTCGTGGACCCTCCAGAGGCTTCTGTGCAGACCCTGCAGAATTAGATGAACAACGGAAAGGTTTGCTACGCCCGGTTCCTGGAGAGCCACATCTCCTATCTAAAATTAAGCAGTCTAGAGTGCATCAAATTGGTTCCCTAACCTGAACTGAATCTGCACTCCGCCAATAAGTGAACTGAATCCAAAGTAATCTGCTCGTAGATGACGATGATACATATGGTTATAACAATACTGTAAATTGGATGTCACATGATTTTGCCTTAGCAGATATTACTAGGACATTTCAAGAAGAAAAGGCTTAATATATATATATATATATATATATAGTTTCACGCTATTCTATGCACTTCATATTTGAGCGTCACACCAAGTACAAGATCTATAGAGGGAGTTTTCATTCTGTGAAGTATTGTTCTTCCACATTACATATGTACAACGGAACCGATAAACAAAACAAAGATTAAGATACATTAAACAGGGAGAGAAGTTCTGCCAGTACAAGAGATGTATGCAAAAATAAGAGTGGAATTCCCATCACATACAGAAAAAAGAATGAAACAAATAAATAGATCATGTCATCGGATACTCTCTATTATCTGATATGACCCGTCTATACAACACGTCTCTGGAGTTTGAAAAGGACGTCAAAGAAAAGAAGCGGAATGAAATCATGAACAAATTAAAAATTGAAAATGGAAACACAGGAATAACTCATTCAAAATCATCAGGGAGCCGAAGCAGGTAGGTAGTTAGGCAGGCCTTATGCCTTGGGCTTGAGAAGCTTCACTGTCTCCCAGGTGAAGTCAGGGTCATCCCGCCCAAAGTGCCCATACGCCGCAGTCTTCTGGTACCTGAAGTTGCCACCTCTCATCAGGTCAAGATTGACTGAGATCATCCCTGGCCTGAAATCAAAGTTCTCCTTGATCAATGCAAGGATATCCTTGTCAGGAATCTTGCCAGTCCTGTAAGTGTCCACAAAGACAGACAGCGGCTCTGGAACTCCAATTGCATATGAGACCTGAACAATGCACCTTTGTGCGAGGCCTGAGGCCACAACACTCTTAGCAGCCTGCCTCACTATGTAGGCCCCGCTTCGGTCCACCTTGGTAGGGTCCTTGCCAGAGAAGGCCCCACCACCATGGGCTCCCCATCCGCCATAGGTGTCTATGATAATCTTCCTCCCAGTGAGGCCTGCATCTCCATGGGGTCCACCAATCACAAATCGCCCTGATGGGTTAAGGTGGAATATCGTCTTGTCATCCAGGTACTGGGCTGGGATGACTGGCTTAATCACATACTCCTTCAGGTCCTCTGCAATCTTCTCGTTCGTAACATTCTCATCATGTTGGGTCGATATCAAGACAGTATGGACCCGAAGTGGGACCATTGCCCCACCGTCATTCTTGTACTCCACTGTCACCTGGGTCTTCCCATCAGGCCTGAGCCATGGGCATGTCTTGTTCTTCCTCACTTCAGTCAGTTTTGCCCCGAGCTTAGTTGCTAGAACATGGGTCAGTGGCATAAGCTCTGGGGTCTCATCTGTAGCATACCCAAACATGTGCCCCTGATCTCCAGCACCTATCTCCTCAGGCTTCTTGGTGAGGTGGCCGTGGACCCCCTGGGCAATATCAGGGCTCTGCTGTTCAATGTTGACAAGGACCTTGCAGTTATCAGCATCGAGCCCCACATCAGCCGAGACAAATCCAATCCCTCTGCAAGTGTCTCGAACAATCTTCTCATAGTCCACCTTGGCCTTGGTGGTGATCTCTCCAAAGACCATGACCATGTTGGTCTTGGTGCAGGTCTCACACGCGACCTTGCTCTGGGGATCCTGCTCCAGGCAGGCGTCGAGGATGGCATCTGAGATTTGGTCACACAGTTTGTCAGGGTGACCCTCGTTCACAGACTCCGAGGTGAAAAGTAAGGTGTCCATCACTGCAAACAAGATACAGAAATCCCAGGATAAATTTCACAAAATTCAGGAAATTAGTTAGCGTCGCAAAATCCGAAAAACACATTCACATACATACTAATACAAATGTTCAGAAATCGCAATAAATCAGATAGAACAGGTGCATGACTGCATGTATTTTTAGCTTATAATAAAAAAAAGGCATCATCTGGCATAAATTTCCCACCATGCTTCGCCTCATTTCCCATTCTATCCAATGACAGCAGTGAAAAAATAAGATGAGAACTTAGTTTACACCTCAAAAAGCCCACCATTTCGAACCTTCTGCTGCAACAAACCAGTCGCATCGGCAAAAAGAAAATTGGCATCAAAATCCAGGACGAGAAATTAGATTGCAGATGACCAAAATAGACACTTCTTCAAGAAGAAGATCCAAAATGAACAAAAACCTTACTCGGATTTGAACAACCCACAACAGAAACACAGTCCAAAATGCGAGAAAAATGGCATCACGGTTACAAAATAAGGAACTTTACTTACCTTAAAAAAAAAGAAGGTACTTCAAGAACCCACCTATTGTAGGCTGGCTGCGCAGAAGAAAGAGATACCTAATTGATAATCGAAGAAGGGAAGATAGAGGGGACAAAGTGAGAAGGAAGGATGATCTTATATACAGCATAGAGCTCCGACCACGGCGGGTTCGGCCGTTGAACCCCAAAAATAGTGGCAGCGGAGGACTTCACTTCTCGCGGGACTCGCTCTCCGATGCATAATTAACCCTTCCTTTCGTAAATTATACCCTCTTCACAATTTCTTAATTTTTTAAAATTATATATCGTGTACTAAAGAGTTATTTTATTCTTTATCGGAATAATTATGGATTAATCCGATTATTCAAAGTAGAGTTATTAATGATGATTTGGGTTATTGTATACATGTGATGCACAACATAAAAAGGTTATTTTTTTTTATTTTTGAAAATTTTGCTGACACTTTAAACGTGTATTTCTATTGGTAAATCATGATTAGATATAATAAGGAGATTCAGTATAAATTAATTATTAATAAATACAAGTAATTGTGCACATAATTATAAAAAAATAAAGAAAGATAAATATGTAATTTTTTAAAGTGTAACTATGAAGAAGTTGGATAGTTAGATTTAAGGGTTTTTTTAGAATTTCGAATTTTTAGAATTTAAGATATTGCAATATTTTGAATTATATATGCAGAAATTTTGATTCTCAAATAATAATTAGGGTTCCTAATTAATTTTATCATCTCAACATTTAAGCAGTCTCATTTTCATTTTTCCTAATAATTAACTCCACCAACAATTTTGTTAGTTAAAAAGGTGATGTGAC
>CXYZ01003352.1:261866-276614 GCA_900006705.1 Sonneratia caseolaris | reverse complement strand
TTTCTAATTCAATCCAATTTTAAAAGTTATATCTTATTTTAGGTTTTTATCTTAATTGATTTTTAACTAGAGGTATAAAATACTCAAACTTTTCATTTTTTATGTAACTTTTCCAGAGAATTTCTGATAGAAATTAAAATTATATATATTTTTAACTAACATGAAAAAAGGATAAATTCCTTGAGAATATTTCTTATATTCTATTTTCTGATAAGTATTTATACNTGTCTATTTATAGGTTGTAAGGGGAGAATTAATTATGGAAATAAATATTAATAAATGTACAATAATACCTAAACTAGATATTAGAAAATCATACATATATAACTAACGTAAATAGTCAATATAATTTTATTATGTAATATTATATTTCCTATATTAACTAAAATAATACCCCTTTAAAAATTCAACAAATTTCCTTAAGAACTTCCCGCATTTTCTTGTAGTGATTAGTCACAATTACTTCTCTAATTTGAATAAGCAAATTTGTTCTTAGTTTATCTTTCTGTGTGTATAACAGACCATCAATCAAATTGCTGCAGGTGAACAAATATATGTTAATAACCAAGTAGCTGCGACAAAGTTTTTACTAGTTAAAATATTATTTTTTTATGGTTACCCATGTCATTATTAGGTAAAATCTTACGAAATTTCCAACTTAAAAATGCGCTGTTCTTCAGTTCATCTCCTTACACTTTGACAGTGGCAAGGATCCTGCTAGTACATATTTGTGACTCTGAGTGATGTAATTTCACCTAATCCTTTTCCCTTTTCTGTTATTAATAATCTTCTAACTAATCTCTTGATGAAATACATATATTTTTGGCCACTGGGCAGAGTACCAGGATGTCTCATTTACTCAAATAATTCATCTAGATGGGCCTCTCTTCCTGCATATCTAATTGTTTAATTAGTTTGATTAATGGGATTTTTCATCATCATCAACAGAGAATCTTCTGTTATGAAACTTGCTTCTCATAAGACAAACAGAAGAGATGACACAGCAATTGCAACTTGTTTTTTTTTCAAATGAGGTTGTAAAGTGGGCCTACGGTCTAGAAGAAAACACTAGAAAGGGGCATGAGAAATCCTGCGGATGAAAATCGAATCTAGGCATCTTGGTCCAGGTTGAGTGTGATTTCACTATGCTAAATCATATTTGTCAGTAATTGCAGCGGTTTCCATGTATCAATCAATAAACAATAGACTAGGAAAGCAACTTCTTGCTCAACCATGCATTTTGAAATTCATCTTTCATTCCTTACTGAAAGCGATTGCTTTTGTCACCTCAGTTTCTCGGCGAAGAATCTACTTGGAGATCTTCTAGTTGATCCTAATCATGTTTCATTAGTCCGTTTTTTACTGCTAAACAGGCAATGAAAAAATATGAATAAATGGACAGCAACAAGTCTTCTGCTGATGAGTGAGTGCTCTAATATTGGACTAGATTGCTATCATAGATGATCGATATAATATGAACACTTGCTTACTGATATAATGATTTTGTGTTTTGATCAGTCAAAGAAGTGAGGACCAGAACAAAAACGAATTGCAGGAGTTTTGTAATGACATGTATCAGATTCAGACTCCCCTACAATTTCATACTCATCGGCTGTGATGAAAAATGTACCATTTTGGCTTTGTGCTGATGCTACTTGTATTAGCAGGTTCAATTTAAATCATGTCCACATCAAATCCAATATGTTTCACCTCTCTTGAGATATAAGTAACATTGTATAGGAGACAGAATTCTTTCTAGAGCATCGAGAAGGGATATTCTAATGAATTATTGTTGCAACTACGTTCTTATAATAATGTTGCTCGAAACAGATACTACTGATGAGACATTTGATTAGGTGACAAGGACAAATTCTCTGTTAATTAGAAATGAATTAGGCGGTATATCATCTACAGCAAACATCAAGCGGTCCCCTGCAAGAATCTTTGAAAGTCTACATAAACAAAAGCCTTGTGAGCATGTTAACGATAATGACTTCCAGTGGTCCATGAGTTGAGACGATCTCTTGATTCATGTTATAAGGAGATAAGGAATCAATGCTCTCCTCGTGATAGTTGCAGGAGCCATAAAATATACCGACTCTCAGGTGCACCAGCAGTAGACATCTTCTGCTGTCTGTTGACCAAATGGCGGAGCAGAACAGCCTTGGTGGAGATGTAAAGGTAGAACAGCAGCCTACTGAACAACAGGATGAGGGGAAAAAACGGAGCAAGTTCAAGGTACCATTTTACCGGCTCTTCACATTCGCTGATTCCCTGGACTGTGCCCTTATGCTCTTGGGCACTGTCAGTGCTGTTGGTAACGGGATTACCCTTCCCATTATGACCATAATCTTTGGGGAACTTCTGGATTCTTTTGGAGGTGCAGCTGACACAAAGTATGTGTTGCATAATGTGTCAAAGGTTTGTATATTCTCATTCTCAGCATCTTTGACTTAGACTTGATTCTCCTCCATCATTAAGACGTCTGTGAACTGATTTCAGGTGTCCTTGAAGTTTGTCTACTTGGCTTTAGGGTCAGGTGTTGCGTCATTCCTCCGTGAGTACAACTCTACAGCTTAACTGGACTCATATTAAGACTGCATTCGATGTGGGAAAATGGGAATACATTTGGAACGAAATTGCTATATTCTAGCATGATTCCATTCCAACCAGAACCTTATGATCTGTGTCCTCAAATTGTTTGATGTTCAGCTGAACTTGAGTTGAAAATTGATCTTTCTGTTGCATGGATTCTAGAGCTTGCTTGCTGGATGGTCACCGGAGAGAGACAGGCAGCACGAATTCGAAGTCTGTACCTAGAAACAATTCTGAGGCAAGATATCGGCTTTTTCGATGTAGAAACTAATACCGGGGAAATCATTGGTCGGATGTCTGGAGACATTGTTCTCATTCAAGGTGCCATGGGTGAAAGGGTATTGTTTCAATTCCCCTAAAGAAAATCCTAACCTCTATAATATGCCACGCCGAAGTCCATTGATCCTTCTAACATTATGTTTTCATCATTTTCTTTCCATGAAAATAGGTGGGACAGTTTGTTCAGTCAGTAGCAACATTTATTGCAGGATTTGTCGTGGCGTTCATTAAAGGTTGGCTTGTCACCCTCGTCATGATAAGTTCGATCCCACCTCTCATACTATCGGGTGCAATCATGACCACAATAGTTGCGAAAATGTCGGCTCGCGGACAATCTGCTTACTCATTTGCGTCGACCGTTGTTGCACAGACCATCAGCTCGATAAGGACAGTACGTATATAGAAGAACTTTTCAATTAATTTTGTTTACCTCAGTTCAATGTTTGCATGAAAGTATCAGCATCCTGGAGCTTTCCTACTGCGCAGGTTGCATCATTTACAGGCGAGAGATTAGCAATAGCAAAGTACAATGGATCTTTGAAGAAGGCTTATGATTCAGGTGTCCAAGAAGGTTTGGCCACGGGATTTGGGTTCGGGGTGATCATGTTCATCGTGCTGTGTACATACTCTCTGGCCCTTTGGTTTGGCGGGAAGATGGTCATCGAAAAAGGATACACAGGAGGAGATGTCATAAACATTATCTTCTCCGTCTTGATCGGCTCAATGTACGTCTCAGTTATTCATGGTTGGATCCTGTCAGTTAAAGAAAACTGTCCCGGTTTTCTGTTCTTGCCTGAAAAAAAGGCATTCAAATCTCTTTTCTTCAATTCATTCAGGAAAAAACAATGAAGATTTTCCATGCTTCCACTAACAAAAACATGTTCCCCGTGTACCACGAACTTATCACCATGCTTCAAAGAAAAAAATACACAGTTTTCTTACTGATATTCTATCAGAAGATCAAATCGATCTTATTTCTGTTTTTTCCCCTCTTTAATCTTTCATTCTAATGTTTACTCTAGGGCAATGGGTCAAGCCTCTCCGTGCCTAAGCACATTCGCTGCAGGGCAGGTGGCAGCATATAAGATGTTCGAGGCCATCAACCGAAAACCTCTTATTGATTCATACGACACCAAGGGACTCCAGTTGGACAATATTCAAGGTGATATAGAGCTAAGGGATGTTTACTTCAGTTATCCTGCCAGACCCGATGAGCTAATCTTCAACGGGCTTTCTCTTTCATTATCCCATGGCACAAACTTGGCTTTGGTGGGAGAGAGCGGGAGTGGGAAATCTACGGTGATTAGCTTGATCGAGAGGTTTTATGACCCACAAGCGGGTGAAGTCCTTATTGATGGCATCAACCTTAAGGACTTCCAATTGAAGTGGATTAGGCAGAAGATAGGCTTAGTGAGTCAAGAACCAGTGCTGTTTGCTTCAACAATTCGGGAAAATATTTCATACGCAAAGGAAGGACCAACTGATGAAGAGATAAAGGCCGCTGTTGAGATGGCGAATGCTGCCAAGTTTATCGACAACTTGCCTCAGGTGTCGGTCTATTATTTTCTTTCTTGGTATGACTTCCTCGCCAAACATCTGAAAATTTATGATGAACTGCATTTTGGTTCTAGGGTTTAGACACGATGGTGGGTGAGCATGGGACACACCTATCTGGAGGTCAGAAGCAGAGGATTGCCATTGCAAGAGCTATCCTGAAGGACCCGAGAATACTGCTTCTCGATGAGGCGACAAGCGCACTCGATGCTGAATCCGAGAGGATTGTGCAGGAGGCACTCGACAGGGTCATGGTGAAGTGGACTACAGTGATTGTAGCTCACCGACTTAGTACAGTGAGAAATGCCGACACGATTGCTGTGATCCATCAGGGAAAGCTCATCGAGAAGGGTGAGAAAAGAACTCTCTTGTTTGTAACCTGGAACTTCAGGCTTTTAGTAATAGAAGTTCCTGTGTGTCTACACCTTTTAGATTTTAAGATTTAAAATTTTCCTTAGTTTTTGAGCATGGTTTGAGATTTTCTGACCAGATTCTCTCTAATCAATTCTGCAAGTGAAGCAAGGTTTTGAATCGGTTCTTCGGAAATTTCACTTGTCCGCCCTTTCTGAGCAGGGTCTCATACGGAGCTAACCAGGGATCCTGATGGAGCGTATTCTCAGCTCATACGCTTACAAGAACTCAAACCTGAGCCAGAAAGAAGCTTGATATTCGACCAGGAAAGGCCAGAGATTGTCATCGACTCGTGAAGACATTCAAGTCGGAGGGAGTCATTCCTCCGTTCCATCAGCCATGGATCTTCTGGAGTCGGAAACAGCAGCCGCCACTCATTTTCCCTATTTGGTGTTCCTACAGGAATGACCATAGCACCTGAGGAGAAGCCCCATGAATCATTTCCTGAAAAGCCCCAGGAGATCTCGGAATTCCCATTCTGGCGTTTGGCTGCCCTCAATAGTCCTGAGATCCCAGTCTTAGTCATGGGTTCCATAGCTGCAGTTGCTGCAGGGATGATATTCCCAGTATTCGGGATACTCCTCTCGAACATCATCAAGACGTTCTACGAGCCAAGGGATGAGATCAGAAAGGACTCGCGATTCTGGGCACTAATGTTCTTCATGCTTGCACTCTCGTGTCTTCTGGTCCATCCTTTGAAATCGTACTTTTTCTCTATCGCTGGATGTAAGCTGATAAGAAGAGTTCGGGAAATGTGTTTCAAGAAGGTCGTTTACATGGAGATAAGTTGGTTCGATGAGGCTGAGAACTCGAGCGGGATAATTGGTTCCAGATTTTCTGCTGATGCAGCCTCGCTTCGTGGATTAGTTGGCGATGCTCTGGCACTGCTTGTTCAGAATGTAGCTACCATAGTTGCTGGAATAGCCATTGCATTCGAGGCAAACTGGCAACTGGCTCTTATAATACTTGCGTTAATACCTGTCGTGGGAGTGAATGGGTTTGTCCAAGTGAAGTTTATTCAAGGTTTCAGTGCAGACGCGAAGGTAGAGGAAGAACTAATAAATAACTCAATTTTCTTAAGTTATGACCTTTCAGATAATTTCGTCATGGTTCACCGACTCTTTCAGAGTTTGACAGGAACTCTTCTTGGCTGCAGAAGTTGTATCAAGAAGCAAGCCAGGTGGCCATCGAAGCAATCAGGGCCATCAGAACAGTCGCTTCCTTCTGCGCCGAAGACCAGGTGATGGTATTGTACAAGCAAAAGTGCCGGGGCCCTATCAGAACTGGGATCAAACAAGGTCTCATAAGTGGGTTTTTCTTTGGGCTATCGTTTCTGTTACTGTATTCTGTCTATGCCTGCTGCTTTTATGCTGCAGCACGACTCATCAATGATGGAAAGACAACATTCTCCGAAGTTTTCCAGGTAAATCGATAGGGAAGGACCACAGAATTTCTTCTAGATGACTTCTCTATAGTTTTTAATATTCCTCAGGTTGTTTGTCTCGCAGGTCTTCTTCACTCTTGCAATGACAGCTTGGTCGATTTCTCAATCAAGCTCTTTTGTTCCTGATTCGAGCAAGGCAAAGTGTTCAGCTGCTTCTGTGTTTGCAATTCTTGACCGGAAATCGAAAATTGATGCAAGTGATAACTCAGGGACAACAATGGAGAATGTTAAGGGACACATTGAGTTTTACCATGTCAGTTTCCGATACCCCACTAGACCCGAAGTACAAATATTTCAAGATCTCTGCTTAACAATCCAGTCAGGCAAGGTATAAATCTAAATTCAGTCCTTGAACAATAACCTGCACTTCTTAAAATTAGTGACTTCCATATTTGTTTTCCACGGCAAGACTGTTGCATTGGTTGGAGAAAGCGGGAGCGGGAAGTCAACGGTGATCTCACTTCTGCAGAGATTCTACGATCCTGACTCCGGGCAGATAACATTAGATGGAGTGGACATCCAAAAGTTGCAGCTGAAGTGGATGAGGCAGCAAATGGGTCTCGTGGACCAGGAGCCGGTGCTATTCAACGATAAGATCCGGGCCAACATTGCTTATGGGAAGGAAGGGACTGTGACCGAGGCCGAGATTTTGGCTGCTGCAGAAACTGCAAATGCCCACACCTTCATCAGCGGCCTACAACATGTAAGGAACATCACAATCCTCAGTTTGTCGAGACTTTCATTACCTTGTCCTTGATAACATGATGATCTGAGATTACAGAAAGGTCATCGAAAATTATGAGTACGAGGAAACGAAGACCAGTTGAATCAAGTTTTCTGATCATTCTTGGAACTGGAATCAATCAGCAGGTGTTGGGGCTATGACCGCGGCTAGCTCATCAAATTTGCAGATTCCCTCCTTCAGAATCCGACCAGAGGTTATGAATCTTGATTGTCTAACTGCATTCTGCAATGTTCAGGGATATGACACGATGGTGGGCGAGCGAGGAGTGCAGCTATCGGGAGGGCAGAAGCAAAGAGTAGCAATAGCAAGGGCCATCATTAAGTCTCCGAAAATACTGCTGCTAGACGAGGCGACAAGTGCACTTGATGCTGAGTCCGAGCGGGTAGTCCAGGATGCACTGGATCAGGTCATGGTGAGCCGGACTACCATCGTGGTGGCTCACAGGCTCACCACCATCAAGGGGGCCGACTTAATTGTGGTGGTGAAAAATGGGGTCATAGCCGAGAAAGGCAAGCATGAAGCTCTGATGGGCATCAAGGATGGGATATATGCTTCTTTGGTGGCACTGAATTCGAGCAATCCGTCGTAGTATGGTCCGGTACAGTGCCTCCACCGATCTATCAGATGGGCAAAATAACGGGAAGAAGAAGACATATCGTAGCGATAATACGAATGTTCATCATCTTTGTGTGTGGATATAAAATTATATCAATTTGCAAATCGAAATACCTGAGACTTTTCCAGCAGCCTTGTAAAATAAAATATGATTTTGAATGTATCCATGGCTTTCATCGACTGTTCAGTCGCCTCTGAAAACAAAGCAGTCTTGGATGAGAATCCACACTGCACCATCTTTCCACTTGCATCCTCTGCTCTTAAAAATATCATACATTTTCTCTTGGTTAGGGATCGAATAGAACTACTATATGATCAACTTGCTTGATTCAGTCCTCCTCCGGCCATGGTTGCTAGTTTAGTTCCCTTGCTGCTTATTTAGGAAAGTTAATCAATAGGAGCTTCCTTTCGAAATTGTACACTACTTTACACCTTTGTTTGGGCGAAGAATATGAAAGGAGTCAAGGGAAATGTATACCACTTGAACATTGTTGCTTCAATGTTAGAAAAACGATTATCGAATTGAGATTTCCTAACTTCAAAGGCCCAAAAAATCACCTCGAACCTTTTTTCACTTTGGCTTTATGCTAGAGGAGATAAATCGGTGTTGTTACCTCACATCATCAATTTACTTAGCCACCCTACTCTGACACCACGTAAAATTGTACTACGTAAAGTGGAGAAGAGTAGAGAGAAAAGTGAATACGACAAATTGCACAATTTCTTTCAACCCTGTTTGTAGGTAACCCGTGGAGTAAACCGAGAAGTTAGAGAAGTTAATACCTTGGTAAAACGTTCCTTCATAGTTTGTCATATCTTTCACATTTAGGTTGAGTATGCTCTGTGTTTTTTCTATAGCATAGAGATAGGTTTGCGTGAAGTTGAGTTCCATTTCGGTACGTTTGCGACCCAAAATCTTCTATAAATTGATCTCTCTTTTTAGACAATTATCCCTCAGAACATTAGGGAAATTGATATCTAGGGGGTTCTCCAGCTCAGCCATGTATTCTTCTTCTTCTTTGAAGGTCCATCACCTTCAGCTGATCGTGATCAGCTACCTGGGATGCCTGCTCCTGCTGATGAGTTCAATAGGCCACGGCAGAGCCACTGAATATCCGTATCCTAAGGCTTATGAAACGTCGACCTCAATCGGAGCAGCTTTCCAGACAGTTTCATCTTTGGGGCCTCATCTTCTTCGTACCAAGTAAGCAACAAAAAGGCAATATAAATCATACCAAAAGAGAGGAGGGAAAAAAAAGACTTAAATTGGTGAGAAACAGGAAAGAAATATGCCATTTACCATTTGTCTTGATTGTAATTTAATACATCCATTGGCCTTGGCTGCATTAAAAGTGAGCCGGGACATGATCTTGGAGTTGAGTGTCCGAAAATCTGGCCTTGCAACAGGACATGAATTCGGTATCATCAGGCTGAACTTCCTTGGCATTGGATTTGAATCCGATTGATTGCCCACTACAACTACAAGCTCAGACTTATAAAAGGGGTTTGAACTGTTCTTATACTGCCTGCGGCCGCGGGATCTTCCTGTGAATACAGTACGAAGGTGCAGCACACGAAGATGGAAGACAGCCCGGGATATGGAATACATTCACTCCCAAGTACCCAGGTAGATCTCGATCCTTCTCGCTCTTCATCGAGATCTTCCTATATGTTCACGTTCTATTTGATGGTTACTTCGTTGTCTTCCTTCAAGGCCCTCCTAGCATTTGATTCGGTGCTGGGAAATTGATTCGGTTGGATGTTTAAGACTGACAATGATCCCTTCTTAAAAAAATTTGATTTTCACACATTTTTTCTGGTCGTATTTGAGAAATGACTAAAACGTGTCTCTTCTTGTACTTAACTAAATCCACATTTAGTTGCCTTGTTTTTATTCAGCTTGAAATTTTCTCCTCCAGCATTTACTTTTTGAGTAGTTTGAGCTGAAAGACTCGCGTTATCTGCAGAGGGAAAGCTCAGTGGAGGTTTCAACAAGAAAGGAATCGAGTACTATAGTAACCTCATCGATGAGCTCCTACCAAACTGTTGCTCTCTTTCTCTGCCGTACTTCCGTCCCGTAATTTGTGGGAAAAAAATTGAACGACGATCCCGACCGTTCTGAAAAGGCTCACCTCAGTTTCACCGAGTGTTCTCTAACATCATTTGAAAACTCGGAGATCAAATGAAAACCGAGCTCTGTGTATTATATGATAGCTTGTGTTCATGGAATACATG
This sequence comes from Sonneratia caseolaris, assembly GCA_900006705.1. Classification (NCBI taxonomy): domain Eukaryota; kingdom Viridiplantae; phylum Streptophyta; class Magnoliopsida; order Myrtales; family Lythraceae; genus Sonneratia; species Sonneratia caseolaris. Next base: position 266,736 of record CXYZ01003352.1, on the reverse strand, counting down.
CAGGTATTCAGCCTTTATTGACTGTATTCCACTGGGACCTCCCTCAAGCTCTAGAAGATTAATATGGTGGCCTATTGAGTGCCCTCTTCGTGTAAGTACCTGTGATCTCCTACACGTCGCGCAGGCAAATATACCTGAAATTCACACACCGATTTCTTGTGCGGGGACGACTTCTGAGACCTCATCGGCCTCTGCTTCGGAGAGTTCGGTGATCGAGTCAAGCGCTGGATGGCACTCAACGAGCCACATATCTTCAGCAGTCATGGCTATGCCACAGGGGATTTTGCACTGGGCCAGTGCTCAGGTGGCTGCACTCGAACTGCACTGGCGGGGACTCAGCTGTGGAGCCGTACTTGGTGTCTCACCATGAGCTTCTGCTAGCCCATGCAGCTGCCGTTAAACGGTACAGAGAGAAATATCAGTTCGTTTTCTTTCCTGTGATCCGGATCTTGTTCGGGACGGGCGTGCATATATATGAATGTGTTTTTGATAATTGGAAACGTGCGATCAGACTAACTGTATCGTTCGGCCCCGGAAATTGTCAGGTATCACAAGAGGGAAGAATAGGCATTACGCTCAACTCGAGCAGGAAAGTGCCTTATTCGGATACAGAGCAGGATCGAGATGCTGCTCTACGAGCCCTGGATTTCGAGCTCGGATGGTAAATGTGTTTACATGACCATTTAATGGTACCTGCACTCAATAATTCTAGATTCCCAAATTCCTTTTGCTGTAGGTTTCTAGAGCCCATAACATCGGGTCATTACCCGTGCAGTATGCGAGCCATAGTCGGAAATAGGCTCCCAAAGTTCACAAAAGAGCAGTCGTTGATGCTGAAGGGCTCATTCGATTTTCTCAGCGTAAACTACTACAAGGCCAACTATGCTCGAGCCGTGCCTCCGGCAAAAGCCCAACACACGAGCTACATGACCGATGCCCCGGCACTTCTACTATCAAGTGTTGAGATTTTCTCATTAGAAAAATTATAATAAGAATGCACGTGGACTGTGTAGTGTTATCTTTAGATGCGCTCATCTGGTCAAATCTTCTTGCAGTCAAGCATGACGGGATTCCGATCGGGCCAAGGGCGAGTGTGTACCGAGATGAGCCTTCGAATCTCATCAATTCAATCTGATTTGTTCGAATATTGCAAAATTCAAATTAGTGACTCTTAAATTGCAGACTGCTTTAGATACCATCTACGTCTACCCAAAGGGAATAAATGCATGATCTCTTGTCGTACTTAAAGAACAACTATGGCGATCCAGAGATCTTCATCACTGAGAACGGTAAGTACTACTGTGTCCTGTTCTTAAGAGAGAGATGGATCAGCCGACTCGGTTAGCCAATCCCCGTTGTCTGATCTCGGATGCACAAATCAAACTCAGGGGTCGACGAGTGGAACAACTCCACGCTGCCACTGGAGCAACAGCTAGCCAATATCACGAGGATCGACTTCCACTACAAGCATCTCTGGTACCTCCTCAGAGCTGTCGAGTAAGTTCCGCATCGAGGTTAAGTCGATGCATCTTCTGTTGATTGAATATTCAATGCGATACGCGTGAGATGACATGATGGCTGCGATTGATACATAGGGAAGGCGTTCGGGTGAAGGGCCACTTTGCATGGTCGTTGATGGACGACTTCGAGTTAGTTCAGGCTACACTTCGCACTTCTGGTTCAAGAACTTCCTTAGGAAGAACTAGCTTGTCGACTCAAGCCACACATGAAGTACATTCAAGATGTATTTTCATACGTCAACTTCTCTGAGTTCATAAATATGTGAGATATTAATGTATTTGAAGAGAATAAATTATTCATCATCATAAGAGAGAGAAAAAAAAACATGTGTTACAAATGAAGTTTCAAAGCCCGACAAGCATCGAATTTGTAGTGTGTTATTCTCGGAGAGTGGTCGATTGACTTGTTAAAATCCTAATTTCTCATCCTCTTCAACATAATTCTCGATGTGCCCGTCAAATGATATCTAATATTGCACTACTTAATATCATTCTCCTTAATATGTTGGACATGAACAATGAACGTAACGTCGATGTTACATCATTTGTCTTGTTGACTATGGTCATTTTTTTCCCATTTTTGCTAAATTATCATATGAAAATCAGAGCTCGAAATAGCTCCTAAAAACTAAAACTTCTCCCCAAATGGTTATTGGATGAGTTCTCGGACTTTAATAAGCCCCTCCGAGAATATCAGAGCCCCATAGTTTTCAGAGCAGCCCTCCGGATCGATCAATCAATCGAAATAATCTGCAGATTTCTTCTCAAGTCCATCATGCCCATGTGCCCAAATTAGCAGCTACATAGAAATTCATTCATTTGTTTAAAGGAAACAATCAAAGCAGTCCCAACCCCACGAGTTGTAGTCATAATGTATTACAATTTACAATGTAATCCGTGTCAGAGGAGGGCTCACCAATGCAAACACTCTTCAGTAAGGGCATGATCCTCAATTGTGTTATGGTGCCGGTCTGTCTTCCATGTTGCTAAACACTGCTTGGAACTGAAAGGGACACGAGGTTTCTATTCCTACGATCACCACCTTCAAATATATCGGAGAATTTCCCAGGATAGCTCAGTAAGATGGAAGCTTGCATTTGCTGATGGTGAGATTCCTCCCAAAGCTCGGAGACGGGCAGTCTGAGGGAAGTTGAAGATGATCTTCTTTATAGTTCACAGACATGAGACAGAGCCCATGAGGTGGTAATGACAGGGCATACTTGGCCAGCTCCTTGCGATCCCGAGACTCTAAAATCATTGGGATGATGCTCGGAGGTATTGCTTCTCTCCCAATTTGCAGCAGCATAGCCACCTTCACATGCAAAGATGAAGTTTTATTACCAGATAAACCAGATATTACTCTCAAAATTGAGAAGCACTCAAAGAAAGATCAGAAAATTCTGAAGGCAGGTCCTAACCGTTACGTCTGCCAAATGATCTAGAGTTTACAAGAAGACTAGCTTACCATGTTCCTCACTTGTCTGTACAGAAACCCTGAACCCGCAACCTCTAATTGTATGAGAGGCCCCTGTAACAGGAGAGAAACAATTATGAACCTATGGTTTATGTAAGGTTAAAATGAAAGCATAAGCTGCCAGAGGACTAATCATATAACTCGATCAAGAGTGAGTGGAGAGGAAAGAGAAGCAGCAGAAAGGAGGATCTGATCTACCTGTTCAAAAACATTGAAGTGGAATATATTTTTCGTGGGATTTGGCACCCTGTCATTTCGTGAAGCATTTGCAAAGGCAGAGAAATCATGCCTTCCTGTGAAATACCCAGCAGCCTCCCTCATAGCACTGGCATTAAGCTTATGAGCACTGTGATAAGCATAATGCCGTTGAAATGGATCCATAACTGTGTCATTATATATCTTATATCGATACACCTTGCTAGTTACAGAGAACCGGGCATGAAATTCAGGGATTGCAGGACTAATCTCCCTAACCCGAATATCCAAAGGAAGGATACCATTCAGAGCAGAATGAACACCTTCTAAGCTCTCATAGTTGAATGGTGTAAGAAAGTGGGCCACCTGTAATTCGGCCAGAAAGAAAAAACTTTCGTTTGAATTATTTCTCCATCAGTCACTCGAGAGATGTTATAATTGTTGCAAACAACATGCTAGAAGATAGACATTAGTCAAGAATCATTGACAAAAAACTGAAGTCTTGCCATTTTCGAAAGCCTGAAAGGACTATAAAAATCAGGACCAAACCCCCCAAACAATACAAACCAAAGAACCCCAGTACTTTTACGTTCAGATTTTCAAGGGTTCAAAACAATTCCATTTTGGCTATGGTTGAACAACCAAAAGGTTCAGTCCAATTCCATGTTGGCTGTGATAGAATAATCAAACAGAACCCATACCGCTACTAGCCTCACTCTAATCTGAGCAAAAGCATAACCACACCTGGCCCCATGCATGAACGCCTGCATCAGTTCTACCTGCACCAACTAAATGAAGATCCTCCCGCTCCAACTTCGTAACTCGAGTTAAGGCCCTTTCGATGAAGCACTGAATGGTTGGAGGAGACTGCTGAAACTGCCATCCTGAGATCGAAATTGTATCATTTAAGTAAAACAGAAACTACAATATAAAGTCACAAGATATTGCTAAAAATAATTGAGCACTCATGTGATTGGAAAAAGCTAATACATCAAATAAATGAAATCCTGTAACAAGATCGATCTGTTTAAGAGGGGCATCAGGATCCCTTTTGAAGAGGCATTTGATTTCTACGGCCACAGGCAAAAAATGAAATTCATATAGAGACTGGCATGCAATTCTTCAGCCTCTCAACTTTGGGAAATACATATTTTCCTAGCTCTCAGAATTAAAGTACAAAAAACTCAATGAAGTTTGGACAAGTAATAAATTGGATAGCATCTATGGTCCTCTTCGCTTTATTGGAAGCAGCCTAAATTGCGGGAAAAGAGATTTTGTTATGATCAGCCAATTCATTGTGAATTTTAAATATCAACTCTTGACAAGCTAAATAACAGAATTTGCAGACGTAATGTCCCCACATTAGGGAAAATTTAAATTCAATAAAATAGAACCAAAAACTACCCCCATTGAAGAAAAAGAAAGGGATGAGAAATAAAAATCAAGAAAATGCAAGTGTCAGGTCGAAGAGAGGGAACCTGCATAGTTTGTCCCATCGTAAGTTATAACCAATCGCCATTTGAAGGCAGGACAGGGGAGCTTCAGATTGCAGTTGGGATACTCGGAAAAACTCTCGCCTTCTCTGTTCTGCAAATTACAGACAACCCCACATCAAGAAACAGAGTCAGCAAACCAGATAGATAGAGAGAAAGAAGGGGGGGTGGGGGGAGTGGGGGGAAGA
>CXYZ01003352.1:224546-245281 GCA_900006705.1 Sonneratia caseolaris | reverse complement strand
TATAAAATATTTTAAATTAGTACAAAAGGGTAATATTAATGTGTGTGTAATATCATACGAAAAATACCTTTTAATATGAAACAATCATATTTTACCTAATAATAATATTTATCCATTCANCTTTTATATATCAAAAAATAAATTTAACCTAATTTTTTAATTATTACGTCACTTCTTACACCCTAGACCCATCATCCTCGTCCAAGTGAATGTGCATTCACCATAAGCTTGAGCTGATAGGGTAAAAGGATAAATTAAAAATATTTTACCGTGTTCGTTAGAAAAATCTCATTTTGAATCAATTTAAAATATTTTTAAGTCTTTTTTACTATTAATGCAGTTCATCATAATGGTATTATCATGATTTTAACCGTTTGTATTAATAAGAAACATTATTATAACCTACTAATGGAACATGAAAAATTCTTTTTTTTATGCTGATTTGTTTCTTTTTTAAAATTTTAGATACGATTTGGACAATTAACCCTTTGATAATATGCATTTATATTAAGTGTCATCTCATTTAAATGAAAGTTCTGGATCTGTCCGTCTTTTTATGTACTTTTATAAGAAAAACAAATTGGATGTTGTATCCCACATATATATATATATATATATATTTGCTGGACCTTAGCGTCCAGCACATGATGCAGAGAAGACGACAAAGGTCGGAGACGGCCCATGGTCGCGGCGTCCTCCCGCCAGTTAGCATTAGGGGATGCGGACAATAATGTGGTCTCCACCAAGACGTCCACTCCACTGCCCTGCATGATACCATACCGATCCCGATTATCATCCACCATGTGTCATCGCTCCACCAGTCCGACAGTCGGTAATAAAAACCTGTCAATTTAAGGTTTTACGGGGATAGGGATTCAACATCTGATAACGGCCACTAACAACGGCCTTATGCACCATGAGTTCCCTGGCTCGACTGTTCGAGCCTCCGCAGCTGACAATCACGATTAATCGAGCTTTTACCCAGCAGTTAATAGAACAAATTTTCGGAAAAAGAAAAGGTGACCATTAATTAATTTGATTAAAGAAGTAATTGAAACAATTCGGTGGTCTTCCAAGGACAGAATTAATTTATAGCCAACCAGACAACCCTTGAATATTTGCGATATTTAACTCATAGAGAAAAAAAAAAACCGATTTGTCCGTGGCATTCCATCGATTCACACTCGGAAAATCCTGAATTTCGAGGACCAGACACCTGTAGAGGAGCATTCAATTGCAGTGGCGGTTAGATGCTGGCACATTTATAGAAAATTTCCGCTCAGTCCTCCGGATTTGTTCTTCTTTCTAATTTGATCGTATCATTTATTTTCGTGCGCAACCACGTACCATTCTTATTCTCCCTCACCGAGCTCTCACCGCCTCCGCTCCGTCGATGTTGGCTTTCACGTGAGCGATCCCTGCAGTGCTGATCGGTTCCTCTCTCACCCCTCGTGAAAATCTGACTAACTTTCACACATGCTGACCTACGGCAGAGAACAGCCTTGCAGGACCAAACTGGAACAAAATCCCAAGTGCAGGCAGGTACTGGATAGAGAGAAATAACTATTTCCATTTTTCATCCTTCATCTTCATTTTCCTCTTTTTCTATATATATATATAGATATATTACTTTTTAAAACCTTTTATATTATATATAAATATTATCTAATATCCAAAAATTAACCCATCATATTTCAACATATCAGTTTGATTAGTAAAATCTTAATAACTACATATTTTCTCATTTGATATAACTTCAACATGAGATAGATAGTGGAAAAAATACTCTTAAGTATTGATAATTCGCTAATAAGGTGACAACATGGAGTATGTTAGATCTAGAGTTTAAAACTCTTAAGAGTCGGTATCTGAGATTTAATTGATGGATCTCAGATTGTATAATATATCGTCGGGTAGATTAATTGTTACTACGGTGTTGAATACTATCAATATAAAAAAATTGGTAAGAAGTAACGTGAAAATTTTCTTTCATTCGTTTTTGCAAATTGTGCCCCCTAAAATTTGGAAAACAATTAGCTGCGATGGATATGTGGTTGAACTAATCAAAAGATACATATATTACTTTATATAATTATGAATATTTTTAATTTATAAAATTTAAATTCAATAATTTTCTTTTAGTGACTTATTAGCCTATCTGGATTTATTTCTTTAAGATAATGATCCCTGAAATCGTCCTATCCCAATGACTCATTTTCACGTACACCTACTCTCTTTTTCTTTTTTTGCAATTATATATGTAAATAACTTTTTTTCTATTTTTCTGCTGCCGATAAAAATTAAAAAAAAGAAGAAGAAGAAGAATATGAAGAAGACGATAAATGAGGAGGGAGAGAGGAGGTCAAGGAATCTTCGTTGGCGTGAGCTCTTTCAGTTTACGTCTCCTCTCCTAATTCTCCTCTCTTTTTTTTTTTTCGGCTTTCTGGGTCCAAATTGTGGATTGGCGTTCCCCTCCTTTGAATTCGAACAGTTTCAATATAATCCCTGCTCAGAAGGCTTCTCCGTCCTTTTCCTCTGTTTCTGTTTCTTCCCTCCGTTTTAAACGTTTCAGAGCTTCCTCTTCCTGTTCCTCTTCCTCTTCTTCATTTGTCTGTCATCATCGTAACTCGGACAAATAAATACAGACTTGTCCCTGAAACGACTGCTCTCCAAGACCGATTGGTGGATAAAACCCAGCTGTCTCTTCTGATAAACCCGCAATATACCCATCTGCGGTGTCACAGAGACAGAGGGAGAGGGGGACAGGGGAGGTTCGGATTTTTAATGGTTCGGAAGGCGGGCGAGGGGGTGGAGGAGGAGGAGGTGAAGGAAATGCGGCTGGGGAAGTACGAGGTCGGGAGGACTCTCGGAGAAGGCAACTTCGGGAAGGTCAAGTACGCGCGCGACGTTGAAACCGGCCGTGGCTTCGCCGTCAAGATCCTCGAGAAGAGCCGCATCATCAACCTCAAGATCACTGATCAGGTCATCTCTCTACCAGGACTCACTTCTTTCACCCTCCATTTCCTGTAATCGGGGGTTGCTTCCTCCATCTGTCTGGCTATCCGTCGGCCAATTCATCGAATCTCTCTTTCAGTTACCTTGCTCTTAATTTCGGTTCATTTCTACCAAAATCCTGCCCTGCTCCTTAATTTCTGTTAATTTCTCCTAACCATATCGATGAATAACCAACCGTGTGACTAAACTTCCTGACTGCGAATATTAGTGGGTTCTTTTTCAGATTTTGCAGGTTCTCCCTTTTTTTTAAAAAAGAATTCATTTCTTGCTCTGGTTTATTGAGGGAAGAAGAGAAAAAGAAGCATTTTTCTCCCTGACTCGAATTTGGGGTCTGATCTTCCTCTTCATTCCTGCAGATAAAGAGGGAAATCGCGACATTGAAACTTCTGAAGCACCCCAATGTGGTGAGGCTCCACGAGGTCAGAAGCTTCTTCTTCCCCTACCTGCTTTTCTGTTTTTCCTTTTCTCCTGCAGTTTCAGTCAGAATTTCCTTTTTCTTGATTGCAATCGAAGTAGAGACAGAGAAAATAAATAAGTCCCATGAGAATCTGATCGAGTCCCGCGTTAAGAGTGACTGCATCAAACCATATTTCTCTTGGTGGGAATTAATTCGTTAGTTGATTAGCAATGCAAGCTCGATCCAAGGCCATTACCGGCTTTCTATTTTTCTTTAACAATGTTTTTTTAATGGATAATGATGGATTCGTTCTGAAACTTCCCTGGTTATCTGTCTATTTGAGGATGGAAAATCGAAGATTAGGACCAGAGAGATTAATGCTTTGCCAAAATTATGCCTGACGTTAGTTTCTTTTCAAATACAGAGGGGAAATTAATCCTGCCAAATTATCCTTTTGTGGATTTTTCTTTTCAGAATATAACTTGGAATATTCATTTGGTGCATTATCCAGTAATAATATTCGTAATTATGAAAATATTTATTGAACTACTAATATTGTTAAATGTATTATGGGATAATTTTTCGTTAGTGGGAGGACAATAATATGCTGGTAAATAGATATTAGGTGGGCTGATAATCTATCCTCCAGAGAAGAAATAAATTGGCTAACGCCGTTAATTTGGTGACACTGGAAAAAGGGGACGGGGAAATTTGACGGCGTTATTATCCTCAGTTGTCACCTGCCTGAATTCGTACATGGCGCCTCCGCCGCTCCGCGTGAATCTAGAAGAGCCTCTGGCTGTATCTTTTTTCACTGACGTGGCAATATCTGAACCAGTGGATGCCGTCTCCGCTGGAATGTATTTCCCTTTGACTGAAATCTGTGTGAGGTGTAAAACTTTAAAAAAAAACTCCTATTTTAGTCAACTTCTTTTTTTTTTTTAATGTTAAGACTGATGAATTTATTGAGTTGTAATTAATTTAAATTTGAATTAAATTAATTCACTTAAATAATCTATTGTAACATATTTTGTTTTTGTAGACCTTATTTAATTGAAGTAAATGTTGAAATATTTTGACTAGCTTACATTAGTTATGTTCATATTATATAGATTTTTTGATGCACATAAAAGAAAGAAAATTTAAAAGAAAATATAAAATCTCACCTGAAAGTGTATAATATAGAGTATGCACCATGAACGTATGTGTTCATCAGAGTTCTCATCGAAGAAAAGAAGTGTGTACGTGTTCACTATAGTGAGTGACGGGGAGTCCCTTGTATATGGACAACTCCAAGAAATGGCCATTGCTTCCACGTCCTACTGAATTTCTTTTCCATTATTGCACAGATTTAATAGGTTAGCATGTGCAGAAAGTCCATTGCTGTGGGCCTTCTAGGCTCTCATTAGGAGCCACATGAACGGACCCACCTCGAGGAAAAATCAACGGAGGCTGTGCCTTTCATCCTCCGTGTTTATCTAGTCCAGCACAATCCAATAATTGGCCACAATCCTGTATTGTTAATACCTGTTATCTGATTGCTCTACTGCTTTCATCCCCTCAAACCAGCGTCATTTTTCGGGAAATGCTTGATAAATGATGGGAGCTCGCGGATTGTTATGGTGGCATCTGTAGATGGTGTCGCTGGGTGTATCAGAAACCCTATAACCTCATGTACAGACGGGTTCTACTTCTTGCTTATTTGGTCATCCATTTAATTACTACATAATTAGTTAATAATCCTTGGTGGGTCCTTACTATTAATAGCAGTCTAGGCGGATAAGATCTGGCGTGTACAGGCTACAGAATTTAGCCAGAATTTGTCATCCCTCCTCAGATGATGTTGGAGTTCTTTAATTATGGGGGACAGGCACAGTTATGGTTGTCTTTTAACAAAATGGGTAAGCCATGTGTGGTCTTGGTTGGATCTTGCCGGGTTACTGTTAGTCGATCAGATTAGATCTGGACTCAGTCCAACAATCCATCTTCTTAACTAAAAGAGATGTTAGAACAGATTGGGACATGTTCCTATCCGGTTGAGATTTCCCTGACTGAAGTCTTGAACCGTTCTCATTCCGTGTGGATTGTGTATGAGTCGTTCTCAGAGTCCTTGTGCTGTTGCATTAAAGCCAGTGCAGTTGAGAGACCACAACATGTGTTGGTTGGATGAAAGTTCAGATACATTTGATGTTGGTATCATGAACTCGATCAGTAGATTGAAATTCTGTGGGCAGAGAGATCCATTCAAATATGTTTCCTCTTTGGAATTCCCTTTCAACCATTAATTCTGTGAGCCCTCAAGATCCGATTTATTGAACTTGAGGCTCACCGACTATGAAGGAGACTGTTCAGGAATTAAATTAAATGAAAACTTGAAAATTAATGCTGATAGCGCAAACCAATATAAATGCAGAGTAGACGTTTGATGAGTCATCTTGGAGGCCACGTCAGTGTATGACGTGGACCCTTATTTTCATGTAGTTTATAATTAAGGGCATTGACCTTCGTCCAAATAATGACACTTTTGAATCATTCACTTGCCACTTTTGGTTATATTCTATATCAACTTGCACGTTCTTTTGCGGAGACAGGAGTATTCCTCACAGTAAATTGCAGTTTCTTTTGCTTTTGTTGGTGAACAAAACAATCTAGTATGATTGTTTCTTGAGCAATGACGTGCCCATGGGCCTCAATTGGTCCAATATTGTCTCAACATCAACCTTATCAAACTTCTCAAACTGACTATGTCCATGTTTGCCTTTGGGATATATTAATAATGAGATCCTAGTTTCAGAAATGTGTATGCCAAAGATTAAACCTGATTATGTATGCTAAATAAACAGTGAAATTTTTTGAAGAAAATAATTTATACTGATTGAAGTTCTGAGTCAATCTTAAGATACCCAGAAATTTTAGTTTTTCCAACGATAAATGATGACATGACATGATATTGCAGGTCTTGGCTAGCAAAACTAAGATTTACATGATCCTAGAGTATGTTACTGGGGGAGAGCTCTTCGACAAAATTGTGAGTATTTTTTGAAGCCTGGCTTCTTCTTTATCACTGTTCTGAGTTATCAGATGTAAGTAAATAATTTTTGGTTTCCGGTGTTTTGCAGGCAACTAGAGGGAAGCTCCCTGAATCCCAGGGAAGAAAGCTCTTCCAGCAGCTGATAGATGGAGTTAGCTACTGTCACAACAGAGGTGTCTATCACCGAGATCTCAAGGTCAAAATCATTTTGATCCCGATTCTCATTTTTACATACTTTATATTAGAGGAATCACCGATGAAAAGTCAAAACAATCCGATTGTGTTTTCATTAAACAGCTTGAGAATGTGCTGGTTGACTCGAGAGGAAGCATCAAAATCTCGGATTTTGGCCTGAGCGCATTACCCCAGCATTACAGGGTAAATTATTCTACAGCATCCCATTTTTCTCTTCTGTCTGAATGTTCTTTTCTTGTTCTTTCAAATCTTTGCATTTATTTTCTCGATTTTAATGCGGAATTCCAGGCAGATGGGCTACTGCACACAACATGTGGAAGTCCGAACTATGTTGCCCCTGAAGTTCTTTCAAACAGAGGATACGATGGAGCAACGTCAGATGTTTGGTCTTGCGGGGTCATCCTCTACGTGATCTTAATGGGATATCTTCCTTTTGACGACAGGAATCTTGCCGTTCTTTACCAGAAGGTACTACAATAGATTTCTTTTATTCTGCATTGCATCTGATTGAAAGAAGTGATTCCAAAACGTGCTGAACTTGTTTGATTTTTCCGAAACTGTGGTGGTTGTCATTGCTTCTGGGGGAATATTTTAGATATTCAAGGGAGATTGTCAGATACCAGAGTGGCTTCCTCCAGGAGCAAAGAACCTGATCAACCGAATTCTTGATCCAAACCCAGTGACGAGAATAACTATGGATGGAATCAAAGCAGACGATTGGTTTAGAAAGAACTATGAACCAGCAGTTCCGGAGGATGAGGAGGAAACTGCATGTTTAGACGACCAGGCTGTCTCTCTAAATGAAGTGGTATGAATTGATTTGATTTTCATATCTCCTCAGCAGATTGTCGGCCTAATCTTGCATCTTTTTGGGTCACCATGAAACTAAAGCTGGCTTTTGGATTTTTGCTTTCTGGTGCAGACATCTGAAAGGGACAAAAGCCCAGGATCGCCGAACCTAATCAATGCCTTTGAGCTGATTGGAATGTCGTCATGCTTGGATCTTTCGGGCTTTTTTGAGCAAGAGGTGAGAAAAAAACTGCTTCTAGCTCCTTGCTTTGCTTTAGAAAAGTTTCATCAATATTCTACTTTTGAAAACTAGCACATTAATCTTTCTTGAACACCAATCAGGACGTCTCAGATCGGAAAATTAGATTTACATCCAATCATTCGGCAAAAGATTTGCTAGAGAAGATCGAGCACATTGTCAAGGAGATGGGATTCCGAGTACAAAAGAAAAATGGAAGGGTCAGTTCATCAAAACTCTGATGTCGAGTTTCAATACTATTCACAGACTTTCTGCACAGGAAACTGAACTAGCAACACTCTCCTGGAGGATTCTCGTCCCTGGAGTTACTTGAATCATTGTAAGCTTGCATTAACATGTTATTATTTGGTTGTGATCCCAGTTGAAAGTAACGCAAGAGCGCAAAGGCCACAGAAGTCCAGGTTGCCTTTCTGTTTCTGCGGAGGTAAGTAAATGGAAATCAATCTCCAAGGCTATATTATATCAATTCTCTACACCTCTTACAAACCTTTAGCACAATCTCACGCTCCAATCTGGCCTGCATCTTTTCCTTTCTTCTAGGTTTTTGAGATAAGCCCGTCACTATACGTTGTCGAGCTAGGAAAGTCATCCGGAGATTCTTCCACTTATAGACAGGTACTGAGTCCTCTCCTCCTAGGTAGCCCAATTCACTTTCAGGATCCCCTTTTCACCCATTTTTCTCATACCAATTTTTGGACTAAATTGGTTTAATGCTGTTGTGGTATCTGCAGCTGTGTAAGCGGCTGTCGAACGAGCTCGGGGTCCCGAAAGCCGCGAGGGGGCTCTTGGCCTCGGAGTCATGATGAAAGCTATTATTGGTTAATTACATGGATTTCTATTCCAATGATGTGGGTAGATTGTGAATACATCATCCAACAGAAGAGGAAGCAGATGTAGAGTTAGAACTGAAAAAGTTTGGTTATTTTATTTTATTTTCCTTCTCAACAAGTTACCTGTAAATATGACGATGATAAAGAGAGGAAAAGTTGCAGTACCATTATTTTCAGGAGGAAGCACAGTGGATGACATTGTCGAGTAACCCGGTTCCAATTACGGTTCCTGCTTCGGAACCTGGGATCAGAACCACACCCAAATTGAACTATACACAACCCGATTACCATGATTCCATTGACCGATTATTCACTTTTTCTTTAATAAAATAAGTGTAATTATTTTATGAACATAACTAGTTTTGAAATTTTGCAAACCCAGCAGATTGATTCCGCGTCTGTCTTCATTGGGAGCAGGGTGGGAATCATCTAGCTACTTTTCCCAATTGAATAATTCCCCTGAAAAACTGGTCCACTTTAAAGGGAACGAACTTTCTTTCTCTCATCGTGTTCTGAATTTTCATAACCGCCCCTTGCTTTTCTGATTTTTCACAAGTGCCACTCATCTAGGAAAACATATCTTTTACACCCTCTGCATGCATCCCCTGCAGGACCCGATCATATTTTCACGCGATATTTTCTTGTGGTTCCCTTTTCAAGATTCCTTGAATTTCTATTTGTATGATATTGTTACGATAGAAGAAGTAGTTTACTTATGTAAGGGATTGTAGTTATCTTATTGATTATTTGGGATGCATGATAACGAAAACTTAAGCGCATAATCTGCTAGGAATACAAAATATAGGGACCTAAATTTAATTATTCAAACCGCGGAGACAGAAAAGAAGTTTCTGGTGCAGTCAAACGCCGAGGCTTTTCTCATCGATGATTCCACTCTCTCTCTCTCTCTCTCTCTCTCTCTCCCTCTCTCTCCAGGCCTTCGCTCGCTGATTCCTCTGATCCATCTCCTTTAACCTCTCGCTAAGATGACGAAACCCTACAGTGATTAGTTCCTTTGCATCCGAAAGTTGGATTTGTTTTCCGGGTGAATTTTCCACCCCAATGTTGGATTTGCGAGCTTAGGGTTACCGTTGTTGTGCCCAGAAACCCTAGAGTCAAATGCGAGAGACCTGATGAAGCGGGAGCACGATCAGTCCCCGGCGACAGCGGCAGAGGTGCACTGCGGGGAGTGCGGCGGCGGGAGCTCTTCGGAGGAGCGGTGGCTGCTCCACAATGTCCGCCACAAGGCGGCCTACCGCCGACTCTGCACCCACTGCGTTCTCCACTGCTTTCGGGGCCACTTCTGTCCCGTCTGCCTCGACGTCTTCGACCCCATCGATTCCCCGCCCCGTCCGAACCAGCGGGTCATGTGCCTTAATTGCCCCTCCATCTCTCACCTCTCCTGTGCCACCTCCAACTCCGGCGGCCATCCGTTCCAGTGCCCCTCTTGCTCCAACCCGAACTTCTCCTTCTTCACTCTCAGGACTCTTCCGGTCTCTAACAAGTGGATGAAGCCTGAGGTTGATGCCGATGGCGACTTGGGTGCCAGCAGAGATGGTGACTGCCTCTCCAGGAGAGCTATGGATAAGGAGTCGGCCAGGGCTTTGGTGGCTGCTGCAAGGATCGCTGCTGCTACTATGAGCAAGGCAGCACACACTGCCAGGATTGAGGCAGAGAGGAGGGTAAAGGAAGCGGCTTTGGCGAGGAAGCGGGCGAGGGAGGCACTGGAGAGGGTGGCTTCCTTATCTTTGAAGGAAAAGGAGAGGGAGTTGAAAATGACTGTCAATGGGGGTTTGGGGATAGTCCAGGAGCAGAAGATGAAGCCTAGGGTTGGTAGTTCAGTCCTTGACAGTACTCAGACTCAAAATCAGATTTGTCAAGGGCCTGATGGGTCGAGTGGTGTTCCTGTTATTGGGAGTTTGCAAGGAGATAAGGGGACTAATGGGTTGCACTCAGTTTTGCCCGTCTCTACTCAGAACCAGCGGAGCAACCCCCATCGTTGAGATAGTTATGCAATCATTCGATGGCAGACTTGAGTATTTCTTGGAGTGGATGATGGAATCCTTTGCCTCTGCGAAGCGAAACTGTTAGTTGTCTAAATGTTCTGATTTTATCTGTTCATGATGGCCTAGTGATTGAGTTGATGTGCAAAGGAAATCTTTAGGTTAGGTTAGATTTTTCCTTCTGTATCAAGGCTTTCTGGTGTATTGATTAGGGTTTGACTAGTCTTGATCCTTTGCTTCCAAATTGTACCTTAAGAATCTAGTAGTTTTCATCCATATGGCGTGTTTTCACCTTTTCATTCCTTGTCCTGGTCTATTATTACATTGTTCGTCTGCTGATACACGATCAGTAGCCTTTTTCTTCTACTGATTGGATTAGTTCATCCGCTCAGTTGCTCGTATTTTACATTTTGTTGTTTAGATATGGCAACATGGAATGATTCAGATGATCTTCAGTCTTAGTGATCTTGTTTAGTCATTGTAATTGTATAGTCTTATGAGTTGCTTGAATGGGGAAAATGATTTAGAGGAAAGTATGGAACTGAGGTGCTTACTTCACTTATTAGTCTCAACTGCAAAGATAGAATGGAGAAACTGTTAGGGGTAGTTAATGTTGCTATCTGATTTCCAGGCATGTTTTCCATTTTGCATTCTTGTTAAGACTTTTCCAAATTTGAGAAAGAACATATTATTTGAATGGAATAACAGGAAGGAATTGCAATATTGAGCTATCCCATGTTTTGTACGGTACTTAGATTCTGAGGTGGTATGTTTCTTCTCTCTGAACATGTCTTTGTACTTCTGATGTTGTTGCTTATCATTTACAAGATATCATTTTTCAGAACTTTGAGCAGAATTGCTGTCCCTGTTAATCTCTCTGGAGCTTCAGTTTTATGGGACGATTTGTATGATGGGTCAGTTTTGCATGAGACATTTAAACTGTGCCGTTTAGGCACATATGTTAGCCGTCAGCATTTGAGTTCATCGGTTGGGCTATGCTTATACGATATTTGGCATATTCAGCTACTGATTGTTGCGTGATTTCATTACCTTCACAGGGTCTAGCATCATGATTATTTACCCGTTTTAAGCTGATCTGCGACCTTTATTGGATCGAACTGTTGGAAGAGGACCTTAGATTGTATGTCTCTTGGCATGGTCACTTGGGTCTCATGCAACTCATAGTCTTTATGCTTGCAGAAAGTGGGTAGATTAGATTTTCAGTTCTCAAGAAACTACACGGTATAAGTTTAACCCTCTTGAAGTCGAAATTGTCTTGCAATGAATTCCTGAATCACCCTTTGACCGGTCTCAGGTGATGAGCTTTTCTGAGTTGGAGCGGGTGAATCGAATATCATGTCGGGTTTCAAGTCGCGCTGACTATTTTTACTGAGTGGGTTAGACTTGCCAAATGGGCCTTGTTCGGCGTTGTGAATCTGCTTTTCGTGAAAAAGGTATCTAATTTATGTAATTTCTGTTGGTCAACAGTTATGTAATTCCTTAAAGAACGTCAAATGATTGTTTAAAAAAAAAGGAAAACATGTGATTAATTGTATTTTAAAGATAATCTAAATATTACATTTAAGGTCGCCGTATGAAAAATTAAATTCTAAAAAGAAGGGTTAAATTTCCTGATCATTTGGAATATTTGCGCAAAAGGAAAATCTCAAATTCAAATACTGGAAAATTGGATTACAAAAATCCAATGGGGACTAAAATAGGACAAAAGTAAAAGTACCGGGACAAAAACATGTCGATCAATAATAATTCGGATTCGGGCGCGAGCCCCTTCAGACCCACCGAAGCCCTAAATCGCTGCCTCTATTCTATTTTAACTCAGCTAATAGCTTCGTCCCCGAAATCGTGCTTCTACGGCTTCGAAGTTCTCTAAACTACAATCCGGCGACAGCCCAATCGGTTGTTAAAGGACCTATAGGAAGGCTTCTGCTGGTTTGGGGTTCGAAACTATGGGTGGTAAGGCGGTGATCGGGGTCTCGTGGGAACCGAAGCTTCCCGGTTTGACACCATCATCGTCGGCGTCCACTGCGGCAGCATCAGGGAGCAAGAATGTATCTTTGGAAGCTGAAATTAGCGGCCTTTGGAGGTCTGACTCGGAGCTTGTTGATGGGCTCTTCATCCCGCCAAACAATCCCAGGAAGCTTAACAAGCTGTTGAAGAAGCAGGTCAAGGACACGGCTGGCTCGAGTTGGTACGTTTACCCCGTTTTCTCATGCGACGATATGCTCTTTCACCGACACCAAGTGGAGTCAATTCGAAGTTATAAGCCGGCAGCTATAATTCTCAGTGGTTTTTGGGGAGATTTTAGTTTTAAGGTTTACTGAGTGTGGTTGCTCTAGTTGAGGCGTGTAATCGGCGCTGCAATAAGTTTCAAGTTTGCGAAATTGCTGCTGAATTGATTTGAAGTATGTGCAGAAAATTAGGCTCTGATTACAGTACTTGGGTTCTGTTATTGAATATATGGTCTACAACAAGTGTAAAAGATTTATTTCGGTTATGAAACTTGTTGTCTCCTTTTCAGCCATGCAGGCTCAAGCTGATTCAGAAAGCACGAATTTTTCTAAAATATGGAAGTGGTGAAGCGATGTTTCTTGCTTCCTTTCTTCTGGACTGTGATAGCAGGACCTGCAAGGCGGTAACAGGGGCTAATGAATGGCTTTTTTTTTAAGTTAAGGTTTTGACGCAACAAAGCCTGCATTGTTTTTATGCACGTAGGTGCACAGCGTGCCCTTGGCAATGATTCTACTATGGTCATAAATTTACAAGTTGATCCTACGGTTTCATTTGTAGAATTCTACCTCGGTGAAAGAAGTTATTTCCAAAAGCCGGAAAAATAATACTCTGAAATAACTTTTCTTTTCTTTTAATAAATGAGTAGTCTTCGAATAGTTCTTTTGTCTAACCTTTTTCTCAATTCCTTTTTATTCTTGTGAACTGCATATAGGTTTGATATGCCTGCCCCAACTATAACTCCTGAATTAAAGAAAGAACTTCAGCTGTTTAAGGTATGTAATATGGTGGCATTACTGTCTCTACTTTCTATGTTGTTGGACAGCTCTTCTGCTATTAGCTGGTATACCCTTTTTAGCCACTGTGAGCAGCGTTCTATTTTTGCTTTTAATTGAGGTATGTAGTACTGCAAATTGTTTTTGTACTTTGTTACATGTATTGTTATCACACTCAAGTCATAGCAGGATAAGTAAGGTCAATTAGCAGCTGTATTGGGAGAAAATATTTAAACTTTTACATGCACTGTTGATGTCTTCCTTCGGCGCCCTCATTTCTGTTTGGCATATCTTGATATGCTCTGTTTTTCTGCTTCTTCTTCTTCATTTTTTATAGTGATGCACAGAGTGACTTTGTCGCTCACTCTTTTATGACAAGTCAAGAATCACATATCAGTGCCATTACCTGCTGTATAGCTGGTTGGTTATATGGATTAATTCTATATACAGGTGTATAGGGCACAAAGCCTAACTTTATTCTTAATTGTTGAATAATTTAACTATCTTAGCATAATTCTAACAAATTGGCCTCTTCCAGTGGATAATCCATGAGAAATCAATTTGAGAAAACAATTCTGGTAATTATGTGAAATGCTTGATGAGTCAAGGGGACAAAATCCGTGTGTTACATAACTATAATATATTGGAAGATTCATTTGCCATCATTATTTTGATGAGTTTGTTATAAGGTGATACAATATGATGAATAGGGTGATTCAGATCTTCCTAACTTTATGATGATTTAAAGAGGTGTTTCTTGTGAGAGAGATATGATTAGTAAACTTGGTTTTCTTTTAATTTGTCCATGGTTACAGTTGAGGGATGTCATTGACCCTAAAAGGCACTACAAAAAGGGCGAACCAAAAACTCTACCAAAGTACTTCCAGGTAAGTCTTTACATGTTACATTGTTATTGACTGATGTTTTAGTATGAAATAAACATTGATGAATATGTTTTACGTTTTTATTAACCTTAATGATTTTAATCAGGTGGGGACAGTGATAGAACCTGCCACAGACTTTTTCAATAGGCTAAGCAAGAAGGAGAGGAAGGCTACTTTTGCTGATGAGCTTTTGTCTGATCAAACTAGGAAGAATTACAGGTGGGATAGGTTTCTTTTTTTCATACCTGGTAATGTATCCTTTTAGCTAGTTAGATCAATGATTGTTAAACACTACAAAAATAGTGGACTTGAAAAAACACCTGCTTTGCAAGCTTTATCGTTGGAAATCTGAATATAAAATTTGGCTAAGTGCTGAATATGTCTATGGAAATCATATACAAATTTTACATTCAATCATCCTTATTGGCAAAAAATGTTGAAGCCCATTTGCGAGAAAAGGTTATATATCTTCCCATGAGAATCTTCAAAGATTTGATTTGTACTGGATGGCCCTGAGAGATACTAATGCTACACTTTTGTGGTCCTGTGATCTTATTTAGTGTGAAAGAATTTCTTGATGTTTTCCATCTGTGTCTCTTGATTTGTTCGGCCCTGCTGCGGTGCTGCCAGGGAGCGCTGCCATTATTTATATATTACAAAAATGTGAAAAACCAAATCTGGCTCATTGTCTTGCTTTTGCTTCTTCAGGAAGCGTAAGGTCCGCGAGATCGAAGAACAAAATAGGCCAGCAGGAAATGAGAGGTGGAAGATAAAAGGTAAGCTGTCGAAGAAGCGCGCAAAGCAACGAAGGCACTGAAATACCGTCAGCACCTTCTTTTCTCAGATTTTCAGTCACAGATGAGAGTCATGCATGATTAGAAAATTTCCTTGTCCGAAGATTTGAATTGTTTTGTATAATAAGCATTTGCTTATTATTCAACACAACAACTCAGTAACATTGGTGAATAAAAACTTTTCTCGGTTCCATTCACGAATTATCCTTTTTCCCCTGTATGGTCATAGGCACAAACATGATCCACATTGTTGCAATATCTTCACCCTCGGAAATCCATCAAAGTATCTAGTGATAATGAAGCAAAGAAGCATTCAGATCTCAGTAGATTCGCGAGGAAATTGTTTGTGATCGTCCTACTTCCTATTCCAGGGATCAAAAGTGTCGAGAAGGTTGAAGGCAGATAGATTTGCAGAAAATAAATCGCATATAACTTAAACTCCCACTAGCAAGCAAAAGGCCTGCATGCAAATGCCAAAAGAAAAAAATGAAAGGCTACAAGGTGAATTATAAATCCCATCAACAATGAATTGCAATTTGCCCTCTCAATCAATCACGCTTAAGGCAAGATACTTGTGCTAAGCACCGAGGGCAAGAAAAGCAATCGCTTCCTCACATCATAGGTTGGGATTACTGTCATGGTGAGTAGTAATAAACCCAGCCTTATCATGATCCGAGAAAGAGATCCTTATCGCTTTCCCCTCGCACTCAATGGATACAAGCTGCTTGTATATATATTAATTATCCTAGGACTGATCCCATGAACCTCATACCGCATGGCTATTGACCTGTGTTCTCCCAATGTGGGATAGCCTTGACGAGGCAATTAGAGGGGCTGCTTCTTCATCTACATTAGAGTCTGAGGAGAAACCGCCGCTCCCTACATTGCCTCCTCCATTGTTGTCTTCAATTTTGTTGGGTGTGAAGATGTCAGAGGATTTCTTCTCCGTCTTCCAATCCTGAATCAAGATCGCAACCTCAAAACTGTTAGAACAGTCGTATAGTCCAAAAAGAACATATGGAAATCTATCCAATTGAATTCTCCCATGGAGAAGAACAAAATAAATGGTTTTTCCAATGCTCAAGATAGCAGGACCATGAAAGTTTGTCCAAATTATTTGAGTACGGACAAATCCCAGAGTCAAGGCTATGCAATGTGACTAGACAATAATAAAAATTTTCTCCTTTCCCCCTTTGCCTGAAGCAAGCAATCTCAATAAAATCAGCTAAGTAAACGTGTAGGTATGAGAACAAGGAATCAGGAATGCTGCTTCCACTATAACAATTCTTTGCCAATAGATGCTTGTGAGATGAAATGACCTTTGACATCCTTTCAGGGAGACCATCAGCAGGCAATTGAGAGGCCCGTACATCCCGGACTTTTATGTAGTTGTACATGACAACGCCACAGAGAGCTGTTCAAGACACATTTTTGCATCAGAGGTTAATGGAGAGCTTATCAAATAAATTACAATCTTAATCTGCTAAAGGGTGTGATTGCAAGTATTTCATTACCAATTGCATATCCAACTATATTAAGACCAGTAATTGTAGATTCAGGAAATATGACAGTTGAGAGGGCTATCAGTATCCAATCTTTCAAAACTCCAGCAACTCGAATAGTGACTGCACCGGTCCGTCCAATGACCAAGAAGATAGAGAAGTTCAAGGCCAAAGCACACAGAGCATTTGAGAAAAAGATCCAGAAGTTGAACTGTATCTGCGAGACTTCAATCTCGGGCTTCTCAAGCAAGTACCAAGGAACAAACAGAAAAACAAAGCTGCATCAATAAAATAGTAAGTCACCAAACAGCAGGAAAGGGAAATCAAGTCATTTTCACAGATTACTCTAGATCATACCACTAATTACATCTGAACAACCGATTTTACCCTTCATGCTTGTTATCTTTCCTCTTTTATGACATTTAGTCTTGTACAAGATTCATAATAAAAAAATTGAAGATAAATTACCTGCATGGAGCTATGTAGTACAGACTGGTGATGGGATTCAGAGTCAAGCCCTTCTTCTGTAGAAGGACTTGGGTCAGGACCAACCTAAGGGCTTCGGCAAAGATTCCCGTGACCTGATAAACTGTTCCAATTATGTTGAAGTGAATCTCTCCATACGATGAAATCACGACTCCAACACTGACGAGCACCATGTTCAAGAATACATCACACCTCAACTTATCAGTCCCGCACAGAACAGCCATGAGAAACGTTGCCACAGGCACTGGTAAGATTCATCAATTAGATAAAATGAGACTTGTATATGCAGGAATGTTGATTACAATAAACAGTCAATAGACAATAGAAATTAAATAATTAGAAAAGAGGTAAAACCTGAGAATTGCCCTCAGAATACTAGTCAAGGTTTACTCCATTACATCAGGATATTATTTCTCAGAATATAGGAACTTTTAGAATACCTGTTGTTCCTAATGCATGTATCCTATTCTTTAAGAATGAATTTGGAATATCAGATATTCCAAAGTTTCATCATATCCATAAAACAATCTGCAGATCCTGATGCAAAAGAGCATTCCTTGACAGACACCCTGAGCACAACTATCAGGCTAAACCTGGGAGAAAATATAGAAAATTTTCACGTACTTAGGGCTTTTAGCATCTGAATGAAGGCAACTGAGATGTGCAAGTAGGCAGTGTTACCGAACCTATGCAAAGGCAAGATCAAATGCATTACTACATTCTGTAGTGTGCCAAGTATCCTATTAATTGTTATCATCATGAGCAAAATAAAACAAACATCCAAATGAACCTAGTGATAAAATTTTGCTTTTATGGCTCTAATCATGTCTAAAGGTTAAAGCTGCAGGATTTGGCTCCTTAGCTCAATTGCAAAAGTGAAAAAGAAAATGAAAAGGACGAACTAGACTATTCTCCAGAACAAAAGTTAAGGTCTGCAAACTAAATCAGGAAACCAAGTCATCTTAAAAAGGCCAGAAAGCTAAGAGTAAAATACTGACATAGATCTATCTCATGATAGAGAGAAATAAATACAATTACGTCGGAAGCTTGAAGGCAAGCACCTTACAGCAGAGTTACCGTTAAAATTTTGCTTGGCTTATCCACCTTTTACACATTGAAGTTGATCAAACTTTCTTGGACATATGTTCCACAAAGTACAAATTTGAAGGAAAATTGAAGCTTTATTATACTTTGACAAAGAATAATATTGGAAAAATATAACATACAAAGAACAATAAAATTCTAAACCAAGCATATGACAATTAAATAACAAACTGAAAGCCACATATCACATACTTACCAAAGACTCGAAGCAAAGAATGCACTTATTGGGATGACACAGGTTGCATATCTGCAAAAAAAAAAAATGCAAAATTTATGAGGAAAAATTATTAAAGAAAAATGAAAAGGATTACCATGAAAACAATTAAAGCGTATGCATTGCTTACATTTCAAATGTCATTTTGACAGGAGAGACAATCTGTAAATAGAAAGGAAGTCGCTAAGCAATGTCAGCGGATGCAAACAAAGGTTCCCAGGGCCGTCATTATCACCCAAAAAAAGATGGTTTCGATGAAAGTGGACAAGACACAGAACTACGGAAGAAACATACCTTAAAAACACGAACAAGGAAAAAAGATACAGCCCCTGAGAATCCCATATGAATCATGGTAAGTGTAATCGGCAGTGGAAAATTGAAGTACTTGGGAGATAGCACCCACTGCAAGAACATTAACATGGCCATCAAAGGAAAATAAAACAAGAAATGATGAACGTACAGATGGAACCTCATCAAGAACTACGATAACAATGTTTCTGCATTTGGCTTATTTTATGACGTTAATACTAACAGATGCATCAATGTTAGCCAAAAATCCATCAGTGATGATCATAATAATGCATAGAAATTGCTTATTACCTTGTTATACAAAATCACTCCTGAGGAAAGTAGAATGTAGATTAATAGGTATAAATAAGTCAAAAGGAGGGGCTTGCTGATCATTTTGCCGCTACTCTTGTGTTCTCTGAAGGAGGAAATTTTACGGTATCTAAGTCATCAAGCTTACAGCCACTCCCAGGAACTATTCTGAAGCACAAGAAACAAAATCCCCAGTAGGGGCAGGGGCAACAGAAGGATAAATCCAGATGAAGAGAATATATGTCCTTGTTCAATAGCTACTGAAAAGGAGATACTAATTGACAATCCTGCAGAATTCAGGACAAAACGAAACCTTTAGCAGCAAGTTATGCAGCAGAAACAACAAGAGCCACCGTTTCTTGACTAAAAGCAAAGAGTAAAACATGCACCGAGTGACTCTCGAGCAATATAAAAATCCCAGAAGAGCTTGCATAGTCAGCAAATTTACGAAGCCGATCGAAATCAATCAGCATTCAACCAGAGACAACAACAGACCTGACCAAATCCCAGTAAGAGGCCATAAATAACCGCACATTGCAGAGCAAATGCAGAGCGAGATCTGACACGAAAACCACAATTCAAGTCCCGCTGTAGCAGAAATTATACCTTTCAAGAGACCTTTACGGCAGATCCGAACTGGGCAGGGAGAGCAAGAACCAACGAAGGAGAAAAGAGAGAGATTTCAGCTTCTCCGTGTCTGCGTTGGGACGGTGAGAAACTGGGAAATGGAGGGAGGCAGTTAGGAAGAAGGAATCTTGACTGCGATCTTGGGGGGTTACCGATGAATTAAAATGTGGGGGTTAACTCAAACAGCAAGCAATGGATCGGTCAAATCGAATGCACTGTTGGGATGCTCTTCCTTTCTCGCTGGATCCGACCGTACCCCCGGTCTTGTGTTGTGGGCTAAAGTTTTAGGACTCAATATGATTGGTGGCTACTGGGAGGAGAACTCCATAGCTCCCACTCACTGCTGGGCTTCCTGTGCGCTTGCTGGCAGCACAGTGGGGCCCCCATCACCCTAATAAATTCGGTAACTTGTCGTCTGATCCCCGTGTCTAATTTACTTAGTGATCAAAGAAAGATGAGGTTGGGGTGCTCAGAACCACACCGGACATCCAAATTATAATATAATATGTGAACTGTGTTGTTCTGGCAGAGAGAGAGAGAGAGAGAGAGGCAGAGGTGTTCTGTCAAAGAGAAGGGTTATGAGTTCGATCAAGTGGACCTACTTTTGAACAAAGTCTCTCTCATATACGATGATGTCAATAAAAACAAGACACTCCGCAGCAGCGATGAATTTAAATTTTTTATTTTTAAATAAGTCATGAGTAAATAAGAATAGCTTATCTTAATTAAATAAGATATCCTGATAATAAAATATGATAAATGGATAAGTATTATATAAAAATTTATAATTATTTTTTTATCAAAGGGCGAGTAAATCAAGGATGACAACGTGGGTAATCCACAGGTGTCATTTTCATGAAAAATTGTTGTACGTTAAATAGTAAAATGTTAATTTTACTTTAAATTGATCAATTTTTTTATATTAAAATTTTCACGTAAAAATCTTAATATTACTTTTCTTTTACCGCTACATTTTACTTGA
>CXYZ01003352.1:212240-222492 GCA_900006705.1 Sonneratia caseolaris | reverse complement strand
TTATTGAAATATTATATTATTAATATTATTTATTAAACATGCGGTTCAACCCATTGAACCCTCGGTCCGACCCATGAACCCATACCTTGACCAGTTCCCGGCCCGGTCCAATTTTAAAAACTATGCTTTTAGGTTGACACTTGTGCTAGCATATGGGTGGCAAATCGTGCCGGCCCGGCACGATAAGGGGAAGGCACGATAAGGGCTGGTCCAAGCACGGCCCTTTAAGATATCGTGCCGTGCCGGCACGGCCCGATAAGACAGCGGCGGCCCTAGCACGGCCCGATAGCCCGATAAATCTCGTTTGATCGTGATTTATTTGTAACTACAAGTGAGCTCACAAATAAAAAAAAATTTTATCCTTCAATAGTATATAATAATTTATTAATTTTTTAAAAAAAATCCCTAATCGGGCTATCGTGCCGGCACGGCCCGAGGATCATCGGGCCTAGCACGCCCAATAAATTATCGGGCCGTGCCAGCACGGCATGATAAGCACTGGCCCAGCACGATGGCCCGTGCCGGGTTATCGGGCCGTGCCGAATTTTGCCAGGTCTATGCTAGCATGTGTGCTCGGGCAGATGTTTTTAGGTTGCCTAAGAGTTCGTGTTTTGCTAATACGGCCCAAAAAAATAGTGCCAACCTAAAAGTAAGAAATAAAATTTTACAATAAAAATAAAATTATGATAAAATTTTTAAAAAGTGATTAATTATACACATAATTATATTTTAATATTTTATTTAAATTAATATAAAATTTAAATTAATAGATCAATTATATCATAAAAAATTATCTTAGAATATAAATTATTTAGATTTATTTTCAAAAAATTATTGCATGATTAGTGTTGGACCGGAGCCGCCTGAAATACGAAATTTTTGCGTTCGGGCTGAGATTTTTGCGCCGCTTGAGATGGTGGACCGTACTGGCATGGCCCAATAGTAAATTCGTGCCGGCATTACCCAAAAACTCACTGCCGGCTCTATCTATGAGAGACCCAGCTCGGAAGAGAAAAATCAGCAGGAATAAACCGATTTTCGTTTTCGTGGGCTTTATCTACTACTCCACGGGCTCAGTTCACTTGTCGTGAGCAATTTCGTCCACTCACTGGGCCTCACACTCCATCCAAGGCCCAATCATATTCGATGGCCTATTCTTTACCTAAGGTTGGATCGGACCAACAACCCTCGAACTTAAATCAATCCCAAAATTCCTATATTTTACTTGGGATATGCATGATACAAGTGGATACTGAAGTAAGCTTTTATCTAATATTCGAGTAATTTATATTTTGGTCACGAGTAATTATTTATTTTGGACATATAATATAGTCAATGTAGTATCGATCCAATCAGGGTATGGCATAGAATACTGGCAGACGAAATAAGGAGAGAAGAGAAAAAGAAATTAAAATAAAATTCAAAAAAAGTAGACCTTCGTTTCTGATAATTTCAACTCGAGAATACATACCTAAACGAACTACCTGAAAGCGGGGCAAAACCGATAATAAGATAAGGCTCGAAGGCCAAAAATGTCATGTCGCTAGACCACTCTTGCATATCAGAGTTTTTTGGCAGAGTGTCGCTTCAGTGCTGGACCAGGACCTCCAATGGCGCCTTCGGCATGCCTCTCCTTCTCGTCATCTCTCCTCCCCTCTCCGCTCCAGCAGAACCCCACAAATATCCCCAGCATCTTTAAGCCCACCAGGCTGTCAATATTCTGCGCTTTCATTGCTCCTGCGGGGAAGAATATCGCAGCCCCAACGTCTCCCGTGGGCCCCAGGAAGAGGCACTGGAAGGAGGGAGAGTTCCCCGGAGTCTCGGAGACGGCCCTCACCGGTACCAACAGGAAGGCGCCACTGAAGAATGTGAAGAAGAAACTCGACCGCAAGAACAGTGCCAAGGCCTGGGTGAATTCCGTCACTGAAGCATTAGCTGACCGCATCAGCAAGAAGCAGTGGAGGGAGGCTCTTGAGGTTGGTCAGATTTTTTAGACTCTTTTTTTTAATCGTTCTTATTTGATTTTTCTTGTGAGTAGCTTGTGGATCTCTGAGTTAGGATTGTAAATTTGGGGTTCTAGTGATGCCTCATTGGGTGGGTGGGTTTGAATGTTGGGGAATAGCCCGATGATTTCTGAAAAGTGAATTCCTGCTTTTGCTTAGCATTTTTTTTTTAAATATGGGCGAATAGTTTGAGGGTTTTTTGTGTGATGGTAAACTTCGGTTTAACTGGGTTGCTTGAAGCTCTGCAGATTTCTACAGCTTGTTGGTTTCACAGTAAAGGTCTAGGTAATCTTGATGTAATGGGCTGACACAATCCGACGTGTTGTGCTGTAGCATATAAGAATGTGCTTAATTTATAGTACATGTGGGGATGTAGGACTGCGCCTAGAATGATCGCAACGCAAGACACACAAATCATTAGCCTTGGCCGGGGTTTGTTCCATGTGTATGAGTTGATATCTCAGTGGGCTTTAATATTGACCTTCAGTTGACCATGAACAATTTTGTTCCTTATTCTGCATTATCTTGTAGTGAGAGTGGCTTTGTGCTTCTTTGTTTCATGCAAATATATATTGGTCTTCATATTATCAAGCATATACTTCCTAGTGAAATACGGGTGCTTAAGATATGATGGTGGCTTAAAATGCCTCGCTGATTGGTGTTGTGCTTCTCTGTATTGGTATTCAACTCCACTCTTTACATTCCTTTACTTCATAATTCTTAATGTCAGGTCAACTTCTTGATCTGTAGGTATTTGAGATGCTTAGAGAGCAGCCCTTTTATTACCCCAAAGAAGGCACCTACATGAAACTCCTGGTCCTGCTCGGAAGATCTGGTCAGCCTGCTCGTGCCCGTCAGATCTTTGACCAAATGCTCGAGGAAGGCTGTGGGCCCACTCCTGAACTCTACACAGCCCTGCTTGCAGCCTACTGCAGGAACAATCTCTTTGAGGAAGCCTTCTCTGTCCTTCACCAAATGAAAGCCCTTCCTAATTCTCAACCTGATGTCTTCACCTACAGCACCCTGATCAAAGTCTGTGTCGATTCTGCACGCTTTGATTTGGTTGAGTCCCTTTACGAGGAAATGGCAGAGAGATTGATTGTTCCCAACACGGTAACACAAAACACAGTCCTGAGTGGCTATGGGAAAGCAGGAAAATTTGATCAGATGGAAAGAATTCTCTCGGGAATGCTTGAGAGCAAGGAGAGCAAGCCTGATGTGTGGACTATGAACATAATCCTTAGTGTCTTCGGGAACAAGGGCCAGATCGAGGCCATGGAGAGGTGGTATGAGAAGTTCCGGAACTTTGGTATTGAGCCAGAGACCCGAACTTTCAACATCCTAATTGGGGCTTACGGTAAAAAGAGGATGTATGATAAGATGTCATCTGTGATGGAGTACATGAGAAAGCTTCAATTTCCTTGGACAACATCTACTTACAATAATGTGATTGAGGCCTTTGCTGATGTTGGAGATGCCCAAAACATGGAGTACACGTTTGATCAGATGCAGGCTGAGGGAATGAGGGCTAATACAAAGACTTTCTGCTGCCTCATTAATGGGTTTACAAATGCGGGATTGTTCCACAAGGTTATCAGCATGGTTCAGCTGGCCAAGAGGTTTGAGATTCCGGAGAATGCTTCATTCTATAATTCAGTTATCTTTGCTTGTTCAAAGGCCGAGGATTTGATGGAGATGGAACGAGTTTTCAAGAGAATGAAGGAAAAAGAATGTGCGCCGAATTGGAGAACTTATTCCATCATGATCGAAGCTTACAAGAAAGAAGGCATGCATGATAAGGTTTATGATTTGGAGCAGGAGATGAAGGAAGTGGTGATAGTTGATGATGGTTCCTCTCCAAGTCTTCCTTCACATCTCGATTGAGGGATTGTGTTTCCTAAGCCAGTTCTTGCTACTTTTAGTGCTCAATCACAGGGATGCATGGCTTGTACTGTCGACGAAATGCACTAATGTGTCCGCAAAATGAGAGGTTAGTCAGCAAACAATTGAGATAATGAGCTTATATGCAGTTTGCATTAGGTGTTTGCCTCCGCATTACTGTTGTCAACACAGCAATTGTGTGGTAGACGTCGAAGGCACTCTGAGATAGTCTCACCAACAGTCTGCAGAGGCTCTGCTTTCGGGAGATGAGGTATCCCCTGTAGTCACATGTATAGATCCCATATCAGAAGAGAAATGTTTGTATCTACAACAAAACTGATCTACTACCAAATCCTGATCCAGGCTATCGTCCATCACAGCATGCAACTCAGTTTTATCGCACTTGTTCATTATATTTTATCTTCTCAATCTGCTTGTAGCGCATAATGCAAGTTCTTGAGCGCCGACTGTGATTTTCTGGCTCTCCTCATTAACTGAGTTCACTGAAACGTGGAAGACATGATTTGAAATTAACGCCGCCTTTAGAAGTAATTAGTGGTAATTTAACTGACAGGAATTGAGTCTTCCTTACAGTGTTTGCTTCTGTTGAATTGAACGGTGAAACTGCTGTAGAAAATATTGATTCAAAGAAGGATTTTAGGACGAAAGACACTTAAAAGGCTTTTTGGGATGCCCCAAGTCCGACTGGTTAATCAAGACTTTGCTTAGGGGCGCGCTTATTTTGGTGTAAAAAGAGATTATATGGCGCTGCAGTTTATAAAGTTGTGTGAGATTTACAGCCAAATCTAAACACATTGAATAAGCACTGTGTCACAATTGATCTGTAATTCCAGAAGATTTTGCTGTCGTTGAAATTTTCATTAAATGTTAAACTCCTCATAACAAATGCCCTTTGACTTCTAATGAAAGCTCTTGTTCTGACTACACGCCTTCTGCATCCGGTAATAGTCCGAGAAAACAAAGACTACCATGAACAATGTTGATGATGTACGACAGGCTTGTCCACTCCTCTCTGTGTTGTAAAGCAAGATACAAAAGGTAATAACCCTGTAATTTCCGATTGGCGTTGCACCAAGAATTGCAGCAACAATATTTCAAGAGAAGACCTATTTCACACGATCCAGAAACAACAATCTGGTAACGGAATAGGCTGCTGGGCAAAATAACTTAACTACTAAACTTTCGAGCC
The DNA here is from genome assembly GCA_900006705.1 of Sonneratia caseolaris. Lineage (NCBI taxonomy): Eukaryota > Viridiplantae > Streptophyta > Magnoliopsida > Myrtales > Lythraceae > Sonneratia > Sonneratia caseolaris. The sequence goes on along the minus strand of CXYZ01003352.1, from coordinate 217,398 downwards.
TCGTTGCGTTAACCTTAAGCTTGTGGTTTCTCCCACTAGAGTGGCTTCACAACCTCCCACGAGAAGTCGGGGTCGTCCCTCCCGAAGTGACCATATGCTGCAGTCTTCAGGAATCGACCATTGCCGCCCCTCCATAGGTCCAGGTCGATGGCAATCATCCCGGGCCTAAAGTTGAATTTCTCCTTGACAATCTTCAGGATCTCCTTGTCACGAATTTTCCCTGTTCTGTAGGTGTCGACAAACACACAGAGTGGCTCCGTCACCCCAATCGCATAGGAAACATGGACGGGACACCTCCTTGCGAGCCCATCGGCCACAATGCTCTTGGCAGCTTGCCTCACGATGTAGGCCCCACTGCGGTCCACCTTGGTTGGGTCTTTCCCAGAGAAGGCGCCGCCTCCGTGGGCCCCCCACACTTCATATGTGTCAGTGATGATCTCCCAGCCCGTGAGTCCAGCATCCCCACGGGGACTGCCGAGTACAAACCGGCCTGATGAGTTGGGGTGGAAGATGGTCTTTTCATCAAGGTACTTCTCGGGGATCACGGGTATGATTACATGTTCCTTTGTTGGCGATCTCATCATCTGTAATTATTAAATTTATTGTAAACTTATAAGGTATCAAACCATTTTCACTAAAAAGGTCCAATCCTTTATGGGCTCACAATAAATTTAACATGGTATCAGAACCAATAGACCACGTTGCCATAAGAGGATGGGTGTTGAGATATATCATCGCATATTGATTACATAAAAAAAAAAAAAAGACATTGTGAGATTGTAAGAAGATTTGATATCGCCACCTATCAGTTTTAAATTTTTAAGTAAAAACGGATCCGATCTCTTATAAGTTAATAATAAATTTAACAGTAATGGCCTCATCATGCTGGGTGGAGATGAGAACAGTGTGCACACGGGTTGGGACCATCGCACCAGTCTCGTTGGAGTACTCCACAGTCACTTGGGTCTTCTCATCGGGCTTGAGCCAGGGGCAGGTTCCATTCTTCCTTACCTCAGTCAAGTGAGGCCCGAGCTTTGTGAGAGGACATGGTTGAGATGCATGAGTTCAGGGGTCTCATCAGTGGCGTCGCCAAACAAATGACCCCGATCTCCCGCACCAATATCCTAAGGCCGTTTGGTAACTTCCCTCACTGGGCAATATCAGGGCTCTGCTGCTCCATGTTTACAAGGACCATGCAGTTATCGGCACGGAGGCCAACATCATTGGACACAAACCCAATCGAGCAGCAGGTGTCACGCACAATCTTTTCACAGTCAACCTCAGCTTTTGTGGTAATCTCCCCAAAGACCATGACCATGTTGGCCTTGGTGCAGGTCTCGCACGTGACCTTGCCGGCGGGTGCCGCCATTTCACTGACTCAGAGGTGCATAGGAAGGTCTCCATCTCCTTCAAGCTGCTTATAAGCACAGCCCTCACAAGCAAGATCAGTAAGTCGATAGAGCAAAGATTCTGCCTTCTGGCAGACCAGTTTTGTAAGTACTAAAATTATGACAAACAGCAACTGTCGCATGAACAGTACATAGCACTGTCCATAAATGGAGCAAAAAGACGTCCTCAAATCATTATTCCCTTCACGTATTAGTTAATGGACATGTCATCACGCCACACAATCATTTGATAAAAAAAAAAAAAATTACGAACAGTGATGCCCGTGGCATTTTGTAAAAGGTAAGAAAATATAATATTTATTTATAGGAATATTGAAAGTAAACTTAATCGGCAAATACGTGAAAGTCAGAACATTTCATAGTTTTTTTATTTCAAATTATGGGGACGAATGCCGCCTAAATAGTAAATACATCCCCGGCCTCGAGGCAAGTTTGGGTGTTTGCAGTTTTATGGAAGCTGTATTAGTGGCTAGACCTTCAATCGATTTTTGTTCATCGGACGTGCGAAATGAGGTTCAACAGTCGGGATTCGGTCGATCTAAATGTGAATTGAAGTGTTTTCTATTAGGGGTTTCGAGATATATGAGATGGTTAGGGATGCTTGTCAAGTATGGAATCAATAATTATTATGAGAATGAGTGAATGTGGAATGTGATGAAGATCCATTTCGACATTCGTCTTGCGTGCGGGCAGTGCACAGAGTGAGTCAATGGGTTTCCTATCGTTGAGTGGGTTGTTGAGTCGACGGAGACCAACATTGTACCACCCCACCCCAGAATAATTCCAGAGTCATGAAATGAATTGGTACAGTAACCCACCACAATAATGTAATTAGAAAATTGTGAATTGAATTATTATGAGCAGAACATTAATGTTCATCGACCAAAAAGTTTTCTAAATAGGAATTTCGGAGAGTAACATTGTCCCATAGCTCGAAATGGAAGATTTCAAGTTAATTCAGTACTTATTAGTAGTGCTATTTTATCATCATTAATTTTGCTCCTTCTTCTATTCTATTAGGAGTCTATGGGTCTCTTCTCTAACCCTAAAACATTTTTTTTGCACTGTACAGAATTACCGGTTCAACCCAAGTACACCTTAAGATTATTCTGCGGTTCGGTCGGGATTTCTAGAAAAATTCTCGTTGACCCTCTCAATTCGGGATTCGATATTTGAATCACCCATTTAGAGATTTAGTGAGAGAACCACCGGTAAACTCCAAGTTGGTCTCGAACCCCCAAAACTACTCATAGGTCATGCAATGGTACGTGAGATCAGTGCATTCATTAGATCCTTCACTGACAATAAACAATGTCTTATGGAACTTCACTTCCCCAAATTTCTTAATTTATTTTCACACGGCAGCTGTTATCGAAATGACATGAGAATCGAATGCACACACAGTACGACATCAGAGAGGTCTTGTATTAGTATGAACACATGTAAACTTATGCTCGATCTTCCTCGTGAGGTTGGCGGAACCAGGAAAGAGGATCTACGAACCCGAGAATGGAAACCTCGGCCTCAACCAAACATCTGTCATTGACCAAAGGCCCGTCGTACTTGAAACTCGTGAGCGAGACGAACCTCATCCAACCTAATTCCGGATTCGAGGCACTGAACCAATGAGCAGCTGAAAGGAGAGGAAAGGAGATGAGATGGAATGTGACAGCAGATCTCACTCAAACCCCATGCAAATTTAATTGGGGCTTGACTTTCAACGTAATCACAAGTAAATCTAACAACGTTGTGTTACCTTTTCCAGACAAATGCCTCCCATTCCTTTGATCGCGAATTCGCAAGGTGAACTGTGCGAATATTTTCTGAACAGAAGGTAGACATCCCGCCTCGACTAAGTCTAGATAAAGAGAGATGTAGCTCCCGAGCCCAGAGCCTCTTCCGTTAGGATAGAACCTTATGTTCCTGGCATACCAACATATCAAAATGTTAAGATTTAAGCTGTCCATTCACGCAAGAACTGCCTTGTCGCATCATCCGCGATGCTTATATTCTCATTTTGGACAATTGCATATTTCGTTTTAGTCGGTTACTTCCTGGACTTGAAACCTCAGGCAGTTTCCTCATTGCACTTTTGAAGACGCGCATGTTAGGTTACAACAAATCATATGTCTGAGTGAGTGATTTGGAGATGACAAAGATGGGCAATGGAGCAGCTTCTCCAAGGCAAAATGGACCTCCAAATATTGAGGAAACTAGCAATTAAATGATCATCCGGGCAAAGAATGGAAACTGGAAACTAAACGATCTTTTTACCAAGAGAAAAGTTGAAAGAAGTTTGGAACAATACCAATCATAGTTTCCCGCAGAGAAACTGTCTGAGTCATAATACTCTTCATCCATATTTGAGAAGTTATTAATCCGCCAAATAAATTTGTGGCTTATTCTATCCTTAAGCATTATTATGCTCTCCCCGCTCCCTCTGCTCATTTCCTTGGAAACGAAAACTTCTACCCCAAGAATGCATGTGTCGTCCACAAGGTACCCATTTTGAGAATCATTGAATGCCCGCAGAGGGATGAATTGATCGAGCCCGCTTTCCAATTTCATCCAGTGAAACCGTCTGCGCCTTCCCATGGCATCTAATATTCATTTAACCAGTACAGAACAAACAATTCAGAAGACAATGGATGGTATTACAGAAATATAATCAAAAGGAAAGAAATTCCCATTAATCTTGTAGATTACTTATACATTGTAAGTCTCCCCGAAACTTCATTACAACTATTTGCCAGGTATTTTCTTGTATGATCATAACATCAAGTGCCTGGGCACCCTTAACTAAAACCTGCAACATATCATAGTGAAATCCGCAAAACTCAACTCCTCATGGCAGAGAATTTGATTCCATCTAGGCCAAGCTTGGCCTTGCCAATCTACACCTGTCCTACATTATTTAGGCACTTGTCAGTCTCATGAGACCATGCTCAACCTTCAGGGAGATTCATTGATGTCAGCCCCCATTGCTGACATGCCATAGATAGTCTTAAATGGCCAGGTCCAGGAATAAATTATCTTTGTCATGGAGTCGATTGTATCCTAAGATGGGAAAGGTAAATTTGTACCTTGAACTATCAGGTAAGTGTTTTCATTCTGATCGAGCAAGAATATCCTAACGACAGCATGGACTTCCCATCCGGAAGGGAGACAACTTGTTTCGTCCATAGACAGGTAGACAGAAACGTGCTCTGTAACATTCTTGGTCTTATTTCCATTTGGATAAAGGATTAACTTCCTGTAAAAGAATGAAATATAAATGCATAAACTTCAGGAGATTTAGCATGCAAGTAATCTAATGAAATGTACGGTCACTGCGGAGACTCCTATCTTTTCAGTTCCTATTCCCTACGTGAAACTTATAATCTCGTCAATCAGGACGGAAGCTCCTTACCATTTGTATCCTCCTGCTTGGAAGGTTCCTGATTCGTACTTGTCATTGTTCTTTGCTAGCAACGAGAAAGATTGTATCTTGACGGTGTAGTGGGCTGGTGGTGCATCCGATTCGAGCCTTTCAGTTCCTGCAAATGAGTCAAACGTTAATAAGGTGGTTTGGAACTATAGGTTGAAATTTAGTCTTCATTTTCTCGTAAGATTTACGCAGTTGCTCGCTATAATTGGCATAAGCTAGCATATCGAACGAGAGAATGAGATACCATCTTCTACATCAAAGGCTTCCATGCAGGCCATTGTGAGAATATGAAACAACACCTATGAATATTGCGGTTTTTTTT
>CXYZ01003352.1:175304-190068 GCA_900006705.1 Sonneratia caseolaris | reverse complement strand
TATTGATATTTATTTCAAAATAGTGAAAAAAAATATGGAAAGCCGATAAGATTAAAGTATTGATTGGATAAAATATTTCTTATGAAAATTACGAGTTTACTGTGAATTATAATTGAGACATTGATAGGGAAGGAGAAAAAAAAAACATTGAAAATAGGCTAGCAGTAGCTTGGATGCTTCTCTAAGAGGGGACAAAATCATCATTTCTTTGAAATTTTGAGAAATTTGGTAAATTTTATATTAGATTTTTCATATTTTTCTTATATTTTAATTATGTTGTCTTAATTTTTTTTCCGTAAGAGTCAATATTTTTAGGCGGTGGAATTTTCAAAATTGTAAGTGCCATATTCCACTAGTAAGATTTATCAAATCTTGAATTGTAGGCAACCTAGAATATACATGTTTCTATTCATTTTTGTCCATAATTTCACTAAACCGTAAGATTTTACTTGCCTTAAAATTGACCCTCTCACCCTTCTATCGGCTTGGTATCTATCTCCCTTTCATTGATTCACCATTATCCGCACATATTCGCTATCTTGCTCTGAGCGGACACACGATCGCAGTCTGATAAGATGGATCGCCACGTGTACAAGTGCTCTGACTTGGCACGGCACTCTTCGGGAGGTCAATTACCAAACTAGCCCTCCGAGTCGTTACGTGCCGGAGGAGACGAGCCTGAAGCCTGAAGGCGCTCGTTAGTTTTTGCCAAGTCACGAAATAATAGACTCGCGCCTTCTGGAGATTTCCGCACTTTCCCTTTTGCCTTTTTTAATTTTCCAAAAAAAAATCTAAATACATCATATTGACTCCCGAATTTCTACTTAGATATCATGTAATATAATAATATATAAATATTAAAAATAAATAAATAAAAATAATTTAATATTATTTTTCTTAAAATAAAATTTCGATAATAAAATATTTTATATTTAATTTTTTTTTCTTAATTAGTAAACTTGATTCCAGCGAATTTAGATAATATCCCATAGTGATTGGACACATGTTGGTGTATAAAAAAGAAATATATTAATGAAATTGCTGTAAATTAATAAATTGGAACCTGTCAATAGTGTACCTAAGCATATTTATTTATTACAAATTAGAGAAGATGCTTTCTCACTATGATATTTTTTTTAAAAAAATGATATTTTCTCCGACAATCTCAAAAAGGTGAAAATGGAATTAAAAAATATTCATTTTGCGTCTTTCCCGCTAAACTTGCGGCGGCGACTGCCGTCATCGTCCAAAAACTACCCCGCCGTCAAAGGAATTGCCCAACTTTGCCTAGCGAGGCGGGGAAATCCCGAAAAGAGGCTCTGAGGGCTAAAATGGTAAAGTTGCCAGAGGGAAAGCGCCGCGTTTTGTAGAAGACCACACAACTCCTTCTGCAGCTTCCGTGTCGAGCTAAGCCTGTACTGGCACCTGCCGGTCACCCAACCCGGCACCCCACTGGTCGAACCGGGTCCCCGTTCCCTCACCGACTTCCGTATAAAGGGCCCGGTATCTCCCCTGCCCGTTCCTAACCGTCTCTTGAATCTTGATTTCCTCGATCCTCTCTTCTTCTCATCTTTTCTGTAAGCCAAAGCGCACGAAACACGTTCGACGATTTGACCCTCAGAGAATCTCTTCGAAGCTCCTCGAAACCCTTAAACGATTTTCTGTGCTTCTTTCTTCCCCGCTGGTGACGACGAGATCGGAAATTGGACAGCAACGACGTCACCGGAGATGGTGCTCAGCCCGACTATGGTGACCGAAGCAGAGGTGAGCGTGCAGTACAGGCTCCACGTTTCGAAAGAGCCCGCCGTCATCCACCAGGTTGACGTTGCCTCCTCCCCGGTCCTCAACGAAGTTCGGGTCCCCGATTTGGTTCCCTCCGAAATTACGAGTTTTGACGCGGTACTCCTCGATCTGCTTGTCTTCTTTCTGTTAAAGTTTCATGTGGTTTGCAATCAGTTCAGAAGTCTTCTTAAGTTGGTTGTTGGTCAGATTGGCCAATATTGTTGGGATTGTGATGAGCTGTCCTCGGTTGTCTTGTTGCTCACCTGTTGGTTCTTGCTGACCTTACGGTTGATGCTCTTATTTGCTATTGATTGTGTAAGCTATAATCAGATTCTGCTAGTACAGTTTATTGACGCTGGCAATTTTAATTGGGCTAGTGGATGATGGCTTAGGTTTTAGATAGCAATGATTCTCTTTAGTCATCGGTGGATGCATTTAGAGTAATGGGCTCAAATATCAGACTCGATCGATGTAGCATGTTTTGTTTCTCGATGATTCTTGTCCAAGATGCTCTGAACTTTTGTTTCTGCAAGTGATGGACATATATTTCATGCTTAATCGTGTTTTCCCCATCGGAGCCCCAATATCCATGCTTTTGTTTGATGAGGTCTGTATTCCCACCCGCCGTGCCCCAACCCTCCGCAGGTAGAAATTCTGTTGTTTCTGGGTCAATGTCTTTCTTCTATTATTAATGTAGATCATAAATACACTAAACTGCTGCCATAAGAGTCAAAATCTTTTATCAAGAAATGCGCTTGATGTGGGGACTACTGCAATTGATTGTATATTTTGCATCTTCTCTGGCTTGCCTCTTAGTACACACATGCTATTGTCTCATCATTGTACTTTCTCATTCTTTAGGTTTTGAACTGCTCTGAGAATGTGAAGGAGGCTGCAATGGACTCTTCTAAAAGCAAGTACCTACCCAGCATTCGATCTGGTAGCTATAGTGATATTGGATGTCGTATATCCATGGAAGATGAGCACATCAGGGTTGATGATCTATCTGCTCATCTGGTTTCCTCCAACTTTTGCACACCAAGTGCTTTCTATGCAGTTTTTGATGGCCATGGGGGCCCTGAAGCTGCCACCTATGTTAAAAGGAATGTGATGAGACTGTTCTTTGAGGACAATCTCCTACCAGAAGCATCGGAGGCTGATGACTCGTTCCTAAAACAGCTTGAGAACTCCCACCGAGAAGCATTTCTACAAGCAGATCTTGCCCTATCTAATGAACCCAGTGTTAGCAGTTCTTGTGGAACTACAGCACTTACAGCTCTTCTAATTGGGAGACACTTATTGGTTGCAAATGCTGGTGACTGTAGAGCTGTTCTGTGCAGGAGGGGAACAGCGATTGAAATGTCCCAAGATCATAGGCCCTCTTATGCACCCGAACGAAAGCGAGTAGAGGAGTCCGGTGGTTTTGTCTTCGATGGGTATTTAAATGGTTGTCTATCCGTAACCCGAGCCCTTGGTGACTGGGACATGAAGCTCTGCCCGGGCTCCATTTCGCCTCTTATTGCTGAGCCTGATTTTCGGTGGGCTACCTTATCCGAGGAAGATGAGTTCTTGATAATTGCCTGTGACGGGTTATGGGATGTGATGACCAGTCAGAATGCAGTCTCTCTTGTGCGACAGGCCCTTAGGAGACACAACGACCCACAGCAGTGTGCCAGAGAGCTAGCGATGAATGCCTTACAAGTGAGTACTGATAATGTCACAGTGATCGTTGTGTGCTTGTCTACCCTTGAGCCTTGCCCGCCTCTGAGGCGGAGGCTGAGGTGTTGCAATATCTCTGAGGAGGCCCGAAACAGGCTGAGAAGCTTGCTTGGGGGGAACTAATTGTTAATAACTGGAGATGCCTGTTTCATTGTGTTGCATTCTTTATGGGTATAGTGACTGATTATAGATCTTCAGGGCAGCTTCTGTACAGGCTATAGAAGAGCAGCCCAGCAGTTTTGCGGTTGTGAATAAGTGGTGATATCAATTATTTGCCATGTAACCACAATACACGGAGAGATGAATTTTTATGCAATCATATTGATTGTCAAATGCAGCAGTTTTCAATTGTCTTGGTTAAACATTGATGTGCTATTTCCCACTTCTCCAGCTTGTTTTTGCATCTGGTTTGCCCAGTAATGTTACTGCTCTATATTTGAAGTGCATGGTCTACAGACTGAATATCTTGGGAATGCTTTTGCTATTGGATACCTCCTCTGGAAGGAAAATGCGCATTGCGGTCTAGANTATTGGATACCTCCTCTGGAAGGAAAATGCGCAATGCGGTGTAGGTGTGTCGATGGTAGCTGGTGCTTTGGAAGAAGCTAAGGCTAGTTTGTGAATTGAGTGGAAGGAACTTTTCTGAGGGTTGTCCTTTTAGGGTCTAGTTTTCTACTATTAAGAGAAGTCCATGGACTTGTGAATGGTGAGAAAGAGAAGAAAGGGTATAAGGAATTNCATGGACTTGTGAATGGTGAGAAAGAGAAGAAAAGGGTACAAGGAATCCATTAATTGAATTGAACTCACCTTTTTATTAATATGAAGTCGATGATAATACCGGTGTACTAAGTTCTCTCACCTCAATGCTGTCTTGTTTACTAGAAGAAACAACACATTAAAAATATATAAGGTTATGGTTATATGTCACGAGTTCAGACTTCGGAGCTCATGTACAGTGGATAGATGCCTAGACGGTCATAGTTATGACCCGGGACTTCTTAGACCAATCCTCCTCTCGATCGAGGAACTGCAGACATATTCTATGACGTTCACGTTTGACGCATAGAAAAACCAACATTAGTCCAGACATGATTGGAAAACCGATGCCCAGTAATGCAGAATCTCTGATTATTGTCTCGAGACACCGACAGGTAAAGGAGAATCACGTCCGTGATGTGCAACGAACGTTACATGCGAAAAGGAAATTCAGCTGGCATTCTGCGAAAAGTTAACGCAGCATATGAGCCCGCCCGCCCGCCCGCGTGGCCTTACTCTTTCTTTCCTTGTTTTCAACGTTAACAATTTGATAGAAGGAATCGTATACGCATAGCTAACCATCTAGAGAGAGATATGGCTTTGCAACCCTTGAATCCTCGTCTGTCTTACGGAAAACCATTTTCAAATTCTATCGAGCAACAGAAAATTGTGTTCTCTCTCTATTTCCCCGGAACACTAATAATCACATTTCACATAGTTTCGATCCTGCTTCCTCCCTCTCTCGCGTAGGAACAGAAGAGTACGAGCATGGCTTGGGTGGGTCTGGCTCGGCGGAAGGCGTACATCCTCACTCGGAACCTCTCCAACTCCTCCACCTCGGATGCCCTCCGGTACTCCTGCTCCCTCACCAACTTCTCCCGCGGATTCGCCTCCGCGGGATCCGACGACAACGACCTCGTCGTCATTGGCGGCGGCCCCGGTGGCTACGTCGCGGCGATCAAGGCCGCCCAGCTCGGCCTCAAGACCACCTGCATCGAGAAGCGCGGCACCCTGGGAGGCACCTGCCTCAACGTTGGTTGCATCCCCTCGAAGGTAACTTGGGCCCCCTGCTACTTCCGCTCTCCAATTTGTTCGCGGTTGTTTGGGGCTGACCAGTTCTTATCTAGTTTTATGCGTAAGAAGAACTTTACTTTCAGATCATGCGGTTCAGTAATGGCACTGGATGCATATCTACGGTTGTAGAAATAAGCTGTGTTTTCTGTCTGGTTGAAATGGATTCAGAAATGCTGTAATTGTGATTACTATCGCTTCATCTTTAAATCGATTTAGCGTGCTAATGTTTTTTTTTTTTTTTTCTGGTAACCAATTTGCCTGATTTCATGCTGGATTAGTTCACATCTGGGCTGTTCCTCTTTGATTAATTGTGTGCTATTTTAGTTAATCGCTTCTGTTGACACAGTTTGAGTTGTTTTCAATGAATGGGTTTAAATCATCAATAAAATGAATAACAAAATTTGGATATGTGACTGGGTCGATATATCAGTAGAATCCTACATTGGTACAGCTATGCATTATTTACTCTCTCTGGTATCCTTCTAGCAATTCAAGGAAGTTGAATTCAGCCCCTGTGGCTCCTTTTTAGTTGGAATAGCTGGATGGAACCACATCTGTGAAGATCATTAGTTTAGGATATGGTCCAATTTTTAATTACAAGCTCTACTATTTGAAGGAATTACACTTCCAATTTCGATCCAATTATTTGTTAAAATGGATAGTGCAGAAAATACGAGTTAGTTACTTAGATCATAAGCTTAATTGTTTTTTAATCCTTGTCAAACATAAACTTAACTGTCAAGTTTTGAAATTTAGTTTCTGCTTGATGCTGAGATAAGTACAAGTTGGAAACTAGAGGGGAAAATATTCAATAAATTTGGTTTCAATTCAGTGATCATGTGACCTATTGCCAAACTGGAACATCGATGACTTCTTCATTCTTAATAGGCTCCAAAACTTTTTAAGATCTTAATTCATTTTACAACTATTAAATTGGTGTCTATCCTATAATTCATGGTTTCATTACCGGCCTTGATAATTTTCTCTTCTGGCCTTGCCTGATGGGAAAGTTAAAATTTTTCTAATGTTTCTATGTTAATTGAACGTCTGAATCATAAATATTACACTCTGTTTAAAGTTCTAGGACTGATAGATAAGACCTGTCTACACATATCTAACTTCTTTAATCAATGTGGGGGATTCCTCTACTGCATAGTGTAAATGAAAGGCATGTTCCATTTACTGAAATTTGATGCTGGAATGAATCTGCCCTCTTGGTAGGGCTGTTAGCAGATTGTAAATGTGGAATTAGAGCCTAGCTGGTTGTTCTATATCTTTGTTAGTTATTCACATGCTTGCTTTTGATGGATGGGGATAATCTCAGAATTGTTCTATACCTTGTTTTCTTGAAGTTATATATGAACAGCACCTGTTGCTGCTGTATCATTTATGACAGGACAGTGTTACCTTGAAATGTTTCTTATGCATGTCATTGATTTATGTCTCACACTGTTCTTCCTCTTGTCAGGCACTGCTTCATTCCTCCCACATGTACCATGAAGCCAAGCATTCATTTGCCCATCATGGTGTGAAGTTCTCTTCCATTGAGGTTGACTTACCTGCCATGATGGCACAAAAGGACAAAGCAATCTCCAATCTTACAAAAGGTATTGAAGGCCTGTTCAAGAAAAACAAAGTAAATTATGTCAAAGGTTATGGCAAGTTCCTCTCCCCCTTGGAGATTTCTATTGAAAATACTGTTGTAAGAGGCAAGAACATTATAATTGCTACTGGGTCTGATGTAAAATCCTTACCTGGGATCATCATTGATGAGAAGAGGATTGTCTCATCCACTGGAGCTTTGGCCTTGACTGAGATTCCCAAGAGGCTTGTGGTGATTGGAGCGGGCTACATTGGGCTTGAGATGGGCTCAGTCTGGGGCCGACTGGGCTCAGAAGTGACTGTTGTTGAGTTTGCCCCTGATATCGTGCCCACAATGGATGGTGAGATTCGGAAGCAATTCCAACGCGCCCTTGAGAAGCAGAAACTGAAATTCATGTTGAAAACAAAAGTGGTTGGAGTAGATAGTTCAGGTGAAAGCTTGAAGTTAACTCTTGAGCCTGCTGCTGGTGGAGATCAGACCACCATTGAGGCTGATGTCATCCTTGTCTCTGCTGGTAGAGTTCCCTTCACTGCTGGGCTTGGGTTGGACAAGATAGGTGTAGAGACTGATAAGGCTGGGAGGATCCTTGTGAATGAACGTTTCTCTACAAATGTTCCTGGTGTCTATGCAATTGGGGATGTAATACCAGGACCCATGCTGGCCCACAAGGCTGAGGAGGATGGTGTTGCTTGTGTGGAATTCATTGCAGGCAAAACCGGCCATGTGGACTATGACAATGTCCCTGGAGTTGTCTACACGCATCCTGAGGTTGCATCTGTGGGCAAGACAGAGGAGCAGGTGAAGGCTCTTGGGGTTGAATACCGGGTTGGGAAGTTCCCTTTCCTGGCTAACAGTCGCGCCAAGGCAATTGATAATGCTGAAGGTGTTGTGAAGATTCTGGCCGAGAAAGAGACTGATAAGATTCTGGGTGTCCACATAATGGCTACAAATGCCGGAGAACTCATTCATGAGGCTGTGCTCGCGGTCCAGTATGGTGCAGCAAGTGAGGATATAGCTAGAGTTTGCCATGCTCATCCTACAATGAGTGAGGCCCTAAAAGAAGCTGCGATGGCAACTTATGATAAGCCCATCCACATATAGAGAAGAAAGGTGTTAATTATTTTGGTGAGTCTTGCTTAAGAGAATCTTTGAATTTGCCCAGGGTCATTCCGGGATCGTGTCCATTGGTCATTCCGACTGGTTTAATGGGTCGGAGATTTTCTTTCCTGATTTCCCCGTTTCACCTTGTATGAATGTTTTGATGTTCATAAACAAATTTGTCAGAGGTGCCATTGAGTAAATGAATAATTTCATGACTATAGCCATTTGTCTACCATATAGTTTTCTGCGATTCTCATCGGGATCCGGGATATCCCTTTTGTGATCTTTTTAATCCAATTTGAATCGAAGAATGACAAAGAGATTTTGCAATAAAACTGAAATTTCAGTTGTCTATTGGATGCCAATAGATTTAGTTTGTTGTTGTTCCGTAGCTATATCAACTTTTGCAGTGCCCTTAAAAAATTATAGAGGAAACAGGCGATTATATTATATCTAAATGAGACTAGAATCCACTGTGAAATATATATATATATAAAATATCCACATATCTAATATCTTTCCTCAAAACAGTAATAATATTTAGCAGAGAAATATTTCCTGTATCACATCTCCAAATCTATATATATATAGTGATCTGAGCAACTAAAATCACTTACAACTGAACACGACACTGTTGTTGACATCGTCAAACTATGGGTAGCAGCACCTCAAATGAAGATGTAATGGCTGCCTTCAGCCTCTGTAGGCTCAAGCACGCAAGATCGAAGGATCCTTTGCCTCCGAGCATGCCTCCAGTCCCGACCCTGAGAGGCCTCGTTGGGCGGTGCAGCGATCCGTTCAAGAAGAACCTGATGATGAGCGACGTGGACCGTGGCCTGAACCGGCTGATGCTCAGCAAATCGGTCGTGGAGAAGCACGTTCTTCCGCTGCTGGACGGCGGCGCATCGCTCGAGATCCAAGGGATCCCGGTGAAGGTATACAGCACGGCCGGCGACGAGTACGAGATGGAGTTCAACCGGTGGAGCGGGGGCAAGGCTCATGTGATCAATAAGAGATGGATGGACTTCGTGAGGCATGTGGGGCTGAAGCAGGGCGAGACCATCACTCTCTGGGCTTTCCGGCGCGCCGTTTGTGGAAGCCTGTGTTTCCTGGTTGATTCCGGCACAACAGCATCATCCGACGATACTGATACGCCCTGATGAACAGATCTTTTTTTTTTTTATAAAATTTTCATGACTTTGTGATGGGAACATTAGATATCTTCTTTGAGTAGAAATAAAAAGTAAATATTTTTAACTTGTATTTAATGCAACTTAATTATCTTTGCTTTGCTTTTTTGCTTCTTTTTTTTTTATAACAAATTTCATATTGATGGCTCCATTAAAAAAAGTAAATAATTTAAAGTTTAATTAGTTTCAGTTGCCACTGCTGCCAATTTCGTTGCCTATTATTACTTCCTTTTCTTTTCAATTCTTTTGGGTGAGAATTTCCTTTAATATAATAAGTTAATTGCTTATTTATTCAGGAAAAAAAAAAGCTTATTTCTTATACCCCTGAGATACACATTGAAGAAATTATGCTATGAAACCCATGTGCACACCGGATGCAGTTGAGCCTTCGAGAACCGGACGGTTTTCAAGGATTTTATCAAACCCAGACAAACCGGCGGTTGAACCAGTTAAATAAATATTTTTTTAAAAAATAAAATTTAATTTAATATAATAATATCACTCTCAATATAATCATTATAAAATTTTCTTTACATTTTTATTACCGCACTTCTCATATCTCATATTTTATATCTATGAGTTCCATATCTAATCAAATATATATATATATATATATATATGTATCCTTGGTCTCTGCTCACCATATCCGTTTTTCTTTTCTATATCTCTCTTTTGGTTAAGTTATTATCTCTGTTTTCATCCTAACATCTCCATTTTTCTTCTTCCCTATCCTTCACCATTGTTGACGCGAAGAATCAAACCGTCGAGACAACAGAATTCTTTAGAAAATCTTGCTGGACGGAGGATTGGCCAGCGGCACGGTCTGGGAGGACAGCTTGGAGGGATCCAAGCCATGCCTGCGCGGTTGCTGCGATGGGACATCTATGTTGGAGATCACGACGACGGGATGGGTGTACTGTGGAGGAGGAAACAAAGGACATCGACTTTGAGTTTTTGGGAGGCCAGCCAGACCATAGCAGAGCTCCATCCATGGGAGGACATAAAAGATATATGGTCCTGAGGAAGGCACCACCAAATATATATATATGTAGTTTCATTTTTATGCTTTTAAATATGTTTTTGATAAATATAGATTTAACCCCAAGAAAAAAGACAAATAAGAATTAATAGAAGAAACAAAAAATTCTCATTATTTTATAATCTTCTTGATCTCTTAAAATTTTAATTATTTGTGTTTATTTTGCTATCAAATTGGATGTTTCAATTTTTGGCCCATACACTGCTCTTAATAAAATCATCACTCAAAAAAATTAATTTTGAGATAACATGTACCAGGAAAAGCTATCAAGACTGACGTAGTTAACAAATCAAAAGATACGTGGATCAGATACAAAGATCAGGAGATGGCCATGGCAGTGGTCTTATTAAATACCTATAGTTTTGTGAAACGATAATGACGTTGGCAGCTTATTCAGACGAGTGCAAACACAGCACCGGTACACACGACATGTCTGCCACCTTAGTAGTCACACACTGGTCAAGATTATCCCAGAAAGGGAACCGAACCATGAAAGGGAAAACGTGCATGCTAATGCATAAAGGGCCTTTCCTAGGACCCGGAAATCACGATCCATGCCATCGACATGCATTAGATCATAGCTTGATGACTAAGACTCTATCACAGGCCGATAACGATGGGTCGACAACTATCAGTAATTTCATGCAGCAGAAGGAGCATTCCTCTGTGGAGTGGCTGGGAGAGGCGCTATGAAGTGATTGCCGGCAAGCTTGTCGTTGTTTCTCTGTCCATAACCGAGAGTGTTACTAACGATCTTGTCGAAGTCCAAGGACTCGTCCTCGTAAACGTCCCACCATCTCTCCACCAGGCTCTTTATGTCCTCTCTGTCCATGTTCTCTTCCTTCCCCGTGTACCTCCATGGCTTCGATCCCTGCAGTCCCATCGACATTGTTAATCAACAGTGAGAGTTTACGGCAAGCCTGCCTGCCGGAGCATCCTTCGGTAATTTGTTCCATCAGGTAACATGTTGAGATAATTGACGCCATTGGAAGCTGGAAGCCATCAAGAAGAAGTGTTGTATGGGGATGAATAGGAACACTTACAGCAGCACAGTAGTGAACGACTTTGACTTGGCCGAGGTTTATGTTCTCGGGGTGGCGCCACAGCATTGCCAAGACGAGGTTGTATACGGGAGGAATTGGCTTGTAAATGTCCCTGAAATACATATTCAAGAAATCCTGCAGAAAGACGATAACATTTATTTCTGGTTACCCCTTTCCTACGATAAAAATAAAATAAAACCTAAAAATTCCATTGCACACGAAAATTTAANAAAAATAAAATAAAACCTAAAAATTCCATTGCATACGAAGAAGATTAATTTAAGAAAATTTGGGGATTGAACTCTCGATGTAAATTTACCTGCTCGGCGAAGGGTGTTGGCGGGGTGATCTTGAGTGTCTCCAGCAGGTCATAATATGTCAAGAGCTTTGGCTCAAACACAAACATGCCGGCGTTGAAGTAGAGCGGCGGGGGAGGGCCCAGCTCCTCCGGCCACTGCACTCTCTCAGGGCACTGCTGGCAGTATCCGATCTTGAACTGCAGCGAAGCGCTCCACGTCTTTTCGCAGAAGCAGTCCATGACGGCGTAGAAGTATCCGTCGGCCGAGTCGAAGAGGTGATCTATGTTGTCGTAGACTTGAATGTCGCCGTCCAAGTATATCATCTTGTTGTACTCCACGAACTGCGGAAGAAGCAAACCAAATCATGCAGCGGGATGGGTAAGAATTGTGTCGAAGCCCAATAAGTCTTTGGATATTGATTCACAGGAAGGGGTCAGTGACGACAGCTCCTTACCTCCCAGATTCGGAGCTTCGAGTAGTTAATGACGTAGTATGCCATGGCGAATTGGGTCTGGTTCTCTGGAGGGTAAACTGGTTCGATCTCGCGGACGACGCAGCCCTGGGACTCGAGAATCTCCCGATGCTCCTGCGGCACATCTGGAAGGATCGCCACGACGAGGGGAAACTTTGATTTGACCCTCCTGAGCCCCTTTGCCAGGCCAACCACACCCTTCACGTAGTCGCCGTCACCAGCGAGGAAGGTGACGTACGCATTCTTCCGCACGTCGACCTGTTCGGAAACGGCTACCGGGGCCATCACTGCGGTTATCAAGAGGTGGCAAAATTCGGGTCTTCTCTGGGATGAAGACCTGAAGATTGGATACCTTCGACGAGGGATCAGGAAGTGAGGAGAACTGCTTCCTTCTAGGTTAATTTGTTGCCCGGCATGACCTTCCCAGAACTGGGGAACGGGCCTTTATATAGGATGGGATGGGATGGGATAGGAGGAGGGCAATGGAACATATGCTCGCGGATGGAATAAAAACATCCTCCTTTCTTTCATAAACTTTTATTACCTATTTATTCTTGCCGCGCTCATGACTATCCTAATAAGTGGCCACGTGTCTAGATGAAGGGTCAGGATGCAATCTTGGTGGGCCTTGATTATGACGGGTCAAAGTCAAGATGAGTGAAGCGTAAAACTGAATCATGTTCCTCTTGATTAAAAAATGTTCCTGCGGAAGGACTCCCGGCAAATGATGAACGGCGAGCACTCGTGGCAGCTAGCTAGCTAGCAAGCTACGCTTTTGTCTGATAACCCTACCGCATGTCCCTTCCTTCCCCTCCTGGCTTGCATTTGCATACTGTATAGCATAGTTTTTTAAAACCGGACCGGGCCGGCCGGTTCGACCGGGGGCCGGCTGCTCCCCCGGTCCGGTTCTCATAAAAAAATCCAATTATTATTTAAATGAGGTCAAATCCAATTGAACCGGCCAGTTTTTACTTGAACCAAAAAATCTAACTGAACCGATGAGAAACCGACTAATTTAAAAATAAAAATATATTATAATATACTTATTTTATTTTACTAGACTTATATTTATATTTTATGTTGAATTTGGGACTAACATTATAACTATATTAATGATTTTGATTATAAATTATAATTAAATTATAATATTATATCAATTTATTGGAATATTATATTATTAATATTATTTATTAAACATGCGGTTCAACTCATGAACCCCCGGTCCGACCCATGAACCCATACCTTGACCGGTTCCCGGCCCGGTCCGGTTTTAAAAACTATGCTATATAGCGTTCGAACAACAGCGCTGCCTCGATCTATCGGCGAATCGGCTCGGTGTGATGATTATGCATAACGGGCGCACGGTCCAAGTCATTGGGTTTTTGGTGATACGCCAACTTCTCGCGTGTGGCTTCGCCATGCAAAATCTGCTTACTCGTACAATACTGTGACATCCGTTGTGGGGTACCATAGGATCGATCTCTGGTTGAATTGTACGTTTGATCTGATAAACTAGAACGGAGCTGTGATTTTTACAGGTTTGTATTTGCATTCTTGTTTACTAATTAATCAATAATAAAAACTATGTGCCCTATCCATCAACCATCTTTAACTATGTACAAACCCTTATTTATCAATGCCTTTGTGGCGTAAGGTGAGGCATCAACAACTTGGAGAGATGTCATCATGTCACTTAGCAACTTGGTGCCACATCATTATTTTTTTTCCATGTTAAGTCATTATAGCATATTAGCATACAATAAAACTTAATATTATAATAAAATTAAATATTTTTTACTAGATATAATAATTCAAATTTTTTTAATATTTATAAAATAAATAAATTTTTTAAGATTTTCACTATAATTTTACCTATTACTAAAGCTTTCATCCCGGCTATTATATATATATATATATATATATATATATCTATATATGAAGTAAGAATTTCCCCCTCCATTGAGTTGGAGAGGTAAAGCCTTTTTTGCCAACTACACAGGGGCACAGAAAGGTGAATAGAATAAAGAGCATGAAAGTGGAAATTCCGAGAATCAAGCTAAAGGTTTTCATAGCTATCAAATTGGAAATTAATATTATTCTATAGAAATTTCTTTTCTCGTACATTTTTAGTAAGAGGCTCTATTTTTCTTTCACTTCTCATATGGTAAATATTTCACTGAGTGTGACCGTAGAAATGTCTTAAGAGTTGGAACGTGTGGAAACAATCATATGAGTAAGAATAACAAGTGAATTGAAATGATTCGACATCTCTTTCACTTAAATAAGATTTCATATGTAATATAATTCGATATCTCTTTTACTTAAATAAGATTTCATATGTGATATAATTCAACATCTCTTTTACTTAAATAAGATTTCGTATGTGATATACATTGTAGTCCATCAAAATACCAGAGTAATGCCTAAAACGCAAAATGTTCTCAACATGTTCTTCATGCTTTTCTTTTCTTTTCTTTCTTTGTTTTGTTTTGTTTTGTTTTTTTTTTGTGGGGGTTGGAAAAGACACTGTAAGCATAGTTTTTAAAACCGGACCGGGCCGGGAACCGGTGTAGGCATGGGTTCATGGGTTCATGGGTCGGACCGGGTGTTCAATGGGTTGAACCGCATGTTTAAAAAATAATATTAATAATATAATATTACTAATAAATTTACATAATATCATAAT
>CXYZ01003352.1:151828-174945 GCA_900006705.1 Sonneratia caseolaris | reverse complement strand
GGCCGGTTCAATCGGATTTTTTCTCTTTTAATGTGTAATTAGGTTTTTTGAAGGAACCGGACCGGGTGAGTGACCGGTTCCCGGTTGAACCGGCCGGCCCGGTCCGGTTTTTAAAACTATGACTGTAAGTTCTCCGACGTTATACGTAAGGATTTGTCGGCAAGCGGAAACCTGTCCTACGACATTAATGGCTGTTCGTTTAAGCGGATGCATAAGCTTCATTCTGTATTATTTACGCATCAATGGATGCACCCTAACGCACATTTGTCTTCCCTAACGCACATTTGTCTTCCCCTTTCCATTTAGCCATCTAATTGAAATGAGCTTAATTAAATTAACTATGGTCTCTCATTGGAATTTTGCTAATGAAGACACAATCCACGATTGGGGGAGGTGGGGGGGCGGGGGGCGGAGTCTGTCCATTTAATGGTCGACCCCAATTTTAAACTATACGGGTCAACCTAGGCAACTGAAATCCTGAAACACCAGGATTAGAAACAATTAGTCGAGCAAATTAAGGACCTTCAGTGCCGCCCATACACGATTCAAAAACACGAGAGATCCCGGGGTGTTGACAGGCAATTACGCATCATCGAACTTTTCGTCCCAAGAGGGGTGTCGATGGATCCGCTGAATCACGTCGACCGGTTAAAAGGTGCTGCAGCTGCAAGCATGAATTCCATTTCCTAGATCAATTATTCATTCACGCCCGACGTCGACGCGCATGTCCATCAAATATAGATTCGACTTTTGAGAGAGAATAATACAAAGGGTTGAGTAGAATATCCCAAAGTCTTTCTCTACGATTGGAGAATAATAAGTTCCACACGCATAGATGTATACACTATATATAGAGACGTGTATGTACACGTATTCCCAAGTACAGCGATGCGTTGGTTCTTGGTTGGGATCCTCTGAACTTGAGGCCCCCACTACTGGGGGCAGTCCCGGATGTTCTTCCTTCCCCCTCCTTTCCTCCTCTATGGACGATCGAAAGCGCAACCCCACCACCAGCAAAGACAAAAGCACGATTCCCTTTATTGTCCTCCTCGGTCCCCTTCCTATCTTGACCATATATATCATTGACGTAATACCTATCCTTCATTCGTTCAGATATACCTCAATTTACCCCTAGACGTTTCGAGAGATCGGCCCCACTAAACCACCGTCAGTCTGGACTTTGACCGTGATAAGCCCCTGTGACCCTGAGGAACATACCTGTATGTTACGAGCTCCATGGGCTAGCATTGGGGACGGCGCAAGCTTTATCTAGACATTTTTTTTTCCTCGGAGGGCAAAAAATCTGTACAGCCTTTGATTAGTGGGTGAATTTCGAGAATGCACTCAACTGCAGGGACCGAATTGAAATTAAGTGCAGAGCGGACAAAAGCGTCCGCCGTTCCTTCATTTTCCAAGAAACCTGGGTCCAGAGGCTTTTCAAGATCGATGAGCTTTATTCCTTATATCCTTTATTCTGTGGAGAACAGATGAGAGCAAATGAACTTACTTTCCCAACAAAAGTTTGATCAAAAAGATGTGTTTTTCCCGTCTCGCTAAGGCGGAATGTTAGGGTGCCGAAAAGGTCC
This sequence comes from Sonneratia caseolaris, assembly GCA_900006705.1. Classification (NCBI taxonomy): domain Eukaryota; kingdom Viridiplantae; phylum Streptophyta; class Magnoliopsida; order Myrtales; family Lythraceae; genus Sonneratia; species Sonneratia caseolaris. Next base: position 173,359 of record CXYZ01003352.1, on the reverse strand, counting down.
TCGGATCATCGGGCTGACAAGAGAGCCGAATTTACCTGAGGGGCAGGAGAGACGGCTGAGAATCGGATGAAGCTGCATCAGCAGATTCCGATCAGACCAACGATAGCGCAGAGACAGTAGCTCTTCGTTTTAACGACCCCACATCTCTGATCCGCATGTCTGCCGGACCGCCTCAGTAGCCTCTCAACTTCCTGGCCGCCTGGGTGACACTGACAGATAATATCCCGGCGACCGAGATTACGAGACCCACAGAGATGTAAAAAAAAAAAAAAGACAGCAATATGAATGACTGCATCAAACGAAAAGTAATCAACAGTTCTCATGGGTAATCAATCTACAGATAGGGACCCCACACGTGGGAATATACAACTAGAGAAGCCTCTTCCTTAGACTGCTGTAAATCATGTAAGTCTCTGGTGGGGAAAAAGATCATCCGTCCATCGCCGATCAAAGTGTGGGTCTGGGAATCAACTAATGAGGGAACCCACACGTGGGCTCACTCTGGATGTAGAGGGTCGGCTTGTGAGAACAACTGTTTCTGAAGATAAACCCCACTTGGGTGCTCTATGTACACAAGACTTATTACGCACGTCCTGCCTCCGGCAATCTCAACCTACTGATCCAGCCAAACCGGAAATTTCCCGATTGAAGCTTTCACAGACATTGACAGCATCATATGCATGGACCATCCCATAGGCTCAATCTATTAAGTAAACAGTCCCTGTTAAGCATCGGAGCTCAAATACAAGCATTTCACTGACCAGAGTCATCAACTCAGGTCGAAACCAGCATCAGCATTGATGGCATAGAGCAGTTTTGTTTCTAGCTGCTCTTTGCTGCAAGAAAACCAAGATTAACCATTGACGAGTATAAAGAGGAGGAGGGAAATGTTTCAAAATGAGAAGAGTACGTTTTTAGATATCTATATCAATGCATTCCTGTAACTTAAAACACATCTGGGTTGTTGGTGACTTTGTGGTGCCAAACAAACGTGATGCTTTACTTTGCATTTGTTCTTATTTGTATATCGAAGCTAATGAAGCTAGTGATAGATCAGGTGGACAAACCTTGTATAGGGAGGAAGCTTTAGAAGATTCATACAGGTAGCAGAGGTCGGTAATCGGTCAAGTGCTTCATCAGAAGCAGTGCCAGCAGCTCTGCACAGCACCAAGAAGCTCTTATCAGATAATGCAAAACAAGGGAAATTGTGAGACAGCAGATTAAAGTAAAATGACTCCTTTCTATGTTAAAGAAGACTACATCTAAGTGAAGCATATCAAATTTGGTGTGACCGATACCTTTGTATGCAAAATGCTGGCTCAAGATATCTAAATCCAAGAAGTGGACCACGGGAGCACCCAGTCACAAATCTGAAAAGCAAAACGAGCTTATCATAAATATCCTCTTCCACACATAGCACCTCTAACTGACACATACAAAAGATAACACTTTCCAGATTGAGACATCACAAGTACAATAGTACAAATTGCTGTTATGAATGCATGAAAAAATTTCTACCAAAACGAGGCTCAAACATTTCACACTAATCCATAAATTTGATCTGGTACAGTCATACATTCCCAAACTAAATCGACAGTGTGGAGTTCAAGGGGGGCAAAGTTACTGGTATAACTCACTTCAAAAATTTCTTCTGATTCGTAAATGAGATGCCCCTGAAAACTTCCCAGAACATCTCAATGACACAGTGATCCTGAACCATTAACAAAAAAGAATAAATTAAATGTGGAAGACTCATCGGTTCAAAAAGCTAACCAATAAAAAGAAAATGTAAAACTTCCCTTCCTCAGGTCCTGAATATTGATATTTGGGTGCATGGTATTTGTTCTTTCTTTTGTTGTTTAAGTGCAAAACAAGAATCTTTTCCACAGTTTAACAGATCCTCTATGTAGCTGTTCAAACAAGAACCAAGGTGAACGGAAAAATAAACCCTTAACCTTGTGATAGCCACCAGCATAATTGGTGTGGTCCCACAGATCATCCACGTCCAAACTTTCCAAGGACCCTGATATTAGCAGCTGCAACAATAAACCATGGATAAAATTTTGATGGAAACAAGATTAGTTAGAACCAGGGGATTATTGCAAGAAATTAATAGATATAGCAAAGATTATTATCTGCTCTGGGAAAAAATATTGATCCTCAAATGAACCACTGTCCAATTCCAAATGTTTTAGGTGGCAAAATTGATTTAAGAGAAAGCCAGATATGCTTATATAGGCCATCTGGATGCAAGCCAAGGATCTACTACAAATTATACGGCTTTCTCCACAAGAAAAGATACCTGAAGTTCATACTCATTGAACATATCTATCCACTCTTTCTGCATCAGTTGGTGAAACCCCTTAAGAAAATGCATACTTTGTTGACAGATCTGAAAAGTTGTTAACGTATATTATTATTGTTCTGATATATTATAAACCGATCAGGGAAATAGAATAGATTTACACAGATGATCAACTTGTGCATTTAACCGGTGATTGGCAACAAGATGAACGAAAGTTCTGACATCCTCATTATTGACCCGCTGGCCTTTCCCATTAGGCAAAAGTTCCTCCTCTTTTTGCTCCCCATATTCATTATTTACAATGACAAAGTACAGCTCCAATTCTGAAATGTCTCCCTTATAGTTCTGCAAGAAAACACATCAGGAATGAAAAATTTGCCGATAAAAAAAGAGCTTATGAAGGAGAGGAATACTACCTTCAAGAAAATAAGGTGATGGTAAAGTTCTGGATCCAAAGAAGGCAAATCATTCAAACAGTTGGACCTGGAATAAACAATTTCATTAAAAACAAACCAAGAAGGTCAAAGAACACAACAATTGTGGATGGAAAAACAATATCTAAACTTAGTACTGTGTTTATACAAAATTCCAAATCTCACTTTTGCTTTAATTTGCTCAAGAAGAAAGTTGCAAATGGTATATCCACGAGAATTCCTTCATACATGGTCTGTAAGAAGAGTGACAAGCAATCTGCGATCAATGACTTTAATCTAAATATGACCAGAGTAGATGATGGTGAGCACAAAGATAACTATCATAATAACATAGGCCCTCATGAAAGATAGTTTTCAAACAAAACAATGTTGTATTTGGGAAATGAGACCCTTAAATTTTCATTTTCCCACACATTCATAGTTACTCTGTAGTAAGATTTGAGAGAATAATTTTGGAAATCAAAGTACATGCAGAAAGGACACTTTTTGCAGTAGATTGTCTAACAATCTTTTATACAATTCAAACAGAAATGAGATGATAACATATCAAATATGAGGGGAAAGTTATACAATGGCAAGGAAGGACTGCTTGTGAACAACATGAAAGAAAAGGTAGCAGCCAGTAGCTTGCCATAGCTCTTTGAAAACGTTTCAGTTGTTTGCTACATATGAGAACAAGGACATAACTAGTCAGATGTCTTCAGAGTTGGTCAAGATGACAGCCTTCTAAAAGACATTAATATATGAGTAGATATTACCATATGATAAAAGCAGCGTTAGCAACTTGCCAAAAGAGAGGGAATAGTATACCTTGGCCAAAAGGGTACCAAGAAAGCGAAAATACTGAAGATGCTCTTCATGTATCATGCCAGATCCAGGATTAGGATAAAGAAAGTGATCAGAGGTCTCCTATAACACACCCAAAAAGGAGAAATTCAGTTTGTATCTGGCATGGCTATAGCTCAACCTCATTTATAATAAGGGAGAACTGGATCAATACATGATAATTAAAAAGAGCCATAGAAACTGATTAAACAACTGTCAGTTACGCTGCTGAGGTTTACATGATCATTATTGCCTGGAAGAAGGGAGACAGACAGAATGTACTACAGTTATGAGACTATCGTCATCAAAAGAAACATTTTGGTACTTTATAAACACATCCTACGGCAGGACTATGCAGAATAGGAAGGTTTAGGACCAAACTGTACACAGAAAGGGAGGGGCTTCCTATTCTGCATAGTCCTACCGTAGGATGTGTTTAGAAAGTACACAAAGGGAGGGACAGAAATCAAGATACCTTAAACAAACCATACTGACAATCAAAAGCTGCCCTTGTAATATTTTCCATGAAATCTTTGAAAATTCCACCACCATCAATACCAGCCTCTTCAACTCCAAATTCATTGATATATGTGACCCGAATCTGCACATGAAGTGGCTAAATATAGTCCACTCTGCAGAAACAGCTTCCTTTCATAACATTCTCAAAGAACAAAATCAGACAAAAGAATAATAGTTCACCTGTCCTAGAAGATCCTCTTCAGATAATTTGCTCATCTGACTGTAAGCATCTTCCAGAATATGATCCCTCCGTATTCTGAACTGATTTCTTGGAAATACAACTTGAGACCCATGCCTTTGTCTATGCGCATCCAACTGTGACTGCCATAAAAAAACCCATCAGTGATAAATCAATGGTGAAATGAAAAAGAAGGCACACTAATCAAGTTCAGGAAGCATGGATTTTTATTTTTTCAAAACAAGTTGTAATAGAACTTTGTTACTGGATAAGAAACTCATTCATACGTAAAGCATGTCAGCTCGTTAACTAGGAACAAATATCTCATAACCATCAGTCACTTCAGGCAAGCTGAATTTCTTATAGCAGTTCAAATTTATAAGAAACACTCTGTAGTCAACCCAACTTTTTGACTCAATAACTACTTACAGCAAGTATCTTCACCCTACTTGTGAATGGAACCAAGAAAGGGGCTTGCTTCAGTATGTAATGTGCTCTGGTGTTCTCAATCATAGCCTGAAGAATAAGAATATTTAAGATAAGTATTGATTCCAGCATGTAGCACAAATTAAAGTGAATGAAAATTCACCTGAGAAATGAAGGTTTCATGTACACCATCAGCATGGAAATCACTGGGAGAAGTGAACTGTCGTCTGCTATTCCAGTCTTCAAGCTTTTTCAGAATTTACCGGAAGAAAGTGTGTTAAACTAGGAAAATGGTTGTTTTATATTATGAATTTTTTGCTGTGCAAGAAAATTAATATATTCCCAGTAATATATAGAAACATACCAGATGTGTATCAGGCAAGTGATCAAAATGTATTGAAGTGCATCTCTGTCAAGAACCGGTTTATAGTTATATAGAACTTCAATTTACCTGAGAAAGTAGCTGAGAAGCTTCCATGCAGACCTTGCGCTGAAGGATTTCTGAGCGACTCTGGTACAGGTTTTTAACAGCAGTCTTCACTTGATTAGAAGCTGACATAGGTAGCATCCATAGAAGCTGCCATAAGACCTACAGGAGGAAAAAAATCAACTCCATCATCATGAAATATGCCCATTTGTTTTCATTTCTCTAACTTCCTAATATACTGTATCCAGAACTGCTGCCAACAGAAAAAACTGATTTTTTTTCCCAGTAAGTAACAGAAAAAGCTGGTAGTATTGCCAGAAATGATAATTTCATGTTTCCTTTGGGTATTTGTAGTTTTTTCATGATTTTCTAAAGGAAAAAAGGTCAGCATACATAATGTTTTCCACATATTCTTTACCTTTGTAGCCCTTAAGACTATTCAGTGAGATTTACCTGTCTAAGAATGACAATTAAGCATCTGATATCCTCCAAAGGAAGAGGCTTCTCCTGCTCATAAAACTCTTCATTGTCAGTTAGCTTAAGCATGAGCCTGGTCATAGAAAATCCCTTCATGTGATTATGTGTATCACTCAATGAATGTCCTAAGTCTTTTTTTTACTTTTTCCTGCTTGTTTGGAATGAAAAACAGAGATTCCCCAGCAAAATTTAAACTAACTTGAACATAGGGCAGAACACGGAGAGAGGCAAAAGCCATGCAGGTGCTTCTCCCAAATATTGGGAATGCTCAGATGAAGATGGCCATTTGCCATTTTCATGGCAATGCTTAATAAATTTCCACAGCACAGGTACAAGTTTGGTTCCATAAGCTAATGTACTTAAAATGTCTTCAAGGGAAAAGGTGTTGAGTGCAACATGTAGGAAAGCACAAGCAGCATCAACAGATATCACCAGCCTCTCATCATATTGTTCATGATTTAAAATCTGGACAGGTGACAGCCACCCAAAGAGAGCATTTATCTGCAAAATCATAGATCAAATTCCCAAATAACAATGTCAATGTGACACTATACCATAGAACACATAAAAGGGATACAATGTTTCTCAGTCACAGCTTAAGTTTAGCCCTTTATCTGAGGAGAGTGAATTACATCATATGAGAAAGAATAGACAAAACTAGCAAGATATCATACCAATTGAAGAAGAAAGCGTGAGCTGATCTTGCTGAATATTTTTTCTTTCAGATCTTTATTAAGAGTCTTGCTCATATTAGAATCATTTGGCATCACATCATCATCAATTAGCATAAAACCTGAACAGCACATATATGGGTCAACACAAAAGTAGGCAGTATAGAAAGAGTGTAAGACATAATAATGCTTCAGTGCCAAAAGAAAACAAATACTTGCTACAGTCTAAAGCTTACTCTCTTCATTTTCTATTCTAGATTTCCTCAGGGGAGGAAGGGTTTCCAGCAAACATGTCAAAACTATAGCAATATCTGTAGCCTGAAAAAGAAATGGAGGATATTAGGTTAAGCATCTGAGTTAGTTAACATGCTTAAATAATCAATATACAACCCAAAACAAATATTATAAAAAGACATGTCTTGAGAATTGTATCATCCTGGGACAAATAACAGCCATATAAGCAGGGTCAATCAAGAGTGAGGAAAAGATCAGTTCATAGAAAAAGTAAATATCAATGTATTCTCCCAGGCTCAACTCGCAAATTTCAATTATCTTGTCAATCTTCATAGAAAGAACCCAATTAAAAAAAAGGCAATCAATCATGATGAACGGAAACAAATCAAATTTTGCACAGTGGTCATACCATTTCAAAACTAAAGTGTGGTTGGGCTAAAGCAACTGCAGCAGTTTCCAATGTATTTTCAAGTAGGCAGGCATAACCAGGGAGTTCAGGAGATAGATCCTTCAGTAGTACACCAGCATAATTCTTCATGCTCAATGCCATCTGATGGATATAATACTGGCCACAGCACTGTGTTGCAAAAACCTGCAAATCAGGAGATCAATTCAACAAAGAAGCACTTAAGGCTGCATATTAAATGAAGCACCAGTCTAAAATGGTCAAGACTAGAGTGAATCACAAAAGCTTATCATATGCATACAATTGTTTTATATAAAATTCTTGCAACTTTGCAAGACCAGAGACTCCATAATGTTCTTAAGTAGATCTCTACCATTCACCCAGTAATCTGAGGAGAAGAATGGTGTCAATACAACAATTCAAATACCTCTTTCAAGTGTGGGAAAAGTTGCCACAAGAAAGGTACTGTGAGAAGCTGTGATAATATACTCCATTGAGGATCAACACTTGGACAGCTACATGGCACCTGACCAGTGTGGAGAATCATAAATCCAAGCAGCTGTTCCAATGAATAAAGAAATTCGCTGCAACTAGCAGCTGTAATACTTTCCTGCAAACATTTTGATTGCATTCACTAAGCAAGTTGACACATATTAAAGGAAGAAAATTTGTGTGGCTGGATAAATTCAGAGAAGGATAGAAACTATATTTTAAAAAAATAAAACCAGCACCAACTACCCAACTATCATAACGTAGACAAGGGAAAAGAAACAAAGTAGTACACTAGTTATAACGACAAGAAAGGCAAAGAAAGTTGTTATGGAACTCAATCATGTAGCGTGAGATAGTAAAACTGAAAATGGATTAAAATTGTTAATTGCAATTAACAGACATAAACCAGTGGCAGATCAAAAAGCAAGATAACCAGTCTAAGACATTAATAATGTTCTTTCAAGAGGAATCCCTTTCCTCTAAGTTGCTCTTTCCGTATCTATATATTTTTGGTAGACAGGGTTATGTGTGGTACCTCAGTTCCTCTTAGCATAAAGAGATACATACAGTACTGTGCTCAGACTTGTTTGCAATCTCATTGACATGCTAAGGTTCTAAACTTGGCAGCAATTTACCATGCATTAACAGTAATCCCAACAGCCATAGGTTTTTCAAATAAAGATCAGAAATTAGGCTTGGCTCCATCTGATCCATCATCTTCCGTTACAATAGTGTTTAGGCAGGGATTTCACACAAAGAAATACAAAATGCAAATCATATAATGAATTACAAAATTTGAGAATTGGTAAAAGTTGAAGGATACCTGGACTATTAAAACAATCTCTCTGAAATCTGCAAATATGTTCCTTTGCAAGAGATACCCAACTGTTTTACAAACCCATGGCAGATTTGGCCCTATAAGCAAACCAGATGATTCTAACAAGAGTACTGATTGGCTGTATCCATTAAATGACAAATTAAGTTGATTCCGGAGCTTAGATCTGTCAGAAATACACAAAATGAGCAGAATAAACAAGTGATATCCGTAACGATCAAAAGTAAAATTACTAATAACTGAAGCATCTGTTAAAAGTCAAGACAGATATTAATGATAGAAAACAAGGTTGACATTTTTTTGCTTCAACTACAGTGGAAGATACAGAGGATGTGGTCCTGAGAAAATTAGCTTCTCATATTTACTGTATCATTAACAAGGCCAAACAGGGTTTGCTATAAGCACTTGGATTTCAGGTCCAGTTTTAGTTATTCTTTGAGGAAGCAAGGAAAGATTCTTCCAAACAAACCATGCACGTATTTTATTGTAAAACAAAGCTCTAAAAACAATACACGCTTCCCTGTGTATATCTATTTGAACATTGGTTACAAAAGAATTCCAATTGCAAGGACAATTTCCATCATTAAGAAACAATTCATAATTTAATGGGGTTCATCAAGTTGAATTGAACAAATGAAATCAGACCAATGCCTCTGTGAGCCTTATTGAGCAGGGCTTCGGCAGTATCACTTAGTATAGATGATGCACCTACTGCCCATATCATCAAGATTATTTCTGGTTTCACAACTCAAATTTCAAAGGAGAGTCTCAATTTGAGGCATTCTTGGCAAGACTAATGAAATGAATCTCAGATTGATTTTTAAAAAAAAAGATACAGCAAACATCAAATATTGGAAAAAAAGTCAAGTACCATATTCTGGCTAAGGATTAATAAGACAACCTATTCTCATAGACAGCATGAATACAAGTATATGCAAATTGCTTCACTCTATAATCCACCAAAGCTTTCTTTGAAAAGTAGTCCATGCCTGCGAAGAGATTTACAAGATTACCTGTTGTATCATCAAATTATTAGTGCCCATAGCAGAAGCCACTTTTATCATAAAAAAATCAGAATTGGCTTTAAGAAGGTAACTAAAGAAGAACATACCCTGATTTTCCTTGAATTTCTGAAGAAATTGACAGACATCCACCAGGATTGAAACATCACCAGAATTGTTAGCGTTGAAGAAGAAAAGCAATTCACGAAGGAATGCTGAATCTGGACAAAAACAATCACTACATAGAAGCCCCAAACAAGGAAGCAGATTAAAATAGATGGTAAAAATGCAAATCAATAGATACAGGCATTATATTGACGCTTGAGAAAAAGGAGAAAATACACCTAAAAGCTTTCTGCTTCTTTAAATTGTGTTGAAATCTTCTTCACAAGATCATCTTACTTATTAACAAGCGAACTGAGTTATTGTTGAAAGAGCTATCATTGGGAATGACCTCTTGACTCTCTGACTGCAAAGATATATTGATTATGATTTTTCAGACACTCTTTGGGTTCTTATCTCACAAGGGCTACGACTTGGAATTAAATTTTTATTATGCTAATAGTCAAGGGGGGAAAGGAAATATTTCACCCTATAATCATATGCTGCAAAAATTAGTCCTATGTTATTTGGCACAACCAAACAAGGGAGGCCTGCACGCTAAAGACAAAATTTCAGTGAGGGCTTGAGAATCTAACTCTCCCCACCAACAGTTTAAGTGAAATGCCAAAACAGGTGTCTCCTTCCATCATGTCCAGCACAGTTATTTTCCTCCTTCCAAGGTAGAAATTGGTTAAAAGACCAGTATCAAATTTTGCTCACTTTGCATTGTGTCTGCTAGTATGTGCCAAGGCCAAATGGTACAGTTATTAACCTCAGGGGAGAGAAACAGAGCCACAATCTATTCATAGCACCTTAACAAAAAGATTCCAATTATAATACAGAAAACAGTAACAAAGGTAAATAGTACAATAGTAATGGGAAATATAAGGATTTGATATAGCCACCTGTCAACTTTTTTAGAGCATTTCCAATAGGTCCCATAAAATTGCTCTCGTATTTTGACTTGTGCAGCTTGCACATCCTTCTTCCTCCTATAAAGCTTCTGAACATGGAAAACATTAACAATCAGGATATAAAGCATATATGATTGCTTCTTTTCTTTGTTTTTTTTTTGGGAGAAAAAGGAGAATCCTACATCTCCAACTGGAGTACAATGGTAAAGTTGATGAAGACATAGCGCCCAACAAATTAGCATAGTACAACAGATAGGTCAGCCTAGTGACATCAAATGCTCTTTAATGGAGCAGAATAAATTTCCTTTTGTGCCTTTTGGCAATTCAGTTAGGAGTACATGCAAGCTCATTACTCTTGAAAAGATAACTGCAAACAAATTTCTAACATACTTCAATGCAAAAACCTAATTGATAGTTCCCACGGATCATTTCAGATTTAGCAGAAAATTTCTTCCAAATTTCCCAATTAGATGGGAAACCAACATGTGAGAAATAGACAACCAGTTTTTCCCAAGTATCTTTATACTCCAAATTTCAGTTTTCTTTTATCCATAAAAGAGTAATTCATTCATGAAGTAAGGGAATGTTAGATCCTTCAAAAATGGACAAAAAACTTCCCTCCAATTCTAAACCCCAGTTGGCATAAGTCATGAGCTGGACAGTTACAGACACAAGCAAACCAGGTACACGACCATCTAAATTTATCAGTTAATAAGTTGGCATGTGCCTCCCAACAAGAGCCCATCAATTGCTTCATGTGAACCATCCCTGTGGACTCAACATTAAAGTGCATGAGATTGACAATGCAAACCATTCAAGCGGAATTTTGAAACTTGATGCCACTTCGAGTAATCAAATGCTGCTACAACAGAAAAAAGAACTAAAACCATGGAATTTAGAGGCTCTAAGCAAGTGCACCTAAAACATTCCCTCCACATAACCAGAAGCTATTTCCATCCACAGTACACAAGGTGAACTAAGCAGAAAAAACATACTGGCATCCCTGCTTCCCTGATCATTTTAGCAATTTCATTATAATGGACGAACCTAAAAACAAAGAAAAAGAAACACGGAATTGCAACACTCTATTTCTGTGATATTACAACACCATCATATCCACTTGGTTCTGAATGCTAAAACCAAAACCTGTTTTCTTACTTTAATTTCTTGCTACTCTGGGTCCTTCCATGCCTTGCAATGTAGAGTTACACGTAAAGTTACAGCCTTAAATATTTCCATCAACGCTTAATCGACATCATTCAACGGCTAGTGAACGAACAACGTAACTGTGGCAATTCACTCAGACGAAAGCTAGCGAAGACCTGTATTTTAATTGCAGCACTGGTCTGCTTCCTCAACAAAGACCGCCGCTCGCGCTCCAACCGAGTCTGCTCCAGAAGCTTCTGTCTATCATTCTCTCTACTGCTGCGGCCCCCCAATGCCACACGCTTGCGCGTGGAAGGATCGCCACTGAAGAACATGGTCCAGCGAGCTCAAAATCGCCACCGGAGCCACGGACAGTTAAATCGCCAGCTGCAGAGCCAATTTGACACCGACAAGCAGTCTCAAGCCGTCAGAATTTTCCAAGATGAAAGTGGCGGACGGAGGAGGAGGCAAGCAGATCGCCGGAGAGAGACCTGCGGATTGCGGGCCTCCGGATCGAGAGAACTCGAGGAAGAATTCGCCGGCGGAGGATGGAGGAGGAGGTGGAAAGGAATGGTACGGACGGTCCTGTTCGATTCACCTAGCGGGATCCTGCGTGAGTAGAAAGCACACGAAGACCGGCAGTGGTGGCTCGGAGGTACATCATATTTTGAGTTTTGGATTCGGTGTCCGGCTACCGTCAATCGGGGAATCCCATCATACGTATTTTATTGGAATCTCTTCACAATTATTTTTATATTTTTATATGCTTGATTATCACTGAATTATCGAATTTACAGTAAGTCATTAACATCTCATTCGAATTTTATTGATTATATTATAAATTTTATTATTAAAATTTTAAGAGATTTTGATGAATTTTATATATGTTATTTGTTTTTTCTTTTCATTTATGAGCTCCAAATTGGCAAATTGAGTTAAAAGATTTATTGAACATATGTAAAACCATCTGTTGGGAGAGGAATTCTAAGTTACCGCGTTATAATAGGACAAAGTATTTTACATAATAATTATATTAAATGTGTTATTTTCATTTTTATTTAATAGTCAAATTTTTAGGTTCCATTGATTCCTTTTAAATTTTATTTTTTTACTTTTTAATAATTAAAAATTATAGTTTTTTTTTATTGGACAGATATACAATATCACCGTGCCATATCTTGGATTTTGTGGCCAATCAAAATCCAACCGTGCGAACCGATTTCCCTTTTATATCCACGATTTGTGAATACCATATGATTGGGATTGGAATGGGAAGATGGAGGATATTTGTGTTTTGTAGACGAAGATAATGACACTCTCAGAGAAATCAGAAACACAATCCAACCCGATAGCACACATAACCCCCAAATTTAAGTCTCAGCGTTTCGAAATTTCAATGCAAATTAAACCAAACATATGGAAATCAAGATAAATGCGCACCAGAGAAAGATGTGTGGATTGATCGAGCGCAAGGTGACTACTTTAGTATGCATGGCAGCGTCGATACCCTATTATTATCGAGCAAAAAGGTTACTGGGTTTGAGAAAAGTCAGATCAGGAAACCAAAGAGAAGGATGAACTAGTTTGAATTACCTACACTATTAGACATCAATCACTTTTCGGATCGAGTGGCGGCTCCACGGGCACCCCGATCAGCATCGGCATCAGCATCAGCATCAACCTCAGGCTGCGGGGCGGGGAAGAAATCCGGGGTCACGTCTTGTCCCCCGACAGCTGCGTCGTAGATCTCTTGTAGGAGTTTTCGAGCCTCTGGGGAAGAACCGGCAGGTTGCTGCGCCCACGATTCTGCAAACTTCATCAGGTAGGACCGGGACGCATTCTCGTACATGGCGTGCCCGACCTGGGTCGAACCACTGAGGATGACAGGTAGCTCTTCCGCAATTTTCCAGTCCCAAGAGGAGGAACCCTTGCCATCGGACGTCGAGGATGGACCACTGCTTTTGGTTCCACAAGATCTCTTAGCTCCCTCGGAAGGCTCCATGGCTGTAGATGCGACTATGTGAGGTGACGACTGAACAACTTACGAGTGGTGTGTGTGTGTGTGTGTGTGTGTGTGAATATATATATATATAGAGAGAGAGAGAGAGCTGGGACAGATGACGACTGGAAGACACACCAGTACTTATAAGATATGTATCTACCCCGAAAGGACTCCTTATGCGTCGGTAAATAATTTAAGATATGATATGGTCATATTCTGTTTTGCAATATTATTGCTCATATTTTAAATTTTAATTTCAGATGTGTATCGACTTATAATTGTGTGTTACACCAACTAATCGTCGTGTGTAGTGTTAATAAAGAAAGTACATATATCTCAATGTTATATCAAAGAAGGGGGGAAAAGAAGGTAAGCATTCCCTTCAATCCCGAAAATCTCACCGAGACAACAGTTCATTTCATGGACGACCCCAAAACTGACCATTTACAGGCGAATTTTTTGATAGTAAGTTCGTTCTTGTTTTGTCGAGGACGAACAAGTTCATTCACGCCCGCATGTCCATCTACTTTAGTTTATTGTCATTAATTCGCCAACTTTATGGAAGCAGAAGCAGACGAGAGAGCTGCACTCGTTAATTGTCCCCGTAAGTATAATGAACCTATCGAATGTGTACAGTTAAGGGTTTATCGAGTTACAATTAATTAGAACGGGAATTGGAGTCAGTCTGGAACAAGGAATGGGGCACATTCGGCGAAGAAGAAGTTATTGTTTCATGTCGAAGGAAAGCGTACTCGATTCGAGAAAGCCATGGGAATCATCTGAACAAATCGAGTATACAGAGTAGAAGAATGAACTAGAAAGGAGGAAAAGATGACAATAATAAAAATTTGCCTAGTCACGACCCGCTAGATTAATTTCCTACAAGATTATTAAAAAAAAAATCTCAATCAGTGCCCTTCTAATATGTCCCGAGCTGCAGATGCTGTCAATCTTTACTTGGACTTCTCGGATCCGGTGGCAGCCCCACCAGCGACCTGGTCGGCATCGTGCTCGGGCTGCGGGGCCGCAAAATCAGGAGGGGCATCTTGGCCCCCGATGGCCGCTTGGTAGATCTCTTGTAACTGCCTACGGGCCGTCGGGGAAGAGCCACCAGGTTGCTGCCTCCACGATTCCGCAAACTTCAGCAGATACAATCGGGACGCCTCATCGTACACGGCGTGGCCAACCTTGGTGGAGCGGCTGAGAAGGGTCGGCAGTTCTTCTGCGGTTCTCCAGTCCCAGGACGAGGGAGTGCCCTTGCCATCTGACGAGGATGCTCCACTGCTTCTGCTTCTGCTTCCATGAGGTTTGTTATCTCTCTCGGAAGACTCCATTGCTGCAGAGATAATAATTGCGAGCAGTAAGTCAACTGGACTACGTACAAGTAATCATTGTGTGTGAACATAGAGTGTGGAAAATAAACCAAAATTGAGTGGACAAGATATATGCATNGGTGGAGCGGCTGAGAAGGGTCGGCAGTTCTTCTGCGGTTCTCCAGTCCCAGGACGAGGGAGTGCCCTTGCCATCTGACGAGGATGCTCCACTGCTTCTGCTTCTGCTTCCATGAGGTTTGTTATCTCTCTCGGAAGACTCCATTGCTGCAGAGATAATAATTGCGAGCAGTAAGTCAACTGGACTACGTACAAGTAATCATTGTGTGTGAACATAGAGTGTGGAAAATAAACCAAAATTGAGTGGACAAGATATATGCATCCAAACGGATTTCTAGTAATGTGATAAATAGTTTTAAAATATAATCTGATCCTATTCTGATTTAAAGTAAAATACAATCCTATTAAGAACTTATATTTTCGGGATAGGATGTTCGATGAGGCGGGTCGGACCGGGTGATGTTTACCCGAGTTGGGGGGTCAAAATTAACGGAATATGTAAATCGTTGATGCAGTCGAGTCTCACATCCATATTGAAGATAACCTTCCTCCTGCGCCTTAATCATGTCGATAACAATGGCGGAACATGATAATATCAAGAAGATGAGAACATATCAGGAATATTATTCTTCTGTTCATTTATTCATTCGGCTCATGAAAAGAGGAATAGAAGCAGATTCAGTCGCAAAGCTCGGAAACGCTTTCTTAGTCCAAGGAACCCCGTGAAAACCCATCTATGAAGAAAGCAAGAAGTAACATGATAAGAAGTGCCCCAACGACCAAGTAATTCCGTGGACTGGAGCAGCTCGATCTCACCCGTCTGTTGATTTCCATGATTGCCGGTTTCTTCTCTTCGATGTTCTCCCTTGTATGGTTCTACGGAACTCAATCAAAAGCAAATCAATTATGAACCATCTAACTACAAATATCTAATAGAGGAAGCTGACCAAAACTTGCACTATGAATAAACCGGAGACTGAGGATGCCGGGACGACGTCCACGCTCTCTCTAGGTAATAATTCTGCAACGCCGCCAAGATGCAGCCGCGGTCTCATCATCAAACTCGATCTCTCTGCACGCAATCGGAAATATGCTTACACTGGTTTCACGGTTGGAATGGGATGGCTCCTCCTCCTTCATGGGGGGCTGATGCTCTTCTCCTTGTCCTTCTTCCCCAACCTTTGATTCTTTACCAGAAGCCAACGTCGATCTTGAGCTCGCTTGTTTCTTTTGTTCAATATCAGCCTTCGACTTCCAGGCCGCTGGCCGTTCCCAGATATTGTCCTGATGGCTCCATTTCTGTAGTACGACGCTTCCTCCTGCGCCTTGCCTTTCTCCTTCTTGGTTCTGCCTTGATCTCCTCCTCCTTGATGAAGGGCTGATGCACTTCTCCTTGTCCTTTTTCCCCAGCCTTCGGTTCTTTACCAGAAGCTGACATAAATCTCGGGTTCTCTCGTTTCTCTTGCTCAATAATATCAGCCTTCTCATCAGCCTTATTCTTAGTTGATTCGACTCCCAGGTTGTTGGCTGTTCCCAAATCTTGTCCTGTCTCACCCTCTTCTTGTTCCGCCTCTGGTTCTTCCCCTGAGGCCAATATCAATCTTGGGATCCCATCTTCCGCTTGCTCCATCTCAGCCTCCCCAGCTTTCTTCTCAGCCAGTTCCACTTCGGGGCCAATGTTTGTGCTGAACTCTTGTCCTATCTCCCATCTTTCTTCCCCTATCTCTGATTCTTTCTCAAATGCTGATATCAGTCTTGGGTTCTCTTGCTTCTCTAGTCCAATATCAGCCTTCTTATCAGCTTTCTTCTGAGTCAATTCGACTTCTGCGCTGTCAGCTGCTCCAGACTCTTCTCCGGTCCCCGACTTTTCTTTCTCTGCCTCTGATTCTTTCTCGGAGGCTGGCATCAATCTCGATCTCTCTTGATTCTCTTGCTCAATGCCAGCCTCATCAGCTTTCTTCTGTGTGGGGCGGACGGTTTCTAGCTCGGAAGCACACGTGGACCCATGAGCCACGACAGTGTGTGCGTTATCCGTAGTCCACTCATAGGTTGACGGGGCTGGGATATCAAAATTAGTATCGTTTAGACCCCGGACAGCCTGATAAATATCTTGGGTAAGTCTCTGATCCTCTGGGTTCAAATCAGGTTGCTGCGCCCACAATGTAGCAAACTTTGGCAACCATGATTGGGATGCCTTCTCATACTTCACATTGCCGACGACGGTTGAACGACTAAGAATGGTAGACACTTCCTCTGCTTGAAGTACTTTCTCCCACCAGTGGAAACCCGAACTATTACTGGGTGGCTCCCGTGGTCGTAGTGCAGCCCGTGGCCTGTTGTCGGTCGGATGCCGCTGCCGAGAGCAGCCCATTGAGGGACGATGCTGGCCACTGGATGGCGCTGTTCTTGCCTGTTCCGGTGACGCATATGATGAAGATGTCTTGTCGCCGCTGGCATCTTCCGGATTCCGTTCGTCATTTCCTGGTGAGGGTTGTTGATCATTGGAAGATCCCGCCATAATATTGATGATGATAAACAGAAGATTCAACCGTAAATTCTTCCCCCGGGTTCTTGAGGTTTCCATGGAGAAACCAAGAAGGATATACATATGGCCTGGGATGATTTTGTGGGAAATATATACGTGGAGTGTGTGCAATCGCACGCGAAATTACTCTGAAATTCAATTTATTTTATTTGTTTATCCAATGATTACATTTTTTTTAATTCATGGAATGTTGACACAATCATACCATATCAACATGTCATGTAATGCAACAACCGTTGCAAAAGATACATATATACAGGTGGCTATAAAATGGAGGATTTTTCCAAATTTAACCCATTATACATTTATGCATTCATTTTACTATATAAGATATAGATTGGCGTTGCACGGATTCCCATTTCTAGGATGTGGACTCCCCTGGCTTCATTGTTTCAGTGAGAATAACAGCGCTTAATCCAAACCGATTTAAATACAGAAGACATGGCGTGCAGGTTCTCATTAACCGAATCATTGTAGGTATGATGGTAGACGCCCGAGGCCAATGTTCATAAATCTCTTGCACGATGAAGCTATGTCTTTCGTTCGATTTGTTGAATCGTGGGAATTTGATAGCGTGAAAGGGTAACGGGGGCACCGCCTTTTCAGTGCACCAAACCAGTTATTTCCATCTTCTTACTATGAAGTACATGTCACGGGACCAATGCAAGAATCGAATTTTTCCGCGTCCTGCTGGCGTTAACAGCTCCACCTATCAACCAACACTTACTTGCAATCGGGTTTTGATGTCACTTGTTACACGATCACACCACATGGGAACAAATGCGAGCAATATAAACAGGGAAAACTCCACTTGTATTCACAATTGTACAAGTATGAAAAACCATTTGCAAGATNCACTTGTATTCACAATTGTACAAGTATGAAAAATTATTTGCAAGAGCAAACTCACTTAGTTTATCAAATATATGCCTCATAACCTCCACGCCGCTTACACCCCTCATTCGACACACCCTAACCCGACACACTTTGGCGTTACAAGGGTAAACGAGACTCACTTCCCGCTCACCGCTGAGCTACAACTTGCAGCAACAACTCTATGCTCTGCCTCCCATACTCTCCCTCATGTTTTCCAGCTCTCTCTAACTGCTCTCCTTGGCTCTCCTCTCTAAGATGCCTTGAGACTTTTGTGGCTTTTCCTCTAAGAATTCTGGATCGCTCTCTCAAATGAGATTGAACACCCCCTATACAGAGGTGCTTGACAGACTAGATATGACGGTTGATATACTTGAATTCTTTGATTCTCTCCATCATATATCAATCCGTCCAATCTTGGCTCTCAATCTGTAATCTCCAAGATTGTGTCTTTAACAGATTGATTTGTCATATCTGAAGAGAAGCTCTCCTCGATTGTCTATTATCACATGATCTTCTAACTTGATCATGTTCGTCCCACCTAGACAGCTTTTCGGCCGCACTTGAACAGCTTCTCGGATGCACCTGGACAACTACACCCTAGTTGGTTCCTGATTGATCACTAGCCGCTCTGTATGAGGAAACAATTGATTCTTTCCATGTTGATGTTAATGATCCTTATCCTGTGAGCACCGATCCTACACTCCACAGCATTCTGCACACCTTCTGTGAGTAGTCNCTTATCCTGTGAGCACCGATCCTACACTCCACAACATTTCGCACACCTTCTGTGAGTAGTCCGCTCCACACACTTGATCATCGGGTCCTGCATGATCAAGACTCCACTTGCTTGTCTACATCTTTACTTGTCCACCATGCACTATTGCCGACCAGCAACACATGGCTCCATCGATCGACCCCGACATGAAGTGATCAAGTGCCTCTCGATCACTCTCCGCTCATGCCTTAGCGTTTTTAGGTTGTCTTTAGCGATCATCCATCTTGTATTGGTTGATTAGCATCAACCCCAAGGCCTTAGCACTTGCCTTCCACCCACCAAGTACTTGCTCCACACCGCTCTGCTTGATTGCTCAAGCAAGCCTCTTGTCCAACTTAGCCTCTTGACTACAAACCTTCTCTTTATGTGCCCTACATTAGCACGTATGTGCTCTCGCAGTCACGAGGTACAACCTGCAGTACGCATTACTTCGACTCATAACTCATGGCCACATCAGTACATGTTTCATTCAATAGAATTAAAGCTTCACATAAGATGTGTTTGGTTGGATTTCAAATTAACTTCTAGGAGATCATGTCTCATGTATCTATATGTTCTCGACAAAATAAGTGTGTGTCTCCAACATGTACGGTTGATCGAGATGTTTCGAGATTAAGAGTCTTAATGAGTAATATTGTAACATGAGAACGCGCTTTGAAGAATACACGAATCGATCCTGCTGAATTTTATCTTATTTTTTTGATGAGAATCACACTCACGTAACCATCGTTTTGGCATCACATCACCACCAATTACTCTGGAACTTGAACAGCTCTTATGTGGATGAACACAAGAGTAGGCAGCATGAAAGGAGCAGCAAATACAAGAAAAATGCTTTATCTTATTGCTTATAACTCTCTTCGTTTTATCTACTCCATCGGTTCAGAGTAAGGGCTGCCAACGATCTTACCATAACTAGAGCAAGTAGCCAGACAAAGCAATGGAGAACACAACCAATGCATCCATTTTTGGGGGCAAATCATCCGGATGAATCAGTTGAAATGCTTAAATATTCAGAACAGAATCTGATGTGTCCTTAATTTGCCTTTGCGAGTCTTATTATATAGATCAGCAGTCTGCAGCAGTGTTACTTAGTATAGATGAAGCACCCATGGGCTATATCATCAAGACAATTTCTGGTTCAGGCGGAGCACCTCAGTTTAAGGAAACAAGTACAAGAAGTTGCTCAACAAACATTGGGTACTAGAAATCGGAACCGGAAAGGCGTCAAACACAATATTCTGGGGAGGGTTTAATGCGATAACCTATTCTGGTAAAGAGGCCCAAAAGATCACCGCCGGTTGCATCACCAATTTATTATGCTCACGGTAGATGCCCAGCTTCATTATAAAACGATCAGAATTGGCTTGAAGAGAGGAATTGATGAAGAACATGCTCTGCTCTTGTACCTAAACTTCAAGAATGACAGACCACCACCAGGATTCATTCTTCCCTCTGCCTCTTTTCAAGTGTGGGATGAACGAACCGAAGAATGACATCGCTAAGGTTATCATGTTTTCAAGAGTAGAGTGAATAACAAACGCTAGCTCACACTGTTGGTGAGTAAGGTCAAGTATTCATTTATTCATCTGTCGCTGGGTCCAAGGAAAAGTAAAGAAAGAAAGAGAGCACGAATTGCCGAGGTACTAAGTACTAACAGTTCAATTTCTGCGTCCTCGCCCCTGTTGCCATTAAAACCATGAGAAACTGTCAGCCGACAACAAAATGAAAAGCTAAGGACAACCCAGAACTCTGCTACTGCTGCTGCCTCTTTCCTCAATATCTCTCTCAATCCTGATGCATCCACGGTAGCAATACGTACCCGCTGACGACGACGCAAGTGGGGCGGCACAGGCGCTCTATTGGCTAAGTTGTCAAGATTTGGAAATTCATTCCTATCATTGATGTCAAAGAGCAGTTCCTCCTCTTCCTTTGGCTGTTGTTCCTGTGCCTCTAACTCTTCCTTCGGTTCTTCCCGTGCCTCAAACTCTTCCTCTGGTTGTTCTTCTTGCACTTGAAGCTCTTCCTGTGGCTGTCCTTCCTCCGGTTCAGTATCAGCTATCTCAGCTTTCTCCCGAGTCGATTCCACTTCCAAGTGGACGGCTGTTCTGAAATCTTGTCCTGCCTCTCCCTCTTCTTGCTCCGCCTCTGATTCTTTCCTGGAGGCCGGGCTTTCTTGTTTCTCTTGTCCAGTGTCAGCCTTGTCGGCATTCTTCTCAGCCGGTTCCCCTTCTAGACCATCAGTCGTTCTGGACTCTTGTCCTGTCCCCCCCTCCCTCTCTTCTTGGATCACGAATCTCTGAATCGTTGGGGATGCTTGGGCCACCTCTTCATGATTGGCATTGGCAACACGCCATGAAAGATTAAAAATGGAACGAATCTCGTTTGCTGCATACTCGGACCACCTGTTGTTGTCGTTCCAGCAATAGTTACGGAGCTGTTGTGGGTCGCCGGGAACTGCCCCAGACGTTGACGCGCAGTGGACGTTATCCGCGCCCTGCGGAAGACGTAGTGGGGAGCGCCGAGGGGGGCCAATAGGCCCTAGGCGGG
>CXYZ01003352.1:136957-151545 GCA_900006705.1 Sonneratia caseolaris | reverse complement strand
TTGGCCGGTTTTCTCATCGGTTCAATTAGATTTATTGGTTCAAGTGAAAGCTGTNCCGGGGGAGTGGCCGGTTCCCAGTCGAACCGGCCGGCCCGGTCTGGTTTTAAAAACTATGGTTCAGACAACAGAAGCCGATGACTGAGTAGCGACGCCTTCATGTCCGGGCACAACATGTCATGAACATTTTGCAGGACTGGGATAAGGGCTCCCGTGACACGATCTCGGTTTTATAAACTACGGGATCTCGGTTCTGTGATTCTAATTTCCTGCTTCAACTCGCAGGATCTTCGCGTAGGTACCACAAAAATTATGAAGAATGCTTCAGTAGAATAATAATAATAATAAAAACCATGTATCCGACTGTTTAGATGATCTCCCATACTCAGTTGTCTCTCCGATAAGGTATCAGATCGTGAGACCGTCCAATAAAAAAATTGATCATGAAAAAGTGACGCCTGATTATCCATTAAGGTGCTCTAGGGATTCATTTTTTCTTTTATCTTGTTAATTTCCTTTTAAAATAGATAATGATAGCTTATTTTAATCTTTCATATATGCCTATATCATGATTTATAATCAAGCCAACCTATAATCAATCGGGCCAAATAGTTCCAGACCTATCTTAAACCGGTCCGAACCAATCATTTTAACAATACTATCAACAACGACCATGGCATAAAGAAGAACGATGTCGGGAGGAAAGAGCCCCGAACAGGTGAAAGAACAAGCTACCTTATATATCCACATTAGTAGGGTTTTAGATATCAAATTGATCTATGGAATACCGTCCCGGAAGCTTTGATTATACCTTCTTGGATTAGATAATCGCATTTCTTATTCGTTCCTCATAAGTTCCCCTACTACAGATGCATGCCACGTCGGCCGGACTGTCATTAGTCAAAGTGAAGAGATCGTGGTAAGTCAAGGGCGGCCCTGAGACCATAGTTTTAGATTGCAGTAAAGGCGAGAGGTCTTCGATGGCTTACTTCGTCGACTGTAGCCCATTCGGGTCTGGTCCACTTCGATGTTCAATTTTTGGGAATTTAGTAGCATGACAAGGAAAAACTAATGCTGAATGCATGTTCCAATGATTTTTTTTTTTGAGAGAGAGAGAGAGAGAGATCAGTATTCTGCCTAATCAATTTCACATTAATTTATAGCTTTTATCGAATTTAGGGGGAAGGGGAATGCAAATGGCTGATGATGTTTCGGCATTATGGTCTGTTGGATCAGTTGAGAAAATTCTATATAGCAATCGGCCGTATTGAATAGACAACCGTTTTCCCTGGAAAGTTGATTGGATATTTGATCTGTTTTATAAATGGGCCGAAAGGAAGCCCATAGTTGCGGCCCACAGCCCACCTGGTGGTGCTGAACCGGATCTCAAGCCCGAATTCGACGGTGACTGACCAAGAAACGAGCTTGCTCAAGCTCAAATTTTGAATGCCGGGAATGGGGTCAGTGATTAGTTTCCAGAATTTTATAATTGAATATCTAGCGGGTTTGTAAGATATCATACCATGTCGAGCTCAAAGGTTGAAATCATTAATCGTCATGTCCAATTTCCATATGTTTTCAGTATTTTCTTTATATTTAACTGGTCTAATGACACCAAGCCCCACATCCAGACTTAATGTGTCGTAAGTCAACATTAAGAGACTTGAGATTATCACCACCCACTGGCATGACTCTTTCGGGTCAGATATGAACGCAGACCAGAATTTTATGCCTGCAACAATTGTCAATCAGAATTAGGTGCCGTGGGGCAAAAGGAACGGTTTGCAACGCAAAGTACAGTCATTGATCCGAGTCTTTCAAATCCAGCGGGCAACAGATTGCTACAATTGGTTACATCTGCGCTAGGGAAGAGAGCCAGTGCTTTTCAAGCCAACTCACTAGGAGGACCCTGCCCGATTGTGCGCTCATTGACTCAATCTCGCGGGAGGGTTGACTCCACGAGATTTTAGATTCTGTTTCCCCATTTTCAATCCTCCGTGTAGTAATATAATTAAACAATTCATGAAATTTGTTTGACTGTCGAACAGCAGCCAGGTCAGCACATGTGTTTTTAAGTTTACAGATATTTATTCATATGTCACCTTTTTTATTTTGGATAAGACTGAAAGGTGAAGCAGTATGGTATCTAGGACAAAACATGATGAATTAATTTGTATCACATATGAGATACAGATTTTGGCTGAACTCTTGATCTTACCTAACCAATTAAATATCTAAGTCCCAACGAAACAGTCCATGGAGCAGACACGACAACAATTGTTGAAGCTAATTGAGCTCTTTTGGCCCAGTGAGCAAGCCAACGAACACCCCAGTTGCGTTTGTTCTTTCATTGAATAACTAGTCCTGTGGCATTCATCGCTTGATCTCTACACATTCATCGGGTCATCGTTATTCAACTAGGTTGGAGCATGTCTACCTAAGCAAGTTGATTTACGTAATTTGGTGATTCTTTATCTTCGATAAAATCTTGAATTTAAATTTTGTGAATAAAGAGAGTTCAAATATAGAGATATGAAATTATATGAGATAACTTTTTTTTAACAATAAAAGCACTTTATAGTTAAGTAATTAAAAGCTTCCTTTATTGACTAAAATGGTTATAAAAAAATGAAAAAGCATGAATGTAGTACCAGTTGCTTAACTTGAACGGGTCTCACTGATAGAAAACGTGTGAGAGGGGATGAGATGGTGGTCTTCTTCTTCTTCTTCTTCTCTCTCGAATATTAGGGTTTGTGATTTACTAATAAAGGATGAAAATCGATTTGATCGCAATCAACGTTTAACAGTATTCATTCTCCATGTATTCCAAATAGGGAATTAATTAATAAATTAGGGGAAAAAAGTATCGATTAGTTTTGTGCATGTGTGATGGAGAGGGCAGATAGAGAGAGAAAGAGAGAGACAGGGAGGTCAGTAATAGGATAAAAGGGGAGCAAGAAATGATCCGGTAATTACATAATTAGTGAGTTTATCATCATAATTATTTTTAATTTGATGGCTATTAAAAGGTAAATTTATGAGAAATGAGGCTATACACGCAGCTGGCATCATTATGTTGGACTTTGGACATTTTCATTATTCCCATTTATTATCCTCCTCATCCTACCCCTATTCTGAATTTATAAACATATTCAATTACCCAAAAAAATTAAAGTAATTATTTAAAAAAATTGAACTTAATATATCATGAGCATGTTCGAAGAGAAAATAAGATGAGAAGAAGAATTCCTCTCCATATAATTGTTAAACCTATGATATATATCATATAACCGTTATATAAAATACATTCTCCTAGTATAATGGCAAATAGCAAATTTGGTTCTCACTCCTATGATTACACACGAAAAAAATGATATTGTTTCATATGCGTAACATTGAATTAAAAAAATATTTTCACTAAAGTCGGCAAGACAATAGAGACAATTTAATTATAATCATTGTTTCATCTGATAATACTAGTATATTTTTTCAGTTATGTAGGAGGCTCACAAACCTATAAAGGAACACGAGGAAACGAGGATAAAGAGATGCAGATGAGTCTTACGATGAAAATTTAACACATAATCTATTAATTATTAAATCGAGAGTGGTGTTATCGTACCGAGCTTCTTTTTTTACGAACATATTTGAAAATGGCTCACTCTAGCCTTCATTATTGCGAGGTTTAGGAAATCCGTGTCTCATGGGTCACAAAATTCAAATCGAAGCATTATTGATACCTAAGCTTTAACCAACCGGGTGTTCTTGTCTTTCTGATACGAGAAAATATAATAAGAAGAAGAAGAAGACAGCGCATTGCCTTCGTCCCTCTTTACGCGGGACTGCAGGCTTTAAGAGTACCGACACGTGCTCCTCCTTTACCATTTTTCTTTTCCTTATCAACTTGGTTGCCGGGGGCATTTCTGCACTTAGAAAATCGGGTCGGCAATTCATCGGACCCGACTCCAGCCAAGCTATTGCGTATATTGTATCGTATCGCCTGCACCATTTCAATCGTGCGTGCAGTCCTGTCACAGCATAAAGATTAAATCTCATGTCTTAGAACAATATATTGTTGTGAAATAGGTTATTTATTGACTGAATTTTATCAACTTTTATACCATATGGACAAGCTGTGATTAGGTTGAAACTCAAGTAAAATTATGGTAGAAAATTACAATTTCTTCGTGTGCATTTAACAAATTTAAAAGGGTACAATATTGATGAAGTATCACGGGGACTAAGATTGCACATCGAGAGAGATAAAATTAAAATCCGTACAATCGGATGTACTTGAATCAGAAGAGAACTCACATCTCACGGAGGATAAATTTCACACTTACTATTCGAGTTTGTCGTGAGTTGTAACGCGAGGACAGAAAGTAAAGCTTTCCTCGTCATTAGCTCGTCTTGTCTCGGGGAAATTCTATAGTCACAGTGGATGGTTCCATCACATGATTGCACGAGTGAAAACATTCGTTCCACTAAAATGACGTGGAAAACATTGAAGTACTTTTCTTGCTCCTTGCAACCAGAAGCAGCAATCATTTTAACGTTTCCAACTTTCTATGAGCCACTAATGTAACTTATTTTCCAACTACTGCTGTTTCACTGTACTCTACCGTATCACATTAAAACTCTACTCGCGGTAGAGATTTATGGGACTAGTTTCTCCCAAGTTAGTGATCCTATTTTATCGTGTATGAACAGGAAAGATATAGATTAAATTATCAAGATGAGTGAGTGAATTAGGTGCCGGTGAAATATGTACGTAAATTATATATCTTCTTCTTCTGATCACGACTTTTTTCCTTTTTAACCGCATGATTATGAAACAGGGCATAAAATAGTGCTTGTGGGTCTTGTCTTATGAGACATAATTGTGTGCCAAACGAAAATGTCTCTTCTCATGGTGTGACAGATTAGCATTGAAGATGTACATGTAATTGTACTTCGATCCAGTCCTATCACATGTGAAGTCTTACGGATTAAATAAAAGCAAGAGAATAATACGGGTGGATTTTCATTTTAGTGAATACAATTTCAATTGTTAAGTTAATACCAATTTGTTTATCGCCCCCAGAAAACTTCTGACCCTGTCGATGATCGCTAGCCTCATTGCAGAAACTGACCCTGCATCGACATCGCCTTTGGCCTTGGCGACAACGTGTTTCAAGTGAATATCGGATTATATGTGGAGTTTGAACAACGAAAGCTCGATGTGTTGTCAATTCAAGAACACTTTGTCCTTTATTAGACTATTCGACAAAACGCTGGAGGGTAAAAAGGTTCATGCAAATATTGCATCGCTCTCGATCTAAAATTAAAATCCCTTACAATTAATTTTTATTATTAAAAATGCTCTGTCTTCACGTTCTTCTTTTCCTTGTATCCTTCGAATCACTATCGGTTGTACCATGCTCCGATGAATTATTGAACCTTGCAGTGCGGTTACATGTCCACTATAGCCTGCAGGTCATAATTCAGATCACTCAATCCTCTTCCGTCGTCACCTTCGTTAACGTCACCCCCCACACACGAGCATTATGACCAGTAGATATCGTATTGGCATTTCAGAATTTTATTCATCCCAAAAATTTAATGGGTTTCAATTAATTTAATTTGCATAGATTGACCTCGCAAGAGGTAAAACTTTTGATCATATATGATTTAATTCATTCATAATACTCGAATTTACAATCCTTTGCATAATAGAAAAAGAGAATTAAACTATCTTAATAAACTCATATTGATATTCAAGATCTCTGTTATTAGGACCGATCCAAACATAGACATTGTATGCAATAAATCGGCGGTGGTCTTCCTCGGCCGAGGGCAAGGAATGAACCGTTCGACTTCTTGACAGCAACTCGAGGCGAGCCGCTAGCATCATAATGAAAGTTGAATTATATGGCACCTGGTGTGTGCAAACTTAAACGATCTTCACAAGTTGTTGGTCAACTCTTTGCAGTCAACGAGGCCAAATACGATAATTTTGACGGTCATATCTTTGGTGGGTCTGGCAATTACGTGTGGCGATTTCCCTCTAAGCGCACACAATAATGAACTCGACCAAATGTGTTTTTTCAGCTGTCACTTGGCAATGCTATAGGAGTCTACTCGTCCATTATCGGTACGATGAACTTCAAGTAGGCTCTACCTGAGTACAAAATCAATCATAAACTAAACAATCTACCATCATTTTCTTGCTAAATAGACCGGAAAATTTGTATATAGCCGGGCTACATATCAAACTTGAACAGGGCTTAAATGGTCTTCTAAGTTAAATATATATGTGGGAAATATATTTCATACATATTCCACAAATTTTAGGTTATTATCTTTTAAAGCGGTAGATAAAGGGAATCGATCCTACCTTGATGTATAACGAGAAGCACACTGCGAGATGCATGTGAATGGTGGTTGTGATCCTAATCCGCTCTACCATCTTCTTCTGCCATTATTTCATTAGTTTGCCACGTTCTATCATCTTCTTCCGCTATTATTTCATCATTTAGGGAGTCTACCTATAGAGGCTCAACGATCAATGTGTATACCTAGGAATTGTAACAATTCCTCCCAAGGGGTCGAATCACGTCATTTGAAATACGTGTCCACTGTGCGTCAAGAAATTGTGCGTATAATTTTCACCCAAAAAGAAAGGGGAAATGTATGTATTCTATCTCTCTCATAAGCCACTTAAGTCTGTCTCTATACATGAAGATAATCATTGTGCCAATGTGGAGTTTGAAACCAACACGATTGCGTACTTACATAAACCAAGTGCACACAGTCGACAGGGAACAGCCCTTCATGATTTACTGAGAAAGCATTAGCTTTTTAAAGCGGACGCGTGCGACTACTCTATCTAAACAGGGACATTGCTGCTTTCTCTCCCTTTCACGGTCAAATTAATGGTTTTTTTTCCCCTCCCTCGGTAGAAATGAAAATTTGACCATGTGATTAACATTTTCATCCCAATAATCAAATATTTGTAAGTTCAATTTAATTTTTTAATTTTTTTTAATTCATAAATATCTTATATAATAATAATAATAATAATAATAATAATAAGGTGAAATCTTCAAGAATGAAAGAAGAAAATGAAAAAATAAATCTATAATATCTTAATTATATATTAACGTGACTGTGATATAATCTTTTTTTTAACTAATGAGTGCAATATTTTTTTTGGATTTATCGCATTTCTACAGCCTCATCATCCTTCACAATCTTTATCCCACTTTCTGGAAAACTGTAGCACTCATTTTTAGAAATCTTTTTTTTTTTTGCGAAGATTATTTTATGAATGTAACGGATGACTATCGCACTGAATTTATCTTTACCGGATGATTTGACTGTGGAATTGCGGAGATGCCGCCCCTCCCTCGATGGCAGCTCAATTGAAACCGTATATCCTCTTCCGCATACTTTGATGGGATCCTTTTGGACTTCCACAGGTTCAAGGGTTTTCAATGACCGCAATGTCAGGGGGAGAAGGGACTTTACTTACTCAAATATATTGGTTGCCAGCTTATTGTCGTGCACTACGCACTGTCTCCACATTGTACCATACATACATCGATTTGAAGTTTGTACGATTGGATTTTTTTTCCCCCTTAAATCAAGCTTTAGTAATATAGTTTCATTTAAAACTAATACATATCAACTTCATGCGTAGGAACGTGTGCAAAATATGATCTTAATCATAGAATAATATTGCAAGTGAAGTGAACATCTTTCCATCATAGAATAGAATAATATTGTAAGTGAAGTGAACATCTTTCTATCATAGAACAAATATTTGACAATCCTATGTTGTTTCTCGACGATTATGAGTTTTCTTATAACTTTTCTTAATAAATTCGAAAATAGATGAGAGAAAAAATGAAATAAAGATATATATAAATTTTTTTATAAGAATTAGATTCAAAATTTTTCGATTTTAATATTTATTGCGTAACTGTTTTTAGTTTTTACAACCATGTTTGTGTCAATTGGTACAAATGTTTTTGAAATTTTATTAAAATTTCCCAGAAGCATCTGCAAATTTTTTACATATTAACCTACAAAGATTCCCCATAAGAAAAAAAAACACACACACACACGCGCGCAGATTCTATCTACCTATTAATTTAGGTTTTGTGTGGTAAATTCTAGGTACGATCCGAGTTAACTGTTCTGTAAAAATGCGCCCATAGGAAATGGGCAATCTGCAGAGAGAAAAACCATTTTCAGCATAAGAGAACAAAATCCTTTTTCCTCTCAGTAAGTTTTTTTTTTTTCTTCTAAGCATAGGCTAAGGACCCATACTCAGAGAATGGTATCCCAACACGTGTTTAGACATTGTAGATTTTAAACCCACTGTGATGAGTGGACCTCGTGATTTCTAGAGAGCAAAATTTTATAATGACGCATGAAAAGTGAATAAGAGTCTTGATAAAGCTCAAATACGACAATTCCTTTGGGCGATGTCTTTTCAAGGATCAACGTATGTGGGTAAACGTCCAAGAATACCAACCAACGTCTAGTCAATTTGTCGAGGTTGTAGACTCTGGGCATGTCATGATAAGTCGATCTCATAAGTTCACCTGTAATGCACACTAATTTACAAGTTCTTCACTATATTATGTGTTTATGATAGGATGAATTTATAAATTAATTAATGTTCATGATTAAGAAATAAGCTTATTGCGTTCTTAATTAAAAAAAATTTAAGAGCACCATTTTTTTCCAACAATAAGAGGTGCCTTATAAATAATAAAATTGCGGATAATAACTCTTGTACATTTCACATCACGCACTCTGGATCCACTATGAAAGGTCCACCTCATCATGTAGAATATCGAAGAGCCCCGCTTTTAAGGGTCGGTGAAAGTTTTGGTCGAAAACGACATGGCTCGGCAGGTTCAATGTATTGGGTTTTATTTTTATATGTTTTTTAATTATATACAAAATAAGTACCTTTAGAAATGGATAAAAGATTAGAAGAATAAAAGAAAAATTATAATAACATGTACGTATATTTATGTACTGTCCATTAATAATAATTCATATCTGATGGTAAGAAATACGGTATATGTGAATTACTTTTGATACCTAACAAATACGCTGGTCAGAAAATACACATAAGCTAAAGCACGCGTGATTCGGAGCCGCCCCGAGAAGGGATTCAAACGGGGAGACTGGCCGTGAGAAGGAACATAACCTACAAACGCTAACAGCACATCCCCCTGACATATACTTCCTCTCTCGGGTCAAAGGGACGGTTCCGATATGATAAAACTACCCAACGGACGAAATTACTTGCACGAGCTCCCGTGGTTCTTTTTTCTTTTTTATCGATCATCAAACGTATGGGCAATATGTTACGAACCACAATGGGTCATCGAGTTTAACTGGCAATTGGCACCGGGCGGTCTCATCTTCGGGGTTTTCTTCCCCCTTATATAAACCAAGCTTAATTAATAACAAGTGCAACCTTACCTAATAAGTACAACCTAATAATCTAGACTAGCTTAGGTGATTGTTCATGTTTAGCAAATAATTAATTAAAATTCTTCTTAATTACCATCTTCTCACTTAAATAAAATTTAATATCCTTATAAATAAAAATAATTATCATTAAAAAGAGTTTTATATTTTAATAAACTAATTAAAATTAAAATTAATACTATTCTATTTATAAATGTCACGTGTTATATATTATAGTGCCTATAGTCTCTAGCCTATACACTTCTCTGTTTTTTTATTAATTTTTTTTCTATTTTGGCCAAGCAATGTCTCGATTAATTGGCTAGCAACCCTGTTCACATTTGCACGTACAAGCTTATA
Organism: Sonneratia caseolaris; assembly: GCA_900006705.1. Lineage (NCBI taxonomy): Eukaryota > Viridiplantae > Streptophyta > Magnoliopsida > Myrtales > Lythraceae > Sonneratia > Sonneratia caseolaris. Next base: position 141,714 of record CXYZ01003352.1, on the reverse strand, counting down.
ATGATGATTTTTTCCAGCCAAAAAAAGAAAAATATATTACTTTTCTTCATCAATCAAGCTTATAATAATGATATGATTTGCCACGTCCGCTGCCGACATTGGTCATCTCTTTTATCTTACATATACATATATGTATATGCATATATGATACATGAAAGTTTTGAATTGGTTGAAGAGCCAGGAGGCATTTGCGATCATATAGGGCTCACATTTTTTTTTTATATTTCTTTTCAAACTTATTTATCACATTTACGAGAAAAAAAATCAAATCTTGAGGAAAAAAAGTATTCATTTCCCCGCGAGACTCATGGAAGGTTGAGTTTATACATAAATTATAAGAATAGAGATCATAATCAAACATCAACAATATAAAGCACAATAGGGGAAAAAACAAAGTTAACATAATTTTTTATCCTAAATTAGAAAATTTGAATTTTATTTTTATTGATGAGATTTTATATGCCTATTAATAAAAATAAATATTGAGATTTAATAGCACATACATCTATATGCACAAGTGAATATACATATATAATATNATTGAGATTTAATAGCACATACATCTATATGCATAAGTGAATATACATATATAATATATATATACACACATTGCATAGATAGGAATATCAATATTACATGGACGCCAGTACACGAAACAATCACGATTCCATGAAATAAAGCGCTTTGATTTGATAGCGTGATTGCAACATACTAATCAATTAACTTATTGGATATGTATACACACACACACATATATATATATATATAAACTAATCAATTTGTTCTTGAACAATAAAATAAAATAAAATAAATCCCAATTCCTAAAGGTGGGGAGTGCAATTAATATGGCAATGCTTTAGCGGGAAGCTGCAAAATTCTCAATTAGAATATCATTCATAATCAGTACGACGTGGTTAGCCCTTCACCCTGCACAAGCAACTAATAAACAATCGCACAAATTCTGTGATCATTCTCGCCTGTGCTCCTTCTCTCACTCTTCCCTTTAGTGAGAAGTTCTAAATACAAATCCGAGAATCCACCGGATTTTAAAAGTTGTTTACTTAAGCGATGAATTATTATAATTTTTTTTCTAGTTAAAGACGAGAGAACTGTCGAGTGAATTTAAGAGAGCCAATATGCATAGATCAAATAATATATTATTTTGGAGTAGTGTAACAAGAGAATATATATATATATATACATATATTGTTTATCATGTCTGCACCTATAAATATATTCGTTGATTTATTGTAAATCCAATTAATACTTCTACACGCATACCATTAATCACAAGACAGCCTTGATGAAGATTTTCTTTTAATTTTTTTTTATTTCTCGGGAGATTATGAGCGTAGAAAAGAATATGAGACAATACGGAGGGCTGGTTCGTTACCCTCCGAATTTCCCGTCGTGAGCAATGGCACCAACCACGAATGCATTGGCTGCTTGGGAAATTGATTTTTTTTTATTTTAAAAATAAAACCCCACCACATGGAATAATATAATTTGGAGAAGTTTTGTTTATTGGGCGCATATTGATAAATCGGTATTTAGTGGGAGGTGGATCCCCTCGCTTTTCAATCTCAATTTGCACAGTTAACTGCGTGCATTAAACATTTGCGGCCATTAATTAAAAAAAGAAAGCGTGGGGGTGCCCTACAATCAGAGACGAACAATGGATTGTATTATGAGACAATGTCGGCAAGAATCCTCTCTCTCTCTCTCTATATATATATATAATTTGATAAATAAATCATATAATATTTAAATGTGTCCAAACAATCCTTATATATCAAAGTCCATTCTATTACTTAACTTAATAAAAAATACCAAAATATATTTAACTCCATTATTTTTGTCTTATAATGGGCATTGCCACTTGTTGAGTGGGACAAAATTTTTATTTGACGTGTGTATAGTGGAGGAAAGCATGATAAATGGCCATACTTCTGGAGGGATTCCCCTTTCGATAATAGGCACAGTAACCGGTATGCGATGGTATGGTATTAATAATAAGATTATTTTATAAAATATTTAAAATTTTAAACACTTCTTTTATTCTTATTAATATCATATTATCGTATTATTCACGTTAAATAAAAATATTGCAAAACTCAGCAGGTGGCAATACCGCACAGGACAAAGATAACAGCGCTACAGGCAGCACTTTGACATTTCCGTTAAGTTTAATAACGGAATAAATTTTAATATATATGATTTAGTTTAATCAATTTAAAACTTATAAAATTTATTTATTATATACTTCTAATAAGAAAACATATGGAATATTTGACAACATTATTATCTCATTGGACAATGCACATTGGAACCCTAAAGTACGGTTACTTACACAATGAAAAAATAAAATAGAATAAAACAATTCTCATTCGTGTGCTAGCTATGTAGACACGCGAGCCACGCCCCCTAGGGAATTAAATTCTCGGCTTACGTTAGGATAGTGACCACATCATTTCATTGGAAAAGGGATGTATACACCCAAGTGCAGATAAAGTGAACTACATGTCTTTATTCCATCGAATGATAAGTGAAGTTGGCATCCATCATCTGAAGCTCGGGGATAGAATATGGGCGTCCTTGAAGGCATATATAGGAAATTCAACCTTTTAATCCATCGACAATTATACATACTATTTATACGTGCGGTGGCCGAAACAGTAATAGGATTGAAATTAAGTCGAGTTTATCTTTATGCAGTGGACATGTGTATCATCATGTAAACCACTAGAAACAAGCAAGCAATCAGATAAAAGTTTAGGATTTGTAAATTTTATACCTTTTCTTCCTCTAGAGAATTTAACTCTAGTGGGGTTGATCCAATTAGGAAGTAAAAATCTTTCAATACAAATTACGTATATTCATAGTATTTAAATATGATATATTATTTAAAGAAAAAATATAAATATTTATCTATTTATTAGGGAACGGAATTTAGGACAAACAAATCTTAAGTAATCCAATGCAATGGAATTTGATGAGGGGGGTATTACCTATTTTACTTAATTTACATTTTAAATATTTTTCATATAGATTTCATAAAATAAAAATAGTTGGTTACAGGCCAAGATTACTTAAAAAGCACATTATTTTAGGAGGTCGGTGATGGACACATGGTTCAGCAAGACATAAAATAATCTGATTAATTAATTTTTAACAAAAAATGAAAATATTCCCTAATATATATATATATATATATATATACATAACGTCAAAAGGCGCTTAGACGCGACGCATGATCGAACGCAGAATGTTTTCCCACTTTTTTTTTTTTGAAAGAACTTTTTCCGGATGAACACATCTTATCGTGGCAGAAAAATTAGTATTTCTAAATAATATGGTATTGATTGTTGAGCGCAGTTATATTCTTTAGTATCACATTAAGGTTTCATCATATAGTTATTTATTAATAATTATAATAACAATTATATATATTTATTATTTTATCACTTGAATTATATATATTAAAAACGATTCATTTAATTATATATATTTTATTCTATAATATATCAAAGTTCTAATATTAAGTGTGATCTGACATAATAATTATTTGCTAATATAATATAATGATATTTTTATAAGTTGATAATACGGCATGCTAATGTGATAAAATTTTACTGAAGTGATGTGATAATGTAGCGAAAATTCTGTTAATGTATCATGGCATTAAATATTACGCCAACAAATCGTTAAAATTAAATTTTAAATATATTAAATAATAAAATCTATAAAACTGAAAGATTATTTTGAAGCATATATAATCTAAATATAAAAATACTATAATTCAATCTTTATATTAATATATGTACTTCCAATTTTATTTTTCTTATGATAACTTGGTGGAGGTGCAGGTGTATTATATATATATATATATATATATATATATATATATTAATTTGACTATTTTGTGACACTATATTCCCTGGATGTACACTGCTTCGATTTCCATGATTCATACTTCTTTTGTGGACCTCGTTTTTAATTTCTTGGTGGTCCATTTCCCTGCAGAATTGGGAATCAGAAAGGGGGAAAAAATCAGTGGAAGGAACGTATGAAGCCAAAAATAAAAAATAAAAAATATTATAAATATAAAATTGAAATATATATATGTATATATATATATAGAGTAGAGGAAAATAATTACAGCTAAAGATGGAGATTTGCACAGGAGGGTTCCAAGTGTGTTATGGCTCATGTTTACACCTGCAGTCAATCGGCCATGAATCAACTCTCAGAAATTCGATTATCGGATAAAGAAATGGAAAATGTAACGACATAATTTATGGAGATTCAGTTTCATCCATATGTACTAGCTGGACGCTTGCTTGCGTTACTTTGCATAGTACATATTATCTCAATGAAAACGATTAGGCATATTACCTCAAAGTTAAAGCAAGTAATTAATTACAATTAGTTTTTTGATAATGATTGAATTGGTTAAAATTAAAATATCTAATTCGATTGTAAAATAAGTAAAATGAAAAGAGAAATGTAAAAGTTAAAAAGAAGGAGAATAAAAATAATAAGGGAAAAAAATTTTAACCTGCACAATCTTTTTTTTAACCCAATTCCGGAAATTCGTAATTGTTTTTGGGGGGAATTTTGACCCTTAGAGAAAATAATGAATCGTGATGCCGCATGAACTTTGTGAATTCTATCAGATAAATTAGGGAAAATTATACGAAAAATTATTATATTTTCTCTTTTTTAATATGCATAATATTTAATATTTTAAAAATATA
>CXYZ01003352.1:123753-136563 GCA_900006705.1 Sonneratia caseolaris | reverse complement strand
TTAAAAATATATATATGATATTTATTTATTTTTTTAATAAAATATCATGAATATTAATAATATTAATTTTTTTTCATAAACGGCTAACGTGGTGGGTTTACGTGCTGCACACCTTGACATATGGCAGCTCATAAGAAGTGCTCAAGCATAAAAAAAAAAAAAAGTGTCAAATTATCACAATTATATTAGTAATTAATGAAAAATTTTAATATCGTTAGTACTCGTTTTATTTTGTAAACAAACTGTTAAATGCCATATATAAATATTTTAATATTGAATGTTATGTGTATTTTAAAATTTTTTTAAAAATATCATGATTTCTATGCAATTTCCTGATAAATTAACTTTAACAAGTTCACAAGTTTTTCACAACTGTTTTTCAAACCAAACCGATCCAATTATATTTAATTAATCGTACATACTTTCTAAGAGAGGCATAAACCGGTTAATCGAACTAAAAGAATAAATTCTGTAGGATTCATTTATTTTGAAGTAAAATTGATAATGTATGAACATCCCAAATTGAATTGAAACGGGTATGTGGTTCGATTTGGTTCAATTTGGCTGGAAACCTATCCTTTTCTTAATAACCAAACCAGGCACAGTTCCCTTGTGCGCAGACGCCCGCAATGCGCAGAGTATGGAGCATGATGGATCAATGAGAGGCGAGGAGAGATTAAATGTGTGGAAAAGTCAAAGTGTCAAAAGTTGAAGAAGCCACACGCTACTGAACACGGTAATTAGCCTTAAGTGCCCTATTACTTAATTAGTTCACTAAAATTTTGCGGCTACGTCTCTCTCTCTCTCTCTCTCTCTCGCATGCCCAGCCAGCCCTGCCCCCCACCACCCCGGCCCCTCTATCTGTACTATCCTCCACCATTTTTCAAGCCTCCACCCCACCTATCTATAAAAGGCGTCGTCCCTCCTCCTCCTCCTCCCATCAACTTGCAGTTTCAACTTTCGAGTCTTTGCCCCTCTCTCTCTCTCTCTCTCTCTCTCTCTCTCTCATCTGCCCAAAAGAATCAAAGGCCTCTCTGCGTTCCTCCGATACTGCAGGAAACTTCTTTCCATGGATGCCAAATCGAGTCGATGCTTCAACTCCTCCATCATGACCGGCGATCACGATGAAGATCAGATGGACCTGAAGAGGGGGCCGTGGACGTTGGAGGAAGACCAAACCCTCATCGACTACATCGCCCACCATGGCGAAGGCCGCTGGAACTCTCTCGCTCGCTGTGCTGGTACTTACAGATTACTTTCCTCCCTCAATTTCTATAATCTCTTAAATTGCCTATTTTCAAGTATAAAGCGATGATTATATGCATGTGATATGCAGTCGAGAACCTTTTGGCCGACCCTGCTGTCGCTCTATTCAAATTTTGAGAGCTTTTTCCGACAAGAAACCTCGACGAAAATAGCTCTTATAGGATATGCTATGGCTGATGTTTAATCAACCAACAAAAACCTCTCTTTTTTTTTTCCATTTCTGGCGGAAAAGGGAAAGAAAATCCTTCTGATCTCTCTCTCGCTAGCTCTCTCTCTCTCTCTCTCTCTCTCTCTCTGGGGTATGGAGAAATCTACTTTTGTGTGTATGTGTATCTCCTGAATTGTGGGCTGAAATCAAGATTTCGTTTTCTCATCATTCCATGAGTTATAATTCATAGGATAGATGAGCTAAGAGTAGAATCTTACACGTTTTCTGCAAGGACAGTAGACCCCGATTTGCGAAGAAACTATAATATCCTGTCGGTAAGAAAGATCATTGATCATGTGAAGTGGGTTTTATGTTGAGACAAAAGGCTGGGAAGAAAAAAGAATATGAAATGGCAAGTTTATCAAATTCATTTTCATACCCCCACATATGGAAAAGGACGTACCACTAGAATAGAACTAATCCTCAAAGCTCATATTGCACTGCCCACTCTCTCCTGGGAAAAGTACGGGAGAGAAAATGATCTCTTCTTTTATCGTTTTGTGATAGACGATCACTTTGATAAAGCTTGGGTTTTTCGTTTTCTGAGTGGGTTCAATTGTTTTCTTTCTGGAACAGGGCTGAAGCGGACGGGAAAGAGCTGCCGGCTTCGCTGGCTAAATTACTTGCGTCCTGATGTTCGTCGTGGAAACATATCGCTGGAGGAGCAACTTCTGATTCTAGAACTTCACTCCCGCTGGGGCAAACGGTAGGTGTTCAGATATACATATATATATATATGTATATATGTTCTGATTGATTTATGAATTGGAGAGATAAAACCCTATCGAGAAGGATTTTTAAAGCAACAATAAGATTATGGGATCTGAATGAGAACTTGAACCTGAATTGAGACGGGATTTGAAATGGTAATAAGATTTTGATCACAAGTACATACACTTTGGATTTGACTCCCTCACGTGGATTTCTTCTTCTGCCCTTTATCATCGGCTGTTTGGATTGATTTGCAGATGGTCGAAGATCGCTCAGTATCTTCCTGGAAGAACTGACAACGAGATCAAGAATTACTGGAGGACACGAGTCCAGAAGCACGCAAAGCAGCTCAAATGTGATGTCAACAGCCAGCAGTTCAAGGATAACATGCGCCTTGTTTGGATGCCTAGACTCGTTGAAAGAATACAGGCTGCCTCTGCCGCTGCTTGCACCTCCACAGCTACCACAGCTGGAGGCTCTCTGGGCGGCTCCTCCGCAATAACTTCTGCCGCTGCAGCCGCCACAGCCACTGCCGCTGCATACAATTACTATCATGACCACTTGAACAATAACTTCATGGGCTCAGAGATCACCTCAGTGGCATACACGCCAGAGAATTCAAGCACAGCAGCCACTGCTTCCTCAGACTCATTCGCTGCTCAAGTCTCACCAGTCTCTGACTTTGCTGATCAGTACAATCTCCCCATCTTCGAAAACCCTAACCCGAGTTATGATTTCGGAATGGATAACGGAGTCGGGTTCGAGGAGTCCTGGACTAGTCCGTCGAGTCACTTCAACTATGACACGGGTTTTCCGTCCATGGAGGGGACCATCAATCAGGAATGGTTGGACGGAGGGGAACCATCAGACAGCTTTTGGAATGTCGAGAATATTTGGTCCTCACAGCAGCAGCCCAGCAGCAGCAGCTCAACACCAATGTCTGACAAATCAAGATTTGAAAATAATTTATAAAAAGAAAAACCAGAAAGAAACCAAAGTGGGCAGAAAATAATAGGTGTGGGAATTTTAGATCAAGAGAGGATTAATTAGCTAATAGAATAATCAATCCAATAAGTGGAATTCACTATTCAGTTTGTTCCTTTGTTCGGTTTTATGTGGAAAAATGTGTACTCAGATCAATGTTTACTTAGTCCTAATTCTTTCCAAATTGACCTCACAGTTCCATTTCGGAAGCACGCCTATGCATATGCATATGCATGACTCTTTAAAGTTACTTTAATTACTTGGTAACATGCATAACTTAGAATTAAGATAACCTAAATTCACTTCATATTGGTTAGATTTGTATCTATTTATTTCTCACTTTCACCGATCCTTTGTATACTAATGAGCATCCTCTATATGATAAATTCTAATCATATATTAATGAAGCGGAAGTATATATATGAGTGTTTCCATGACTTTTTCAATCGATCAACTTGTACAATTCTGCAGTTTCTAAGACGTCCCGGTTAATCGTGGTTAATGGAAATTTGATTGCGTAAGGTGATTAACTGATCTTCACTAGCACAAGGGGCCCACTTGCACCAAGGATCTTGCCCTTTCCGAAGAAACCAGAGCTGCATTTTCTTCCATGTCGGGCATCTCGATTAATCTTTATCACCCAGCTAAATTGGTATCTTAAGATTAGATATGAAAAAAGTAATCATAATATCTTGCAAATCGTCAACCAATATATTGTATTATTATATATTATAATTAAGAATAAAGTTCTTCACGAATATTCTAAGTTTGAGTGTCCACAAAATGTCCTCCTGGATCATCATCCATCCAACCAAAGATCTCGAGAGGAGCAATGATGTCCAAAGACGTGGCACTGCACAATTCATCAGCTTCTGAGCAAAGTTAATCAGATTATGCATTTGTTTATTCACGTTAAGGAATATAAAAATGTGCTTTACTTTAAACCACTTTCCAAAGTTTCAACACTAATCATCTTTGTCTAGCTAATGGAATTTGTTAAAATATCGAATTCATAAGCATCTTTGCAATATTTTCATTGGTTTGTCCATTTGCTTCCGTACGGGAAAAAGAAAAAGAAAAAAAATACCAGTGCTCGAGAAGCCCATTTATGCCTGATCCAAAAACTTAATACATTATTTAAAAATATAAAATATTAAATTATTTCAATTAATTATATTCATATAATACCATAATTTTACTAACACGAGCAAGGATGTGTGATTTTGGGCTCATAAAAAAGGATGTACGATTTTGATTACTCTCTCCTGGTATGAAAAGAGAAAAGAGCACGTGATGGAATAGTATGGATTAAGGAGCGAGTGGGGGAGAGGGAGAGAGAGAGATTGGTGGGGAAGGCGGCGTGGAATCAATGCTTGCCGCGTGCTTTTCGGGGAAAGTCACCGAGGTGGTCCCTCGTAGCAAGTTGTTGACTGTCCGACACGTGTCAAGTCCACTTTCTAAAACACCACATATTTACTTATATTATGTCCCTTGTAAATGACTTGAAGGGGAAAATATATATATATATATATATATATGTCAGAATACACTTAACGTAAAATTGGATCTATTCTAACGTAATCTCATATATGTCGCTTAATTTAATTATATTTTATTATTAATTATCTATAATAAATTAGTATTATTTATCTATTTAAATTTAAAATCTTATTTAAAAATAATATGTATCAAACTAACTCTTTGGTTGCTGGATGTTTTAAAGTTGGAGAAATTGTCGGAATACTATCCCCATTCGGATAGGCTTCCTGGGACTGAAGCACTCGCAGCCGGAACCATTGAAACAGCGCCCAAAACGTAATGTAATTTCTTCACGTTTCTGAATTTCCACATGTTGACCGCCCCTGTTTTCTCTGCCCTGCATTCATCATTGCTTGCTCTTCCTGACCTTAGCGTTATCGGTACGGCAGCCTAAAATGGCAAGCACTCCTTTTTCACGTTTAGGAATAAATTCAGTGGATGACCGCATATTTCAAATTCGAATAAGATCAAATTATCAAGAATGAAATTGATGAATTTCTTTTATTCACATAATTTGAATATCAAACTTGACTTTCAAGATTACGGTGATACAAGTTTCACATGTATGAGCGAAAAAATCATTTACCGTGAATTCTAGCACAATCATGCAGGTTTGGCAGCCTTGCAAATTTTTATGATACCGGATCCTACTATGTATTAAACCGGTCCTTAAGTATTGAAATTGGACCCTAGCTTCTTGCTTTCTATACACGCATCCTACACCACAGATTCAAGGTACCTTGTTGGAACATATTTTTTGAATAAGTAAGACTAAAAATATTAAATCAGAATGGCGAAACCAACAAAATCTAACTTAACCATTTGCATGAAATATTAAAAAGAAAAAAGCAAAGTCTTATAATTTATGACAAAAACGGGCCATCACAATACAAATTATATTCTAAGTTTATTATTGTACAAGAGTTTATATTCTAATAAACAAAAAAAAATTCTTAATCTTTAAAGGGTGCGGTCCAAATAGGTTAGTTTAGGATTTTTACTCTTTAAATCAATTATATTTTCTTTTCTTTTTGTTTAAATATTTAATATATTATATTATGATACATATTTATTTTCCAATTCTTGATGCCCTATTCAGTGAAATTGAAATCTATTTTAACTAGCTCCTCACCCCCAACCTTACCTTAATTTCCTCGGTGTGTGCCCATTACCTACCCAACCAGATGGATTCCTCTGGTTCCGGTATACCCATAGTTATTGCAAATTGGAAAAAAAGAAAAAGAAAATCCGGAGGAAATCCAATCTCCCGATTCTGTATATATACATAACACACTTATGTATGCAAACAGTTTGTCCAAATTGAAGCGAAGTAAAAAAAAAAAAAAAAGAGGGTGTGAAAGGCAAATAAAATAATTTACAAAATATTTAAGTTAGCTTTTATGTAATGTAATGTAATTAAGAGGAAGTTTAGCTGAGTGGCCTAAATCTGCCGTGCCTGCGTGCGTAAGCAGCGTGTAACGAATACGTAAAAGGCAGAGCGGTATTGATGTACAGCCAGCTGGAGTCCACCATGAGAAAGTCCCCGAAGGGGGCGAAGCCTGCCCCGTTTGAGCCACGTCGGTCGGTCTCTCTCGGATTTCTTCCACGATCTCAAGCTCAAAAAGGCAGCAGCAGCAGTAGCAGTAGCAGTAGTAGTCCCCCGTACGCGAAGTCGAATTGACCCGGCATTTTCCAATCCGTAAGGAGGAGGAGCAAAATGTGTGTGTATATATGTATATATATGTCAATTACTCAACACGGTTATTTATTCAATGGTCAATCGAGAAGATCTCTGCACGATACTTCCACGTGGCGTGCCATGTGGGCCTCACCTGATCTGGTCAGACGGATAGCATAGCTGGTGGACTGTTAACTGTCAGCAGCAGTACCGTGACCCTTCGGTACAGAGAACCTCGGACTCGAGTTGGACGGTTCGAGCAAAACTGTAGTTTAGCGGGGCGCCCGTCTCCTGACCTGGACGTTTAACTATTTTTTTCTTCGTCTNCGTCTCCTGACCTGGACGTTTAACTATTTTTTTTTTGTCCCGTGCTTTCTCATTATACACTGATTAATCATCTTTGAAATTGGTCTATTTAGGTATTGATCTTCGTGATTTTTAAAGTCCTCGCTAAAATTATTATTTAAAAAGGAAATTTTGTAGAATTAGGGGAACTAATCAACTAGGTCAATAGTTTTTGAACCGATTGAATAGAACTCGGTAATATTATCCAAATAGGTGCCTTTTGAACTGCCCCACGCGTAGATCAAGTAGGTTAATGTTTCGGAGTGGGATTTGTTTTAATTGATAGCATCAAACCAACCGATTTTCTTGCCTTGAAAGAGAAGAAAATATTGCTCATCCCGTGGCATAAGTGCTCCTCGTGCCAACTCACCCCTCTTATGATCTCCTTGGCCAAGACTAGATGCATTGTTGACTCGCTAACTCCTATCTCACACGTAAATTTAGAAACAGTGCCATAATCCAATTTGAATTAGAATTAATGGATATATGTTAAATTTCTGAATATTACGTGATAACCTCTCTTTACATAAATGTTTTTTTTCTTTCTCGAGGGCTATTTCACTTGCATCACTATTCTGAAGCATAACAAAGCAAGTGATTTAATTAGTTAAGTTGCATTACGACATTTCAAATTTGATAGGATTGGATATTTCCCAACCGTTATTTCTAGAGGAAGAACCCACAAAGGGTTTCTATTGTGGAGAAGGTGTCTTGTATGAATTTAATCGCGATAACAATAGAAAGACCTAAGAAGTAAGAGGAGAAATGCGAGTACCAAAATTCTGTGGTAAAACCATTTAACGAGCGAAATGTCCATGATACACAGCAAATAATCCGCTAGAACAAAACAAAAGATTATAGATTTAGAGATATTCCAAGTGGAAATGTTAAAGGGCCGAGCTAGCCTAAAACCAGACGGTCCAAACCTAAAACTGGCCTGAACATCCCTAACTCAGCTCGTAACCGCTCTTATTAAGTTAAGGGGAAATTATGAGTTAGGTGAAAAAATAGGCTTGTTGAACCATAAGTGACTTGGACTATTACTTTGCTGAATTGATCCATAACAATTTAGAAATTGCCTCAGAACAGTTGCAAAACCTACCATTCCTGGCCCAAACCACCAAAATCCTACAAATTAACGGTCATGTTTTATCGGATCAATTTTTAAAAAAATGTCGATTTAAAATAATTTTTTAAAATATAAACAATTATGGATGGTTTAAGGGTCAAATCAGCCTAAATCATAAATCGGCTTATTTATAAATGGTTTCAGGCTAATTTATATAAGTATGAACCGTGACCCATAACTAAATCAACTTGTTAAGCAAACGGGGCAAATAGTTCCAGGCTGATTTTGAATCGACCCTAACTGCATGTTTTAACAACTATAATTCTAAGCCCTTGTTACAATTTCACTCGGAAAAGAGTTCCAAACGAGATCTCTCAAATTCTCATGCTCTCACGTTGTTGAGAAATTTGTTACAAAAATCTCACAATCTCACTCCTATCCTTTAATATACAATATATCCTCACGACTCTATAAATTTATACTCACAATATATAATCAACATATTATGATATCACATATATCGGAGATATATTGTTACAATTAAATTTTTTTTACCAAGGAAACAATCAAATATCCTAAGATATTACAATCTTAATATTTTTGACAGTGTATAATAGTGTTAAAATGAATGTTATGACATTCCACAATTTTAACGTGTTTTAGACAATAGTGTCATGGCTCTAGTATTGGGTGCCACAACACTACCCAATACCAAATGCAGTATGCCTTTTGGCGTCAAGACATTNTCGGAGATATATTGTTACAATTAAATTTTTTTTACCAAGGAAACAATCAAATATCCTAAGATATTACAATCTTAATATTTTTGACAGTGTATAATAGTGTTAAAATGAATGTTATGACATTCCACAATTTTAACGTGTTTTAGACAATAGTGTCATGGCTCTAGTATTGGGTGCCACAACACTACCCAATACCAAATGCAGTATGCCTTTTGGCGTCAAGACATTTAACTTGAATGTCATGGCACTCTTTACAAACGTCTTTCCTTCATCTTGATATTCTCATTCAAGGCTGTAATGGATGTCATTCATTCTCAGGTTTTTTCACGGACTTTCAACTTAATGCAAGACATATTCAACAGTTTCTAATAACAGCCAATAAAATCGGTTTGATTTGGTCATTTTGATTATCTCCGCATGAGATTACATAAAGGCGGTTTTGGCTTTTGGGAGTAGGCAACTGTAATTCTTTTGAGCACCTAAATAGACAAATTGGCCTTTTCCTCCGCATGGGTCCTTTTGTGTTCTTGTATCTAAATAAATTACATTGGAGACAATAAAATTGTTGGCTGAGATATTTCATAACATTTTCCACCTTACTTTTTGAATTTTATAAATAAAAAATTTATAATTTGAAAAATTTTATCTCTTAATAAACTAATTTTGTTCAAACTCAAATTAACCTATCCATGTTAAACTTTTTACATGCCATGTTTTGCATATTGGGAAAAAAAAACATTAATTTGATACCGAGATATTAAAAGGACCTTTTTTTTGGGGGGGCGGCGGCGGCGGGCTGTTGTTGGTGGGGGCACTAGAACAATTATTTGGAGCACATGGTGTGATGGAAGTTGTGGGATGGAATTATTGTCTCATTTTGGCCTAGGAGCGCATTTGAGGCAATGAGGGGTGTCTATGGTTTGGTTTGGTTCAAAAAACCATTTCAAATCGAACCGAAACATACATTCGGTCGAACCGGTTTGGAATACTAAATACGAACCGTATTCATTTTGCTTCAAAATCACTGAACCACATTGATTAGTTTTTACCGTTTATTTAACCATTTTATATTTTTAAAAAATTTAATGTAATTAGTAAAATGCAAACAATTCGGTTGATTTTAAAATCAATACAAACCATTTTAGAAGAAAATAATTTATTAACTTTAATTTAATAATTCTATTTTGTGTGTACATTTTTTTTATTTGATCGTATCTTAGAAAAGCAGTTCGATTTGATACCTAGTTAATCAAACCAAGCATATCAATCATTTACGAGACCCTTTTTTAAAAAAACAAATTGCATTATTAAACAATCATTTCAAATAATTTAATTATTTATTTTTGTTCGGCCCGGTTCAATTTAACGGTTGGCTTTGGTTCTTTTATTATTATTATTATTATTATTGTTATTTTAATTTAATGCTGCTAGAGAGATTGAAACGTTCTCTGCCCCGGTGGGGGGTGGAGCAATGGAAGTTGTGACGTGATCATTAAGAGAAGGTGATGAAAGCGTACTGACGTGTGCACCGACCGAGGCATGAACCTTATTTTTCTACATGAACTCCAACAGTGGTGGGGGGGGGGGAAAGACTCATTTAATTACTGCTAAGATTTTGGCACAATGTGCGCCTAGATTTCGTTGTGTTTTGAAAACAGATTGACTTGTCCTTGTTTTGTTTAGGCCATAGCACATTGTGTGTCCCGAACCACTTGCATCGGCTTTTGACAGTGTCTTAGCCAATTGCTTTCGGTGCAATATGCATGATGGAACGTCTGGTAAATGAGTGTCTCTCTCTCTCTCTCTTCACCACCTCCTCCTCCTCCTCCGTGGAAACATCTACTGACTCATTCAATTTTCACGCCATGGGATGTAGAAAATCTGTGGAAATCTCTGACGTGCGATTCATGGTGGAAAGTTCATGTTGGACTCGTCAAGAAAAGGGTACTCAGGAACCATGAAAATGGTCCCTCAATTTTGACCGTGAAAAAGAAAAATATCTATAAGTATGTAAGAAAATAAAAGAAGCAGTGTGATAAATGAACATAAGAAATCTCATTAATTTGAATCGAATAATGTACCACCCCACCCTTTTGTCACATGATCATGAATTTCTGTAAAAGAAAAGAAATGCTACGATGGCGGATTCAAATTGGACCCAAAGTCCTCCATTCAGTGGTGGACCCTATCTTCTATCAAGAAAGCCGGCCCTTTTTATTTGGGGGTAATTCCCAAAGTAGTGTGCACTAGGGCAAACATTCCGTGGAAATCGAATTGAGATCACACTACGACTAGTCAAGAGAGACTAAACAAAAATGATAAACAAGATCATGCCGGTCTTTTGGGGAGCTCATTCACAACGTTGACAGCATGGAAGATGTGGAATTATCCTTCTTTTAGAGTCTTCGATGATACAGTAAGAAAGACCAGCAAGTTATTGCGATGAGCTAGCTAATATCGCATTGCCATGATTTCACGTGTTCCAATTCAATCGACCATGCCTTTTTTTTTTGGGGGGTCAAAACTGTTGGTGTTTTTCACAGTTGCTCAGTTCATACTTTTCAAGCCCATCCGACATGACCCACCCGCCCCGACTCCCTTCCCTATCTCTAAAGTTTTTCGGAGGGCCGATTTAAGCCGTCGCTCCGGACTCAACGTTTGTCACGACCAGACTCACAGAAAAATGTCGAAGGAACCGGCCGGCTCATGTAGTCGATCGGAAGACCCGGATGGTTTGCTCGAAGAAATGGAGGTTTCGTGGCATAAACTCACCAAATTGAACGAGGAGCGAGGGGTCCATAGCTGAGGCAGCGAATGACTTGATATAACACAATCATCTTGTCCAGTACTTTGAATATCATTGGATGCAATCAATCAACGGCCACTAACTAATTCGGAATCACGGGCGAGAATCCGAAACCTTGCTTCAGTAAATATAAGGTCCTATCATAGTTATCCAATTATAGAGCACCAGATTTATCAAGACCCGGTATGTCTTGGGCCTGTAAATCTTATTCCTGGATCCTAAATGGGCCTATGGGCCCATACTGGCATGAATGTCGTCTTAAGCTGGGACCCGAACGGTATCAGGTAGCTGTGATTGCTGCCACCATCGGATCGATAATTACCATAAGCGTTTGTATTGGTGTGTCGAGGCTATGCATGCTGGCTCTCCAAAAAATTGGTTGGGCCTTAAATTTAAGTTTTGGGCGGGCCGGGCCTGACGAACCTGACTCCGCCATTTCTTTCCCTTCTCGGCGGTTTAAATGGGTTTGAGAGGGTTCAAATGTTATTTGGACTGGATTGAGGAACCGGACCGGGTTGAATTTTAAACCACGTCCTCAGCGCAGTGACGGAGGCCCTAAATTACAGATGGGCCCATCGAGGAAGTCGACATCTTAGGGCTCAGATGGGATGGTCAGCTGATCCACTGATGCGCGTGTCGATACGCGCGACTGGAAAGTGACTTCAGCGGATGCCTTGGCTTTCGCACGTCTCTGTGAGGGGGGTGGGGTCGTTGTGGGATTTTGAAAATTCAACCCTTTAAAATAAACTGGAAAAGCTTCTGAATATCATGATATTTGCCACGTCATGCAGATATTATCCGGTTGCCGGCTACGGTGTACATGGGTTCGTGTACAGTAAAGATTAAGATATCTAGGAGCCAGACTGGGAGCAATGTGATGATGGGTTTAGACTTGGACGACCTCCTTCGGGATCGTGCTGGCCCTGAATTTGTCTCGGGGTTGGGCCTCATGGGCCTCCTCCGTGCCTCGTCCATCTCCATTTTTTATTTTTTTTATTTATATTTTTCAAGCATCTTTTATTTGCAAAATATATGTCAGCTTATTTAGTTGACAATATAAGAAACCGAAACTGCTGATCTGACCAACAAAAAATTTTACGATAAATAACAAAAAAGGTGTCAAAGTTCAAACATTGAGGTTGAGTACCGAAATTTTTCTCTCTCCCCATGTTAGCCAAAAAAGAGTGAGAGAGAGAATGAATTTTCTCTTTCTTTCTTCCTTTTAAAAAAAAATGAATTTTAGTTTTTCTTCAAAATACATAAATTAATAATTAATCAATTGGATATGGATAATAAAATTAAAGTGTGCCAAATCAAAGAGGCGCGTTTTTTTTTTAATTCCACGCGGGGAACGCACCCCGACCAATCTCATCCATTCAACAGTCAGAATACGGTTGGACATTTGTACCCTTTTGTCACGGGCTCTATTACCAGACAGCTTGTCGGGCTGGTTTGAGGGGG
>CXYZ01003352.1:102096-123440 GCA_900006705.1 Sonneratia caseolaris | reverse complement strand
GGGGGGGGGGCGGTGGTCCGAATACGGAGAGAGAAGCCTAACCTCCATTCCAAGGACATTTCCATAATTTCATCTCCACGGCATTAGACGAAACGCCTAACACGTGCTCAGCATCAGGGGCAGCTACGTCATTTGGCGCATTCGAATTTCTCGTTATTGTGTTGAGAAGCTAATCCATCAACGAACTTTCCCATTCCCCCTTCTCTATAAATATCCAAGTCGACTTCCTCCTCCGAGATCTACCAATCTTCCATAAAGAATCCGCCTCTCATTCAAATCCTCCATTGCCTGTTCTTCGGTCCTCCAACTGTAAGTAAAAAAGTTCCTTTTTTCTTCCTACTTGGTTTTCCATCTGATTCTTTGTACGTATGTTCTGTTGTCTGTGTTAGTCCTCTGCTAGCTCAAGTTCGAATCTTTCTTCATCTTCCGATTATATAGGAGTCCACGTAGCTCTTTATCTCTGTGTTAATCTCATTTTAGGACTAGATCAGCAGATCTCTGTGTATACAGAAGCTAGGTCTCCACTGCTGCAGGGTTTGTTCCCGCATCATCCGAAAAACAAAAAATGAGCAGTACTAGTTCAATTGGCATTTCTACTATGAAACCCTGCTGTAGAATCCTCATTAGCCATAAGGGTTCCTCAATCTTTGGGGTTTCTCCCCATAGAGCTAATTGTTCAGTTACTCGTAATTCGTCGAAACCTCAGTTCAAGCCTATTTACCGCCGGTGCTGTAGTAGCTCGCGGATCATAGTCCATAAGAGTTCGTTCAGTCCAAATCGGAGAGCTTTTTGTGTCTCCAATCTGGGATGGAGCCAGTCTAGGAATTTTTCTACTTGTCGTGTACATAACATAAAGGGTAGTAGGAGGGGTATTTTAGTAATCCCTCAAGTAGCTTCAGACTTTAGGAACCAGTCAACCTCAGCCGAGGCTCATGTTAATGATAAGGGCTTCGAGAGGATTTACGTTCAGGGTGGGTTGAATATTAAACCCCTCGTGATCGAGAAAATAGATACTGGTCTAAATATAGTGAAAGAACAGGAGGATAGAGTAGAGGACCTTAATACAAGTGTGGTTATAGATAACTTTACGGGTTTGAATGAGAGGAAGGATGAGAGAGAACTGACACAGATTGAGGAGGAGGCATGGAAGTTGCTCCGATCTGCTGTCGTGAACTATTGTGGGGCCCCTGTAGGAACAGTTGCAGCCAATGATCCTGCAGACAAGCAGCCCCTCAACTATGATCAGGTCTTCATTCGGGATTTTGTCCCTTCAGCACTTGCATTCTTGCTCAATGGAGAAGGCGAGATTGTTAAGAACTTTCTCCTCCGCACTTTACAGCTGCAGGTACTCCATTGTACCCAGATTCTTCTAAATGATTTTTTTTTTAAATCTATTGGCAAATGATCATCTTTTATATCAGTTGGAATGTGATAATCCAAAGTTTCACAAATTTTGCGGAGGTAGATCTATACTATTTTACATTATGTCTATGGGTTCAAACCTTTCATTTGGTTTTATTTTACCATGTGGGCCTTTAATAATAATGTACTTGATTATTTGATTGTTTCCCAGAGCTGGGAGAAGACAGTTGACTGTCATAGCCCTGGACAAGGGCTGATGCCTGCAAGCTTCAAAGTTCGGAGTGTGCCTCTCGATGGGAGCAGTGAAGCGTTTGAGGAAGTTCTTGATCCTGACTTTGGTGAAGCTGCAATTGGCCGTGTAGCCCCTGTTGATTCTGGTAATTTGGCCATACTTCCAGAAGAAGTATATAACTTGTTTTTCATTGCCATTTCCATCTGAATGAATACTAAGGAAGCATAGGATTTTCTCTCAATTCATTGCAAAATATTTCAAATTGCTGGTGGAACGAATATTAAGCTAGTGTCATGAATGTTGAACTATCTTATGCAGGGCTGTGGTGGATTATTCTGTTGAGGGCTTATGGGAAGCTAACAGGTGATTATTCGCTGCAAGAGAGGGTCGATGTCCAAACAGGCATAAGGCTGATCCTAAATCTATGCTTGAGTGATGGATTCGACATGTTCCCTACATTGCTTGTAACTGATGGTTCCTCCATGATCGATCGACGGATGGGAATCCACGGACACCCTCTTGAAATTCAAGTAGGTGGAGAACCGGCTTTACTTTGCTTTCAAGTCCCTTTTATTCTAATCTCTGCTCTGTTGCACAGTTTGATAAAAAATGTGGAAGGTTTAAATTTAAATGAATCTTCCCATGGTGGAAAATGAAAGCTTTAAGAATGTTACATTCTGGGAGTTTCCATTGGTTTTGGCAAATAATTTGAGTTCTGTATTTGTCTTTTATGTGAAATTTCAAATGTTTACCTTTGTTTTCCTTCGACCATCATATAGTATCTTTTATGTTTATTTCGGGATACAACGGAGTGAAAGATGCACCATTGAAAATATGTGAACTGTGCCTCAATTAGCATTTTCTTCTGTGAGTTTCTCTTAGTGCATCATGAAAACAGTTCTTCCACCTTCTTTATCCTTTCAACTCAACTTAATCTAGTATTCACTTCCATGTGCTGCAGGCCTTGTTTTACTCAGCACTACGCTGTTCTCGGGAGATGCTGATTGTCAATGATGGTACCAAGAAGCTGGTAGCCGCCATCAACAACCGACTCAGCGCCCTCTCTTTCCACATAAGGGAATACTACTGGGTTGACATTTCAAAGATCAATGAGATTTACCGGTATGAGACAGAGGAATACTCCACCAATGCTGTAAACAAGTTCAACATTTACCCCGATCAGATCCCCTCATGGCTTGTGGACTGGATCCCTGAGACAGGAGGCTATCTCTTAGGGAATCTCCAGCCTGCTCACATGGACTTTCGTTTCTTCACGCTCGGGAACCTGTGGGCTGTAGTATCATCTCTGGGGAACCCAAAGCAGAACGAGGGGATCTTGAGCTTGATTGAGGCAAAGTGGGATGATCTTATGGCTCAGATGCCCATGAAGATTTGTTACCCTGCTCTGGAGTCTGAGGAGTGGAGAATAATTACTGGCAGCGATCCGAAGAACACGTAAGGCTTGTCTTTACTGGATTCTCTTCATACAAACGAATTCTTGTTTCAGGGAGAGCTTGTTGTTCTGATGATATTTATTCCCTTTTCTCTTGCAGCCCATGGTCGTACCACAATGGAGGCTCTTGGCCAACTCTCCTGTGGCAGGTAAATCTGAATATTTTCTTCAATAAGTATTACTTTTCATAAGAAAATTCACAAATCATTGGAAAAAAAATTTCAGTTCCATTTGCAGTGCTCATGGTTTCTGAGATTCATTCCACTTTCTGCCTTTTGTCAATTGAAAACCTATCAAGATGGGGACATAATGGTGCATACTTGTGCTTCACATATGACATTATAATCTAACGTCTCTTGACATTTGACAGAGCATTTATTTCCCAGAAAATTCAGAATGAGAATAGAAAACTGGAAAAATGAACTCCCCCAGTTTCCCAGGACTAAATCGAACCTGCTCCCTTGTTTAATACTGAAAGGATTCACCCTTACTGTATGGAAACCTTTAGTTGATTCTGTTGTTGCTGTTTTCCAGTTCACACTTGCCTGCATAAAGATGGGGAAACCCGACCTTGCACAGAGGGCTGTCAATCTAGCTGAGGAGAGGATTTTGGTTGATAAGTGGCCCGAATACTACGACACAAGGAGTGGGAGATTCATTGGAAAGCAGGCAAGACTGTTTCAAACATGGACGATCGCTGGTTTCCTGACCTCTAAATTGCTTCTTGAGAAGCCTGAGATGGCCTCACTGTTGTTCTGGGAAGAAGACTATGGGCTCCTTGAGACCTGCGTTTGTGCCCTTAATAAACCGGGACGAAAGAAGTGTTCTCGATCCAGTTTCAGACCTCAGGCTGCAGTGAACTAATTGAAGAAAGTAGGAAAGTAATTGACTTTTCTCGTGAAATAACTTTAACTAGACTATTGCAACTGTACTTTGTCATTGGTGTAGATTACATAGTAAGATTATTTCAATCTGTCGACTTATCTGAATCGGACTGGCATGATTTGATCGAGAGTGGATTTGCTGATCCATATGTGGCTGTATACAAAATGCTTATATGGCGAACAATGTGCTGCGTTCATTTGTTATAATGCATTTAACTGATCATCCTTCCAAATGTATGAATTGTGTAGTGTGTTAGCAATATGTTTGGAATAATTCTGAATCTCCTATTAACTGACCGAATGATGAACAAACATCATTAAATTTTCTTGCTGAACATAAGCTATAGACCTGTTCCAACCAGTGTAGATGAGCATCGAGTACTGGGGATCTGAGGATCTAATAGTTGAGGATGGTTCTTGCTGCAAGACAGACCAAACCTATGAATTGTATATTGGTTCGGATGAGGATGATGCTGGGGGCATTACAGATTATGGAGGCCTTACCACCTTAAATGAGCTCGTCCAGAGGCGATCCTATATCTGGAAGATCACCAGATCTCGAACATAAGCTTTTACTGTGGTTCTTTACGTCACCACCACGGTTGGGTTTACTGCAAGATCATGTTTTTCACAGCAGATGCGAATACAATGATATCCCAAGAAAAACAATATATCCCTGCGCTGCAAGTTCCATTCCAAGCCTTTTCAGTTCTTGATGTTTCCCAGTCAACAGAGAGTATAGCCACCAGCATCAGCAAAGAAATGAGCTAACCAAAACTCTTAGTAAAAGACAAGTAGATTAGATTGATTCAGGTTAGATCTCTTTCCATTAAGAAACGACTTCCCTTTTAATACTGATCAAAACAAAATACCCGCTTGCAAAACAGTCAAAGTAAAAAAGGGAGAGATTAGCATCGAACAAAATTTCCCATCCACGGGTATCCCAGACTGACTAAAACACCTCCTGTTGCTGCAACGTATCCTAGGGGAAAAGCTGTTGTAAAAACTAGGCTATTTTGAAAAGGTTAAGGCGGGTATCCCCGAGCCGGAGCGAGTAGGTGGTGCTCTTGTACTCAGCCCAGGTGAACGGCCTATAGAGGGGTGGCCTCTGTGCTGTGATCAGCTCGGGCGGGCAGGTGATCCGTGCCTGCAGCGGAGGGGCCGCAAAGTATGCCATCGACATCCTCGACTCTTGCGGGTTCGTGAGGGCACGGTGCCTCACGCTCAAGAACCTTCCATTCGTCATCGCCTTCAAAGAAAACAAAAGTCCCAAACGGAAAAACGTCAGATACAAAACAAAGCAGCTTATTGAATTCGATTCAGATTGACCCAATTAGCTAAAATTACGACACACTATCAAATGGGTTGACGTCCTTTACCCGTTTCCGATGGATAATCTCTTAAAACAGTTTTAACGATGTCAATTTCATCGTATCTTCAAGTAAAATTCCCTATTTTCTTCCAGATCAATACCCAAGACACGGTACTTCACTCATTACAGTGGAAAACAGTTGAAGTTGAAGCTTGATCGATTATTTGCTTTCGTTGCGAGAAGAATTGAGCGCATGCAACGTCTGACAATTGTACGACCCAACAGAATTGAACGATCGAAAAAGACGAATTTTTTTAATTAAAAAAGGGGATAATCGAGTGCTTGCTGAAGTCGGTAGTAAAGACTAAAAGATCAACGAATTGAAAATAAAATTTAAAATCGAGAAATGGACCAAAAGGGGGGAAGTAAAGGGACATTCAAAAGTTACAGAGTGGGTGGGGGAGGGCAAGAGAGAGGGGATGGGTTCGTCTGTCAGTCAGACTCAGAGACACTTTCGTCTTCCTAGGAGACCGGTTCCCACGTAAATGGTAACTGTACTTCCCCTTCCCAATTACTTTCCCCCTTCGCTTTTACCTTACTGTGACGCCCAAGGTAACGTAACCTAGATTTGATACATGAAGTCAAAAAAGGAATGGAATTTAATAATTTTGTAGGTTAAAATATAATTAATTGTAAAGAAAATTAGTACTTTTAATTTTTTTTTAATAAAAATGAATGGATAAAATTATATAACATAATAGAATAAGCATTCTTTATTTTTTTTTTCATTTTTTAATCTTCATTCTACACCGTTCCATTCCTTTCGAACCCTCCTACCAAATGTTTGAGATAGAGATGCAGAAACATCGTTAGTTCGAGAGACCAAACCGCAGAAGCCCCGTTCAGATTAGCCTCAGCAATTGACTTTTCATATAGCCGAATGTCCAAGTCAAATGCAGTACCAACAGTAAGCAACAAATCTTCCAAACGTCGAGACAAGGCCGACTCACCTGCAACGTATCGCCCACATTGACCCAGAACGCGGAAGAGTCGGCGGGGGCCGGGATCCATACCCCGTCCTCCACGGAGATCTGGAGCCCATCTACATCGTTGGATCGGAGGATGGTTAAGATCTGAGGGTCGGAATGCTCCCCGAAGCCAACCATGACTCCCTCTTTCCTCTTGCCCCGAAAGCGCACCGGCGGGAGGGTATCCGCGCTGGTTCGCGGGTAGTAGTTCAGCCTGAGGATCGCGTCTCCGTCGTCAGCTCTTATCATCTTGCTGAACGCCGAAGTGTCGGCCATCAGCAACCCTTCGGCCATCAAATCCACCACGTCGCACGCCAAGTCTCTAACTGCTGCGGTATATGCACTCATCGCAGAGCTGTTACGAGGAAATGAAAGGATTATACCCATTACATGGTTAGAAGAATATACCGGCAGGCAGGAAACATGTCTTGGCCATTTTTAATGTCAATGCTGTTACTTCCTAGAGTACTACCTCCCGTGTTCGTACTTGACATGTTCTTGTAGAAGGATACTCATATTTCATCCACAACTTAGAATGTTATCAGGAGTCTGAGTTGGGTATGTCACTAAGCACCGGGATCAGGATTCAACCTAACCCACGTAGCCCGACCGAGGATTGCCTCTTTATTCATTCAAGCATCAGATGACCAACTGAAATATTTGAACAAGTTCGCAGCTAACAAAAGGACCATCGTGTATGTAGTTGTAAGTTCTAGGCTCAAGAGACACTACAAGTACGAGTTCTGCTCCCCACGACATTGACGACTGATCTGCTCTCCCCACTCTGTGCTGTTCTGTCTCACAGTTGGCTCCTGCAGTTGCTTTGCTTCATTTGGCAAAAGGAGTTACCATTTGGGCTGTCGCTTTATATGGGAAAATCCCTGAAGACAGTTGTTCCCAATCTCTCCCCTTTCTTGAAAGCCAGTGAACTCTATAAACTGAACCGTATAGTAAGAAAGAAATTCAGCTTCGCGGTCAACCGTAAAGTCTCGACTTCGACTGCTCCCAATCACAGAAGCCTTCTAGGAAAATATTTCAATTACTGAATTGTATAGTTTTTCCATTGATAAGTGGCGTGATTTCCCTTTTTGTTTTGAGGGCTTTTTTTTTTTTTTGGTGATTTTGCTTTTCTCGGTTGAATTGAGTAGTCATTCCGATTCCTCTCTGCATTTCTGTACCCAGACTTCTGATTTCCTATGCTTTTGCTTTTGGTGAAAGATTTCCCATCTTCAGTCTTGACTACTGATATGGCTGCCTCAAGAGCATTGGGCAGTGGGAATTGCAAACTTCTTCTTCTTCTTCTTTTCATTTTTTAATCACAAGAATCCAATTAAAAATATATATTATCATATCCTTGAAAATAAAATCACCCGAGATGGTGATTCCGTTTTTTTTTTCTCCTTCGGATAAAAGCACTATCATAGTACAACCAAATCAAGACGTCCATTTCTTCTAGAATACAATCATAAATTCCTACAAGCAGGCCAACCGTTCAAAGTTGGCTGTTGTAAACCTTTCAATTCATTGACATTTCCGTGGCTCGATCTAATGAACAGCGTACATGTGGGTTCATTTGTTCAACGTTCACATGTCAACTACTTCCAAAATGATTTGTCGGGACCCTCGTTAAAGTATATCGGTCGTGAGATTTCGAGAAATTGTCCTTGTAATTTTTTTTATAGAAAAAAAATCCGACGAAAAATTTCGGGAAATTCATGGAGGGCAGAGGGCCTGAGGGTCAAGTTTTCTCCGCGGATCTCAATAAATAAGGCAACGGGTTCTAATAAATGCGCCCATTCTTGATGAAGATTAACTTTTATACCCTCCCTTCAATTTATCATTTATTTATTTATTTATTTTTAACATAACCATGAAAATGTATCACATTATCTAAGTATATTTTACGCATCTACATTGATTCTTAATGTATAATTGAAAAATGATCATTAATACATTATCCCTTTCATCTAATTATGAATATCCTTTTGTGTGTGTGCGTGTGTGCGTGCAAAACACAATCTTCTATTGGTTAAAAAAATTAATTGAAAGAATTGCATAATACATGCAAAATAATATGTGAACATAAAGAGCTGGGAGTTTATAGAGATGATGCTCAATATGAAAGCCTGTTTCGTCGAGTACCTGAATCTTGCCGGATCATCATCTGAGATGCTCTTGGCCCGTTGAGATATATCGAAGAGGTTCGGGTTTGCGCCGAGGAGAAGGTACTCGACCTCTCCGACATCGCCGTTAAACCCGATATTCTTGGACCCGTAGCCGAACGGGTTCGCCGGCCCGGCCTTGAGCTTCTCGGAGCTCGGCTTGTTGAAGAACCTCAGGCTTTGCTCCTCGGCCGAGGCAATGATCTCCCGCGGCACCCCGTGGTTGACGACTTTGAAGAAGCCATACGTCTCGCACGCGGCCACGATGCGGCCGGGGGCTTCCGACCGCCGGGAGAGGTCGATGACCGGCAGCTCGACGGCCTGGATCTTTTCCGGCCTGGCTCGTGGGGAAGGGCTGAGCACAACCATAGTTGTTAAAGGCTTGATTTGTGACAAGAGAGAGAGAGAGAGAGAGAGAGATGCAAGGAACAGGGCAATGAAAGAAGTTGGGTTTATATAGAGCTCAATAGGTTGCTCGCTCAATGTGGTTGTGCAGTGCGTTTCCTATGCCGTACTCCCATCAAGATCCAATCCACCGTCGAGTCGGGATTTGAGGTTATCCACCTAAATTCCCTAGATCGTGCGTGGACGCGCCTGCCTCTTGCTCGCCCGCAAAGGTGGCCAAACGCTGATATGATATGCATGCACCGCTCTCGAATATCCATACAAAAAGGAGTAGTTGGGTTCATGAAGATTGCAGGACCTATGATTCATATGATTATTGCATCAGTCAGTAGTGATGGCGAGCCAAGATCTTATGAGGAAACATGTGGGGCCTCCAGACTCTCACCGATGAAGATACTGACTCAACTTAAAAAGCAAGACAGCCATACTGTGGCCATTTTGTGCCGGACACCCATTAAGTCAACCGCAAATCCATGATTAGATGGATTGATACAATAATATCCCTTTTAAATATATATATATATAAGATTAATTAATTCTAAATTCTAACCTTAGTAATAGTTTATAACTCGTTATTCTACACTTACTTTTTATTACCTTTATAACACTCACGAGAGTTATTGGTAATTTTGGTAACTGAGAGAACGGCAAACCCTAGCATTTTGGGTGTGGAAACCCAACTGCCGGACTGGACCGATGCGTGGGGGTTTGAGGATAATGCTGGACATTAAATGAACTCTATGATGGGAAATTGGCCGATTGGGGAGAGACATGAAATTCGTGTCGGCACAATCCTCCTCTTAATAATAGAGGTATAATGTGGTGTTATATCATAAGATTCAAGAAATAATTTTATTTTTGTGGAATGATAACTTATCAAATATTCAGAAATAATTTGTATTAGTATATTAAATAACCACTAATCTATAATCTCCTACTCTCCTTTCTTCCCCCCGAAAGTCAAAGTACAACCATTGCAATTAATTCCGGTCAAACGGCCAGTGACAAATTTTATCTACTCTTTTTTTTTTCCCTTCTGAATATTAATATTTCTCTGAAATTTCTTTGGGTCATTCTGTCTTTTTTTTTGTGTGGATAATTTGCTTATTGTGTAATTTCTCTAACAAGAAATAAAGAAACCTCTTGAGCCTGTGGGTAGCTCTCGGTTCTCCTTATCTTGACCTGGATTTTGCCTCAGTCGCCCACGGCCGCGACCAGACAATCAATGTCAGTTGTTGAATTCACCAAGCAGGACAGAATAATGCCCCCATCCCAGTCCTGGAATCAGCCCCGACAATATCCATCCAGCCTAAGTGCGTCCCATCTGATAAAGAAAATATCCAGTCTATTTTCGTACATTGGCAGTATGTTTACATACAAATTTTTTTAATATGGTATGAAATCTCTCTCAAACTATTTCTATTTTATTATTGATTTTTTTTTAAAAAAAGAAGAAAATTCATGTAGTGCTCGTAGGTGAGTAGCCACTGCATTCCCAATCAAATGGCGTCACCATGCCCTGAATCTTCGCGTCCAGTTTTGAATTTTGCTGCTAGTATTTCCATCTTATCGTCCGGTCTTCGGTGAAATTAATTTAATTTATTCTGGTCACACATGATATTTGTTGTTATAATGAACTCTGGATAATGGCTGACCGCGTTGGGCCATAAAGTTTACTATGATATAAGAATACCTAATTAGAACTCTTATACTATAATTGGCATACTCTTTAACATTTAAAATACATCAAACTCTTCTGAAAAAAATATGAATCTCATATTAAAATCAATTTTATAACCATTCTATAATTACTAAATCTTACATCTCCTTATATATTTTCCCAATGGTTATCACATATTTTGATCTATAATTTAAATTTTACTAAATTAATCTTAATATGCTCTCTAATTTAACTGTACTTGGATCAAATATATCGATCTCGCATTCCAATAGAATTTTTTTTAGAGCTTCGCCCGCCTCGCGGACATTGAAAAACATAGATACACGAACGTGTCCCTTTTCGGATTTCGCTGCAGTGGTCGACCCCTAACCGGCCCACTGCCCTCCACGTGTCAAATGTAATGACTATTTTCTTATCACATAAAGAAATATTATCAACTACAATAATTCGACATGTATATCTTTAAAAAAAAACATTAATCTCATAAAAAAATATAATTCATGTTGAAATATTATTATTTTGTGAGTGGGCTAACTTACTGGAGTTGGATTAACCAAGGTCCAATGATTCGTATACTCTTATCTGTTTATAAAAAAAATATTATTCACTCATCAACATAAATATAAGTACATATATGTATGTATGTATATAAATACATAAAACTAAAAAGTTGGGACTGGGAAAGCCCCAGTTGAGTTAATTGCCCTTCACCTCTGCACTGTCCCCGGATTAAAGACACGATCTACCCTACAAAAAAAGATCTGCATGTTTCAGAGTTGTTAGAACCTCCACGGCTAGAAGGGGCAATGAATATGTATGGTCCCCGTGAGTTATGGAGTTGTGAGTCATCTTCTGGGCGACTGATATAGGTCGGTCGTGATGGTCTAATCTTAGCAGGTCAATTAGATTCTAATCTAAATTATTGAATACCCATTGTGCTTCCAAATATCTGCAGAAAGCACCAAAACAAAGGCCATCGACCGACTCAGCTCTGTGTGCTTGAGGGAAGTTTCTACCATTCAACAACGAAGTCTTCTTTTTTTTTAAAGTAAGAATAGGATTCACACTCAAAACAAGAATTATCAACGACATGGGAAGCCAGAAACAAAGCAAAATATGCAGATCAAGTGCTAGACATCAAAGAGTTCCTAAGCAGGGTAGAAAAATCCTTCAAGGAACAAACTTATAGGGAGACATGGAGAGCAAGGAAACAAACTGCAGTGAAGAGGATGAGAATAAAATCACTGAACTTACACAATCCTCTTTATCTAAACGCTGCGTCATTTATATACATTGATGCTTCTTTCACGAATGGTAGGTGCTGCACTGTGGGGATTGCGAGAACTAATGAACATGGCTGGGATCAAGGCCGGCATCAATCCGGTGTAGCTGCCTCAGCAATACAAGCGGAGGCAAAGGCAGTGTTGCTGGCATACAGGATAGCAAAAGATCATGAATGGAGCAAGATGCTGCTCTTCTCATATTTCCAAGTTGGATGTTCTATTTTTAATGGAGAATTAGACCCATCTTGGGAGATTGATGCCTACTTGTGATGATTTTGTGATCGGATGGATTAGTCGGTCTAGGAATAGGTTTGCTCATGACATAGCTCAACTAGAAAGCTTGGGTGATGACAATACCCTTCATTTTACTCATTAAAAAATGAAAAAAAAAAGAAGAGAAAACAGAGAGGAAGGTGTGGAGGAAAACCGCTGCTCTTCTACCATGTCGAAGAAAATCGTACGACGTTGTCTTCTTCTCTTCCCGCGTCTCGCTATGATGATATTATCATGAAAACGCAAGAGTTACCTCCCACTGGTACTTTGTTTTCTCAGACGATGTCTTCTTCTCTAATTTCATCCACGTCCTACGCACAACGTTTTTTCCCATGGTAGATAAAATGGTTGTGCTGGTGTCGGACAGAAGCGACAGTGGATGCAGAAAGAGGTGTACTTCAATGGTACATCGACTAATTTCTTAATATGATACTGGTGGGGGGGTACATAGTTTATAAATTTCTGACGTCATTAATCTCTTGCTGCTCTTCTATTATATTAATTAGGCTGAAGGGGGAGATTGTCATTGAGACGATGAGATGGGATTTGATTATGCGCGGCCTGTGTGACCGAGGAGTGCAATAATGGAACAGTGTCACAGTCAATGGATAAGAAGAGAAAGGAAGCTACCGGCACTTTTCGTCTAAGTGGATAATCACGTTCTCAATAGTTCACAGGATCAATAATCTGATTTCACACTCATCCGTGCAGCTCCTCTCAAGACCATGTGCACAAGTATTTTTACATTAATTTCCCTAAATTTTATTAAATGGATGAGAATGAACGTCTCGTTATTATTATAAAAAAAAAAAAGCCAAAGCAACATTTTATCTCGTCATAGGGGCAAGACTTCTTGAATCTTGAAGATTCAAAAAGGGACTGATAAGAGTGGTCTAAAATCTTCAGTCATAACTCTTCCGACCAAAAAGAAGCAAGATACGACTTCAGCAAGTAAGACGTCCCTGTACTGAAAGGTGTGCATATCCATAATCATCTAGTCACGCATTGAATTTGACTACCAACATGGGACACTACACTTTTTAGACAGTAATGGATTAAACTGCCGACAGGGGTCTGGTTGGTTAGGTAGCTCCAAAGTAAGATCGTGGGGTTGCAGTAGTGTGAACGGACAACTATCTATGCAAAAAGAGTTTTATCTATTCATAAATCAATTAAATTTAAAATTAAATTAAAAAAAGAATATTAAATTAGACTCTTATATATATTATCCCTAAATTAATTATTTTCCATAGTGAGGAGCTTATCCGTACTTGGATGAGAATAGCGGCACATACATATTAGTCACGCTTAGGCCACTGGTGATGAGTGTGCCCGGACGCAAATGAATGCATGTGAATGCAGGATAGCTAGAGTTAGCTTTTGCGTCTTGTCAGCATAAATCACAGTTGGAATATGATAGAAAAGTTCGTGGAAAATAAGTGAACCCTTTTTAAAAAAAATAAGGATTAGTATCCTTCAATAAGTTATGTTACAATAATGCATATAAATATTTATATATATGTGTATATATATATATATATATATGTAGGATTAGCCCCTTGGTCGTTGAAAGATACGTAACATACCAAATTCATTTAGATGATTTAATATTTTTTTAAAAAATAAAATATTGAATTTAAGTATTATAAATAGATAAATTTTATACCAAAAATATTTTATTCTTCCAATAAATCGACTTGATTCTACTAAATTAATTACAATTCAACCGTTTTTGAATATTATTCAAAAGAAGGAAATGGCTGGACAAATCATGCGGTCTTGGACCCATTTTTCTCGAAGTTATTTTATTTTAATCATTTGATAGGCCGTATCGAGTCCGCAATGAGTCTTGGAACTAAGATTGGGAGAAAGCGACCGGCCTTCCCTAGCTGAAATCAAAGAACTGATTGAGGTGTACATATGACGGGAGAGAATCTGAAATCACTCTTCAAGCATACTTGTACGACTTTGAGGTTTTCCTCAATCAAATTAATCATTGGGCATTATCGGGCCATCACCTTGCAAATAAATGTAATCCAATGTGACCCGATGAATTTCATAGACCTGATTAGCGGGCTCAGTAAAAGTACAACACGGCAAGGCTTGGTCAGGTACGATATGATTTCATGCTGTCATAAAAAAAAAGAAAGAAAAGCCATGCTAGAAAGATAACGTGTGTGAAAGAGCTTTCTTTTCTTGCTATTCAAACCCCAGACAACAACCCCGGCAAATATATATATTATCGGGTAAATTCTGATTAGTACCCCGTCGGATGGAGTAGAAGAGATTGATTTAAAGATGGAGAAATCGGATCCGATTGAACCTTTCACACCGGAATGTTGTAATTTGTCGTTAATCAATTCTCTCAATAATGTGAAGAAGATGCGTTGGAAATTTGACTTATGCTGCAAAGAGGGTAGTACTAGTCGATTCGGTGTTGAATTCAATATCCACCCGTATCATGCAGTGCGGTTTACTGCCACAACAAATCTGTCAATCTATAGTTAGGGGTTGACCCACGACTTTCTGTGGGGAGGAGCAGATAAGCAGAGGAAGCTTCACTTGGTAGGGTGGGACGCGGTCACTCGGCCGAGAAATCAGGGAGGGTTGGGTGTAACAAGGGAGGAGGTACGAAACCTAGCTCTACTTGGTAGCTTCGCTTAGAGGATGAGGGATGATGATACGTCTTGGACCTAGCACATGGCAGTCCTAGCCAGAATTGGGATTGGATTTGAAAAGTAGAGACTCACCCCACGAATATCCTTTTTTCTTATGGCTCTTGTAGTCATGGTAGATGATTGCCCACTGGTATGCATCTTGGAGCTCGGGGTCTTGATGTTTGTTCCCTCCCAAGTGTAAACTGTGCAATCTTTTTCCCTGACGATCTGGATCATATTTTCCCGGAGGTGTGAGGAGGCGAAAAGAGTGTGGGATGAGTTGTCCATTCCTGTCTCCAAAAGGATCACCATTTCTGTATAGATCCCAGAATGGTTGCGTACCGACTGTGAAGCTTACGAGGAGCTTCACCAACTCAAATCTTCCATGGAGGGTGGTATTCCCACGGGTCCTCTGGACCTTGTGGAATCACCGGAATGCTGTGGTCTTTCGACAAGATCCTTGCAATCCCAATCTTGCCACCTACCCCCTGGAGAAGGCTGCTGAGTTTCCATGCAATAAAAGAGGGACCCAAAAGAAACCGGCCTAGTAGTACGATATAGGTTCGATGGAAGAGCCCTCTGATGGGTTGGACCAAATTAAAAACGGATGGTCGGTTCCTCATGGATCCGGTAGAGCGGGAGCAGGTGGGACACTCATGAATTCCGCGGGGTGATTGATGGATTAGGGGATTCGGAAGATAGGTCTCTAAGAGATGGCCGAAAGATGGCCCACGATTTGGGTGTCCGATCTAGTCTCATAGAGTTGGATGCGAAAATCGTTGTGGACGGCCTAATTAGGCCGGGTTAGTGATCATCTGTTTCTCATGCCGACCATCGTGGACCGCAGGAAGTTGATATGGGATTCCACTGAGCTCGGGAGGAGCAAGTCTCCAGAGAGGCAAACAGAGCTGCAGAATTTTTCGGTTAGGATTTCGCGGCGGGCAGAGGGGCTGGATGACAATCTAGTCTATTGTGATCATCCATCCACCTAGTGATCTTTTGGATATTTCGCATCACTACAGCATAGGAGTGCTCCTCCCAGAATTGTCTCTGTACTTGACAATGATTTGGACGTCTAATCAATATAGTCATTATCCTTTATTACCCAAAAAAATTGCAAATTTCCTGTAGCGCTTATTAATATCGTAATCTGCACATTTAATCTTCAGACATGTACGATTTATGAAACATGCAAAGATAAAAAAGAGTGTTCTTACATGTTGGAGAAAGGATATGGAGAATCCGGAGGAAAAAAAGATCATTAACTCTGATGATATCAAGATTAGCTTAAAAATCACAATGCAAATACGCAATCAGAGATGCAACTACATACACACATACATATATAGATATATACCTAACAGAGTCACCAATGGAACCGAGTGGAGTGAAGAATACTGCATATCTTTGTTTACCGAAGATGCAAGGATGTCATATTTCAGAACATGCCTGTGTTTTTCAGGTTCATCCCTCCTAGAGAAGTAGAAGGGCAGAGATTTCACTGTCAGGTATGAAGATAGTTAGCAGCCATCATNTAGAGAAGTAGAAGGACAGAGATTTCATTGTCAGGTATGAAGATAGTTAGCAGCCATCATCAGCTCCAGAGTCAGCTCGGGCTCAATGTGGAACTCAGTCTCGTTCCCACTGGCAACAAAGAAACTCAAATAAACACATGGATACAACTCAGGAAACATAAGGTTAGAAAGTTGTCCCCGTGCAAATTCTCCTGGAGATGGCATAATGTTTATATACATGGTATGTCCGAGATATATCTAGAAGGGTCAGTCATTTCTTGTATCCAAAACCCAAACAGATGCTGACTCCATCTTAATCTACACTCGTAATCAACATACTAATGCCTGTGTCATAGACAAGGTGAGCCTGAGACTCTGTCCTCGGCAGTCTCCAAGGAAAAAGACAAAAACATTTCCCAGTAGACATGAGGAAGTTACACGATCTACGTGAACATTAATGGTAACCTCAACAGAGGTGCTATCTTGAATTCAGCTGTTCAGCACATAGGGAAAATTGGTTTGATCTGCATTTTACTGTAAACAACTACGGAAGGAACGTAAACTGCAGCAACATTTACACATTGTTTGGATATCAAATCAAATCTTCACTTGGATGGAGGGATTCAGAAGGTTTCGGAGGAGAGCATTCTCATCTGTTCGGAGATGAGATATGGTTTTAGTTTATTTCATTTTCATAGGCAGAGACCGAAATGGAAGAAAATGGAGAGATAAGGAAATACGTCGTACATATCAGCCCTCCTAATTAATACATCTGAGCTGGATAATCTCACTGAGAAAGACTGCAATTTCAATAGTTCATTGAATCACGTTAAGAGGTCAATCTATATTGATTGTTTCAACTGTGAATATGGTGACTACAATTCAACTTAGCAAATCTTATATACTAATTCCATCCTATAGAGGAATTCCCCCATATTTAAAGAAGAATACGAGTTATCCGATGTCACAACATGATCACCTACTCAATCCAGCCAAAGAGGATCAATCACAAGGCATCAAACAGAAGACCACAGCTACGAAATAGAGAAGCGACTTTGGGTCTAATCAAGAGAATGAACTTTGCAAAAGAACTAAGCATCGGCATATCTATCACAAAGTTATCAAAGAATCATGTGAAAAGTCCGGAGCTTCCAACCCAGATTTGAGCTAAATTAAATAATCAGAATCACGGAGCGCTAACTTACCTAGCATACTGAAGAGACCAATAAAAGTACTGGCATATCTTCTCCAGGATGGGGGTGCTAATCTCCGGGAACGTCACTTCACCAAGCTGCGTCTCTGCAAAGCTCCCTGCAGAAAAAGGAAAACAAATTTCGATAGTTACAGCTTTGATCGGTACCCTAAGAATCAATTTGTCTTCTGAGAAAAGAAAATTCAGGGAACCGAGGGAAAATTAGTGATCCAACGAACCTGGAGAAGTGAACATGTTGCGTATGGTCTGGGAAACCATGGCGGCCCTCTTGTCGATCACGAACTCGAAACCCTCGGCGCTGATCAGCTTCACAGTGTCCTCCTTCCTCATCTTCCACTTGAAGTTCCACAGAGAGGGAGAATTCGGAGATTTCTGATCAAACGGCGACGATGGAGAATCAGAAGTGCGGTGGCGGATAGATAAATTGTTGCTAGCCTTCGGCTCAGGACGGGGAAGGAGTGAGGTCCGCCTCTGCCGCGAGAAAGTCGGGATGGAGGGTTTGCTCAGGTGTAGCCGAGTTTTATTTCCTTAGGTAGGACCACTAATTACGGGTCGCCACGTCGGATCTTTGACTGAGAAGTTGGGCTCGGCCTGTGATGTTTGGGCGGGCCACGAATTGTAATCAGCAAAACAAAGAACAGGAGTCCCATGGGCTTCAAGTGTCGCCACGTTCGATGATCCCCTCGCCGCTGCTGGGGAAAAAAATTCGACTAATAAAGTTTTTAGAAATCTATTCTCAATCCAAATTACGACAAACAAATAATACGCAAAAATTGTGATTATTTTGCAGTCCAAACTCTGGTTGGGGGAGGCGTATTCCGTGAAGACACCTCAATTCGCTGATCCAAGTTCCCTCTCCTCCCTCGTCTGTTTCCGAACGTGGAGTCTGATCGGCTGCCGGGAAATCTGCAATCTTTCTCCGAGCCGGTCCAATTCTCATGCATTTCCTCCTAACCCATGTCTGAATTTCACGGTTGATTGAGGTAAGCAACCGATGATTCCAGCAGCTCTGTCGATTTCTTCACCCGAGCAGCACCAGTGGCGATTTTTAGTGCATGAAATTTAGAAGGGTTCCGATTCTTTTGTTGCCCATTTGAGGGATTATCATGAGTTGCCACAAAGCTGGGTTTTTGCCGGACGAGCTTGTCCTCCAAATCTTGGCTCGGCTGCCCGTCAAGGCCCTTTTCAGGGCCAAAGTCGTTTGCAAGCTCTGGCATAAGTTGGTCTCCGAGGAGTACTTTGTTGATCTCTACAATGGACTCTCCGTCAGGAACCCCATGGTGCTGGTTGAGGTTTCCGATTCGTACGAGTCAACGAATTCGAGCTTGATCTGTGTTGATAATATCTATGGGGTCTCTGAGTTGAGTCTCGATTTCCTGAAGGATCGTGTTAAGGTCAGGGCCTCCTGTAATGGATTGCTTTGCTGCTCTAGCATACCAGATAAGGGCGTGTACTATGTCTGCAACCCTATGACGCGAGAATATAGGATGCTCCCAAGGAGGAGGAAAAGACCTGTCGCAAGGCTTAATCCCGATGGGGAAGCGACCTTGGTTGGCTTAGCTTGTGATTTGTCAGGATCGAAGTTCAATGTCGTGTTAGCAGGTTATCGTCGAACTTTTGGGCACAGGCCTGATGGGACCTTTATTTGCTCAGTGTTTGATTCTGAGTCTGGCAAATGGAGGGAG
The DNA here is from genome assembly GCA_900006705.1 of Sonneratia caseolaris. Classification (NCBI taxonomy): domain Eukaryota; kingdom Viridiplantae; phylum Streptophyta; class Magnoliopsida; order Myrtales; family Lythraceae; genus Sonneratia; species Sonneratia caseolaris. The sequence goes on along the minus strand of CXYZ01003352.1, from coordinate 104,296 downwards.
TTTGTCTCTCTGCAGGACGACCACTTCACCCACATGAACAAGAACCAGGCCGTGTTCGTCAAGGGGGCTCTCCATTGGCTTACAGGCAGTTCTTGCATACTTGTGCTTGATTTGAATAAAGATTTTTGGAGGAAGATGATGCTGCCTGAAGAGGTTGGTCGAGGGCCTGGGAACAGGATCCATTTGCTTGAGTACGATGGTTTCTTATCAGTGATTCAGATATCAGAGGCATGGATGAACATCTGGGTGCTGAAGAATTATGATAAGGATGATTGGAATTTGGTGGATCGGGTGAGTCTTAGATGCATCAGAGGTATAGTGCCGGGAATCTTTCCAATCAGTCAAACTCGTGATCATTTACTTTTGGCCACTCATAAGCGGATTTTGGTGTACCAGAGGAAGAGCAGAGTGTGGAAGCAAATGTATTCTGTTAAGAATGGGTTCACACTGCCTCTTTGGTTCTCTGCACATTCGTTTCGGAGCACAATCTTCTCCTGCAACTAGAATTAGGAGCATTTCAGTTTCGTCTCAATTCCGTGGATTTATGTGTATGTCAGTCGAATTCTCGCAGGTGCTTATGTTAGATTGATTATTGTTATATGTCAATCTAACAATGAAATTGTCTTGTATCGCCCCTGTTAGATTTTGTTCTTGTGTAAATATGAAAAGGTTATGGCCATGTCTTATGCCAAATCTGGGCATTGTTAAATCGTTTGTTACAAGAATTGCAGAAATTCCTTAAGGAGTATGATTTGACATTGTGCTGGTGGATGTTGATAATGTCTTTTTTTTTTCACCCTTTTTAGATGCTCTTCCAGTGGCCCATTATATCTTCTTTTCCACATCCAAAACCAACTGTCTTAGAGATGTCTCACTTGTAACCTTGAAACTAGTCGAATTGACTATATATTCTGATAAAAGAAGCTTGAGCTTAGCAACATCTCCTTCCTTAATGAAAACGAGGACAAGTTGAATTCAGAACGTGGTGCTATGTTGACAGTGGTGGGACTTGATTAGCCCGGGTTTTGAGTGTGATCATTTTTCAACATTTTGTTGCCATGCTAACAATTAAAATTAGTGCTCAAGCGAGATGTAGTTGAGGTGGGTTTTCTGCTACATCTCAGGTGGTCCTGTTGGAATTATGTGATCGTTATGCCGGTTGATTCGGTTTGTTATATTAGTGTTCTCTTACCACAAAACTCAAATATATATTTGCACTGCTGCTCTTGCTGAGGCAGTTCGCACACCGTTAGCTCTATGCTTGGATTGAATGAACTGTGGAGGAAGGGAGGTGGGGCAGCATAACCCAAGCAGAAAGGTGCAGCGGTATCTAAGAGCCTGAAAGATGTCAGCAATCTTCGAATCCATACCCAGCATCTGGGATCAAGCCATGGATTCCAGCTTACTAAACCGATGGTCTAACTATTTGAGCTACGAGAGTTAATCTTGGGTTTTACTGACTACGATTTTTCCCTCAGAGTAACCCTCCAATGCCTTTCAAACTTCCGATTCCATTCGACGGAAAAGAAAGAGCCATGCACAAGACGTGCTTGATAGCCTCTCTTGTTTTCGGAATTAAAGGACAAATATTATATATATACATATTTACGAGAAAGAATTAATCATCTAAAACATGTGTACCAAAATTAATATACTATTCAGATGCGAAAATCTAGTCAATATGTGGGGCACTGGGCGGCCATACCATGTTTTAGAAAGAGATTAAAGTTGGAGAAATCAATCTGTGCATACAAATATAAAGTAGCAATTCCTTTTTTTTTTCACATGCATTGGTGTACTGTAACAGAGTCTTGTATGAACATACAATTTCCTGCGGGCCAAGAAGGGGGCACGTGCCTCATGGTGTTGGAGCAGTACTTTAGAAGGGAAGGAGGGGCTAAAGAATGGGTTGATTTGGCAAATTGGAGATGAAAGATTGGTTGGTATTTGGGGGGATAGTTAGGTACATGGATGTAGAGATAACAGATTGCAAAAGCTGATGGGGAATGGAATGGAAGTAGCTGGGGAGGTAAAGCGGCTTCTCTAATTGGCATAAACCAGCAGAGATGGATTTTGGATGAGTTGAAGCAGCATATCTCAGAAGAAGAATTGGCAGCAATTAGTAGGATCCCTATTATTGCTTTAGCAAAACCTGACAAGAGGATCTTGCACTATTAGCGAAGTTGGGGTGGGAGTGGGG
>CXYZ01003352.1:85719-101849 GCA_900006705.1 Sonneratia caseolaris | reverse complement strand
GGGGGGGGGTGTGGTGTTGGGGCTGCTCCAAAACTGAAGCATTTTCTATGGAAAAGTTATTCAGGTAAGGGTTGTTACTAACTCATGTCTCTGCTCTTTCATGGAGAAGTGGAGAATGTGGAACATGCTTTGGTAAACATGTGAATGGACTTGAGGAGTGTGGTTTGTGGGTACCAATATTAGAATTGAAAAAGCCTCTGTTGGCAGATTGGATAGCTGGTTTAAAGGTGTGACCTCAACAGGTAATCTTAAAGGGCAAAATAAGACATAAGCCGAGAAGAATTGTCTATACGATGTGGCATATCTGGAAAGGAAGACGCACTATTGAATTTGAAGGTGCCTGGCCTGATGTAGGAAGGGTGATAGGAAAGATTCAAAGAGATGTTGAGGAGTATATTTCACATAAGAAGCAGACAAAGATGAAGTCAAGGATGAAAGCTCCAAATCCAAAACCTCCTGCCCATTGGCAAAGGCCATATCCTCCCATTGTTAAAGCTTAATTGTGATGCGGCTAAAAAAATGAAACAGAGTTGAAAGCCTGGTTTGGAATAATTGCTAGAGACCATGAAGGAAAGTCAATAAGGAGATTGAGGATAATGAAGTGTTGGTTGCGGAAGGGCTTGCGATCATGGAGGCTATTCAGTTGGCTAGAAGATACAGACGGTGGAGGATTGTGATGTAAACTGATGTTGAAGTAGTATCTATCCAGAGGAATTCAATCCCCTGAACAAGCTCCATGGCAGCTCAGACCCATTATCGATGGCATTGGGGATTGCAGAATGCTCTTCGCAAAAGTTAAGCTCAGATTGGTTCGTTGGGAAGCCAACGAGAGCGCAGATTGGGCAGCTACCCAATCAAAGAAGGAGATGTGCCCTAGGAATTGGGTTGTAAAACCCTCCATCTCGTTTGCTGCTTTCGTTATGGAGGGATATGTGTTGTAATGACAATGTTGAGGCTATAATAGTTGTTGACACATGTTAATGTATATATAGAATGTATATGCTTCTTTAGCAAAAATAATGTTTACATACATGACGAGGGAGTTTAATATAAATATTAAACTCACTGAATCATATGTAAGTGAGTTTTAAACTAATATGACAAATGTAACTACATTCTTGACTGATAATAAAGTAGTGAAAATAAAAATATCAAAATCCAAAAGAAATGGTCGAAAATGAGAAGAAAAATGGGAGCCAGCATGTGTGATAGAGGAAAAAATGGTTAGTGGGTTAAATTCACTATTTTTTTAAAAAATATATCTGTTTTTTTTCTCTTTTTTAATTATATATTTTCTTTTCATTTATTTTACACTCAAATTCATCGTCTCATTCTCATCAAATCTACTTTTATAAGAATTTTTAATCTGAAGATTGATTATAGTTAGTAGTGTTCTCATTTATGGTTAAATCAGCATTTCTAATCAATCATATTGGGCTGATATGAATTATTTATATTATGGGTTGGCATACAGTATAATGTAAAGTAAGACATCTTTGGACTTAGAAGATTATCTAACTTTAAGAATGTGTAAAATTTACTGTAAATCCATGTTACATGTGTTCTTCTGAGCTTTTATTTGATAATTCTTTACCAAAAAAGGGAGTTGGGTTTCAAAATGCTGAGGATGATCCTTTATGACATTGGTGCTTTCTTGGCCAGTATGTATGTATGCTTTCTGGATAATGCAATTATGTCTACTTCCCTTTCTTGATTGTGTAGAGCATGCCTACGAAATCATGGCCGCTGTATTAACAGTGGGCACCTTTTTTACATAAGCCATGGCCTGCGTAGGAGGGTTTCCTTGGCAAAATTGTAAGCAGATCAGTCTGAGCTCTCATCGTGCTAATACTTCTGAGATGCAAATTATGGCTCTCGAAAGAGTGATAGACAGAAGAATGGAGTTGATCATTCCTTGCCAAAACACAAAATGAGAGGTGCAGATGCACAAGTGGCCCCAAGAGGGAAAGCCGCTAGAGCAAGGGTCTTTCCTAAAGAAAACCTCCCAGAGAGTGACTGTGCTGATGATCAGTCCAATGGGAGCATGAAGGGAAGTCTTTCCGCTGCGGATGCCATTAGAATAGGTGAAAGAACTAAGCAATTTAGGCAGACAGAAAAGCAGGAGGCTGATGGAGTTCAACGTTCAGAATCTACTGTGGATCACTCTGGAGAGGCCAGTAAAGATGCATATCCAGCAGAAACTTTGGGTCGTAGGGAAGAAAATGAGACTATAAGCAATGGTTTTAGTGGTCTTAAGCATAGCTATGATCTTTTAAGCTGTGCACTGAAGGGGTATATAGAAAATATTATGGAAAATGTTCAGTTTTGGGATAATGTTGTCCGAATTCTGAGCTTATATAGTGAAGTCTGCTGGAGAGTGGTTTGAGAAACAAAAACCTTGGTTAATAGATGTAAAAACCAGGATATCAGATGCTTATGACTATGCTAAACTGAAGATCGAGAAATCTTACCCATTTGTTTTGAAGTGGCTTGTTCAATTTGGGAACTTAATGCTTCTCTTAACAATGGTTTGGCTGGACTGTACTCTCAGAGGCATCAATTCTTTCCTGCACATGGGGACAACATCATTCTTTTCGTTTACATGTTGTGCAGTATTCTCAGTGGTTGCCATGGTGGGCATGTCCAAGTTCCTTTTGATCCTGGTAAGTTCTGCCTCATTCTATGAGTTACTCATATAATTACTTGGAACATATATCCTTTGACTTCTGTTAGTTTTATTTGGTTTGCTTGCCCGCCCTTCCTTTCACTCTCCAGTATCTGCAGTATATAGTTCTACTTTGTGTTAAGCAAAATGGAATGGAAGGGTTCCTCTATCTTTATTTCTTGGCCATTAGTATTTGGGTTTTTTTTTTCTGTTTCCCTAGAATAAGTTGGAACACAGCCATCTTCGTGGATAAGTATTCAAATTAATGTTCTTTCTGCTATACCTGGGTCTGCTGCAATTGATATTGTGTAGATTAGCATCTAACTATCTTGTATGTTCAGGCTGCTGCAGTCTTAACGGGATTGATTGTTGGGATTACCTTTGCACTAATGATCCTTGCAATATGTGGGACTGTTGCCTTGTGGTTTCGTGGAAGCTTCTGGACAACATCCCTTATTATTGTTCTTGGAGGTTACTACCTAAAAATTTCACCTGAACATAGAAATAGTTTGATTTATGCATTCTAGAATTTGATGAAACTAATTTCATATGCATGCAGGTGTAGCATTTGCATTAAATCATGAATGCCTTGCACTTCTAATAGCCGCTGTGTACCCTGTGTATAGTGCTTGGACATATGTTGGGTCACTTGGCCTTCTGCTAGGTCTAAATTTATCTTTTATCTCAAGTGATACTCTTGTATACTTTTTGAAAAACAATGTGAATCAGCCTAGACAATCCAGCAAACGATCAGAAGAAGCTAGTGGCATGCCAGGTCAATCAGGCACCTTCAATGGTAAACAAGCAAATGCTTCATTTTGTGAAGCTACACCTGGAATCTCATCTGACCGTAGCTCAGGAGCACCTTCTACCAGAGGCACCAATATTGATATTACTTCAGAAGATGAAGTTGTTCACTTATTGATCTGCTTCGACTATTACTCAGTATTTGGCTTCTCTCGTTATGAGAATATGGATGCTTCTTTGCTAAAGAGGGAATACAGAAAAAAAAAGGTAATGCGCCTAACTCTTGAGTGCCATCGAATGAAACTGCCAAATACTAATTGTCATCATGTTGTCCAGGGATGATCTTGTTATAGCTGGAAGTGGCTTGGTCTTGAGAATCTTTCTGGTAAAATTTGAATAATCTTCTCAAGGATGAACTAACTACTCTGACTTAATCAGCGTTTTCTTGACATAGGCAATGCTTGTCCATGCCAATAAAAATCAGGGCAATGAGAAGGCTGCAGAAGCTTTTAAGTAACTCCGGAATGCATATGAGGTACATCAGTTGGTGTTTGCATAATGTTAATGCTGATTATGCATTTTATGTGTAAATTATATTTTTACCTATCAGATTTTGATGTTTCTTCCCCTTGTTCTCACTTCTTCAAGGTTTTACTTGATTCATTGAAGCGAAAAGCATATGATGATGAGTTAAGAAGTGAGGAGCTATTGAACTTCTTCCGCAGGTTTCAGAGTGCTTCTGGAAAGGTCATTTGGAGATAATACTGTATATTTTGGTTACTGCTGTACATCTGATATCCCTCATATTCTTTGATCTTTGAAAATATACATGCTATTATACGCATTTTTAGGTATGAGCTCTTTTTTCTTTGTTAATTTTCAGAATGCCATTTGTATCTCAATGTTAAGCTCATACTTTTGTATAGTTTAGTCCCCTTTTCTACATACCATGATCACCTTCTTGGCGCAAGACCAATGTAATTTATATATTGAATGCTAAAAAAAAGAAGAGTCTTTACCCAGAGATAAAGTTTTTGTCTGTTTATTTGGATTCGTCTTGTCAACAACCTTGAGTTCTTAATTTTTGACATAAAGCAGAAGATGTGATTTGTCTCACATACGCGTGATTGGCCTTTAATTTTTTCTATGTTTTAACATATTGTTCTCTGCTTGAATGAACACACTGGACCATTATTTATTGACTTGTATTGCTAAATCCTGTTGACTTCACAGGATGGAGGTCATGCCTTTAATTCTGGATTTGCTCACTCAGAGGGTGGTGGCGAAGATTTCTTTGGAGAACCTAGGCGAATAGCCTGCAAAAGGTGCAATAGCTTCCACATCTGGTTACAGACTAAGAAACCAAAATCACGAGCGAGATGGTGCCAGGTGTTATACATTTGTGACTGTAATTTGGTTACCGATGCTTGGAGAACTAATTTTTGTTCTTTTTTTATTTTGTGGATTCTACATTTTTAAGGAGTGTAAAGACTTCCATCAAGCAAAAGATGGTGATGGGTGGTTAGAGCAAGCTTTCCATCCCCTCCTTTCTGGGTTACTTCAGAAGGTTACTGTCCCTGGTCTTGATAAGAATACTTCTCTATGTTCCTTCTCAGCTTTTAACATTTCGGGCTCAGCAATTTGTCGAATCAGTGAAGCAATTGCTATCAATGTCAGTTCAATTGATGCGGGAAGTTATAACTGTAATAAATCTTCCGCAGGTGAATCCTCCCACTGCCTGCCTATGTCTGTGCTGATAGCAAAATTTACGATGCTACTGAATGGTACATTTGTCAGGTAAAGCTACTCAATTATCAGGATTGTGTTGAAAACTCAAAATTTTCTATTATCATTTGGATTTGCTGTACAAAGTTAGTCTTTGACTTTAGAAAATTTTTGGCTGACTGCCTGTTTTTGTTAGATTCTGTTCATCTTTGAGATTCAATGAAACAAAAAATGATCACAAAAAGCAGGGAGTTTCCTTCGTGTTTTCATAAATATGCTTCCCTCAACCACTTTCACTGGAACTACTAGCTTTTGGAGCCCATCAGAATCTCAGATCTTTCTGCCCCTCTAGGCTTTGATCCTCATTGAAGCTGAAAGTGAGGTTGCCGCATTCACGAGGTCAACTTTGGCCTTGGAAGGCAGAAGTGCTTCTTCTTATCGTCCCTGCTGTCCTTGAAGGAGCTCCAACAAGGTCTGGTCTTCTGGGAGTAGAGACAGATGTTGAACCCAATGCTTTTTGAAAACGTATAATTTGAGTTTTTTTCCACTTGTCTCAGATCCTTAAATTAAGAGAGAACATGGTTATCCCTATTTCTTCTCGGTGGTTTCTGACCCTTACTTGGTTGCAGGGAATGAGATGTCCAGATAACACGCATAAGCCTAGCTTCCATGTGAACACAAGCACACTCTCTAAACACAGCGCAGGAAAGGGAACTGGTTCGGGACAGAAAGGGGCCCGTGCAACTCCTATGGAGGAGATGATGACCGAGGAAGAATTCTTTGAGTGCCTGCAGAGTGCCGTGCAGGCAGGCACTTTTGACACTTCTGCCGGAAGCGCCTCAGCCAATAGCCCAGTTGGCAAAGGAGGCAACAGCTCCAAGAGCGGCGGCGGCAGCAGTGGAACCAGTAGTGGAGGAGGCACCAAGAGGAAGAAGGGAAGGAAGCAGTGGTGAAAAAAGCCGAAGGCCTACCATTCTTTGTAGTAAGCCTCTGAAAGAACAACCGGGCCCAGCACAGCCCAGCACCGAAGAGCAGGCTTCTTATTTTTGAGTTGACGGTCATCTCGAGTAGGAAACATAGTGGTGAAAACCAATTAAGATCTCAGAGGCTGCAATTTTTCTCCTTCAGATGTTGTATAAGCAGATCTTCCTTTGTTGATGCTATTTTTCTATGCCAAGATCTGCCCATAAAAGATTTGTGTCCGCCAGCAGGAATTAATCTTTGGTCAGAGAAGAGCTTGTAGTGCTTCATGGTGAGTGTGGACACTATTTTTCACCATAGAGGATGTGCTGCAACATCCTGAACTTAATTCGGGACGACTACTGTAGATCGATGGAATCTAACAGAGAAGTGAGGAAGTCGGTCGCATGGGACTGCCATTGTTCATGTCAACAATGAAGAATCCTCCTAGGCTTACAATTTGTCAATTACAAAATGGGGTAGAGCGAAGTAACTTGGTTTAATCTCTGTGTTATGTGTGATGAAACTCCACTCAAACTCCTCGATCCCAGAAAACCTGAAATCAAAGTTATACACCATTCAAACTGACATCATTCTCAACCCAATAACAACTAAGATGTGTCATGTTCAATTTTCATTTCTGTCATATTCGACTGAATATAAACGAATTCATGGTCCTGCGCTGGGGCCGATTATCGAACCCGACAGCGCAATAACGACCCGGATACAAGGCAAACGGATGCCCCACCATAAAATGACCAAACAGCCCCATGGCATATCCTCCGTTCTTGATAAACCCACGCGCTGCTCTTCTTCTCTACAGCTTTGCTCTCTCTAAAACCTCTCTTTCCATGGAGTCGATCCTTCACGGCTCGGCTTCAGCTGCTTACTGCCTCTCTCGGAAAATACCTAATTCAATTCTTCGAGATGGGTTTTCAGCAAGCAAAAGCTCCTGTCTTTTCTCTGCAAATGGGCTTTCTTCCCTCGCTTCTTCGTCGTCGTCTTCATTTTCCTGTTTGATTTCTGCTGGACGGAAACAATCGGTGGTAGTGGCCGCCAATAAGAACGGTAGGAACGATCGGAGGGATTCTCACAGCTTTGTCCCAAGGCCGGACGAGGCCACTGGGCTCTTCCCTGAAGCTGTCTTGCTCAAAGAGGTTCGCTTTTTTATTTTTCTTCCACCCCCCACCCCACTTTTCCCTCTCAATTAATTTACTGTGGATATTTTGCTTGGAGCCCTCGTATATTTGGCGTCTTTTTTCTCGTTTCTTCCGAAGGATTGATGCTACTGTTTTGATGCCCGTGGTTCTATTTCTATCATCTCTTCCATTTTCATTTTCAAAATTCGTGAACGTATCTGAGCTTAAAGATAGTACGGAGAGTATGTGATAGGACGCAGCTTTTTTTACTGAAATTTCATATTGATATCTCAGTGTTTGTGGATGAAGTATTTGTACAGCACTCAGTCTAGTTCACTGTGTCAATAAGCATTAATACCTCTTGGAAATTTTGGCTTGTGAATGTGTGGAACTTGCACCATAATGAGCGTCAAATTTGCATTTTATCTTATCCCTTATTGAGTTCATTATGAAAAGCTCACAGTTCAAATGGAGAAGGATCTTCAGTGGCTTTTATTGGCGCTAAGATCCTTTTGATAATTACAGGGATTACTACTCTCTTAGCTAGTTGATTGCTGATCCTAATATGTTATATTCATCTGCTATGTTGCAGAAGAAAGTCCAGGAAGATGGTCAACTTCTACCAGAGTTTGCTAATGAGGAAGAGAGTAAGTTCTAATGAGATGGTTGTTTTGGATATATGTGCAGTCTCCATCTTTCCCTTTTGGTGTTCTTAAGAGAAATTGAATTATTTCTTATTATAAAAAATTTGTCCCTGACAAATAATCATTGTTGACAACATATTACACCTCTAGCAATTGTTTGCTTTCAGATTATGGAAACTGAGTGCTTTGCCAAATGGTTTGTTGTTCTACAGAGGAGCTGTTTGAATACCTGAATCTTCAGTTGGAGAGCGGCTTGACTGCAAAGCAAAGTGAGTTCTTTTAATGTTACTTTCCAGTTCAATTGTTCATGCTCTTCTTACTGAAGAAGAAACTCAGAAAAATAGTGAGTGAACTTTGGTGGATTTCTAAAGAAGAAACCAGAGTATTAGGTTCCTGATTTTAGTTTTCACCTTAATTTATCATTGTTCTTATGTTACAGTGCGACACTACGAGGTGGTTTACTTAATCCATGAGAAGCATGAAGAAGAGGTTGGGAGAGTTAATGAGAAAGTTGAAGGTAAATATCCTAGTCCCTGTTCCATTTGCTGTCTCAGAGGCAAAACCTTGGTGTTCACTTTTTTATCTTATCAAATTCTGGAAAGATAATTTTGAATTGCTGATTTGGTCATATCACTGATGAGCCCCTACTTGGGAACTTAGATTTTTCAAGGACACAGGGGCTAATGGTCGTGGAATTTGTAACATTGCTGCTTTCTTCCATGAAAAATGCTTGAAAAGTCACTTCCTCTAATTTCAGGAATGAGGATTAGCCATCGTTCCTTCATGGAAAAACATGTTTTCTATGAATTTTCTGCTTTACTGAACAAATGACTGACCAATTTATAATCTTCCTTTTTTGTCACAAGAAATTTTTACTGCACTAAGACCAACACTAACTTTTGTAGATTTCCTGCGGGAGAAGAAAGGAAAGGTGTGGAGATTCGAGGACTGGGGCCTCCGCAGGCTTGCATACAAGATAAAGAAAGCTACAAGGGCCCATTACATCCTCATGAACTTTGAACTCAATGCCAAGTGGATCAATGACTTCAAGGCCATGCTGGACAGGGACGAGATGGTCATTCGGCACCTCGTGATGAAGCAAGACAAAGCCATCACCAAAGTCGAGCCTCCTCCTCCCGAGTTCCATACTCTCCGGTCGGGAATAGATGACTGTGATGAGGAAATGGATGGTGAAATCGAACTGGAATACGAGGACGGGGAGGAGTACGAAGATGGGGATGACCAGGTTTGGGATGATGAGGAAGGTGAGGATATCGAAGATTATGACAAGGATGACGATGGGATTATTTTCGTTAATGCTGACGAAGAGGATGGAGAGAGCGCGATCGATAAGTCGACTAAGTCAGGGAAGGGAAGTTTGAGAAGAGAGCCTCTGCCAAGGTAAGCCCCCCATCACTTTACATCTCTTAAAAAATCTTTCTTCAACCTTCAAAGCATGTCTCCATCAGAGGTGCTTTATGCGTATTGCATGAAAGCTGCTCTATAGGACCAGTACNCATCACTTTACATCTCTTAAAAAATCTTTCTTCGACCTTCAAAGCATGTCTCCATCTTCGGCATCAGAGGTGCTTTATGCATATTGCATGAAAGCTGATCTATAGGACCAGTATTCTCGAGTCTTTCCCTGCGGTGTCATTATCAAATGTCAAGACCATGATTTATTTCCTAAGGAAAACTGGGGAATCAGGAACGATTAGCCACTATGTGTATGTGTAACTTGATTGTAGTCAGGGTCTTAATACAAGTGGATTGAGGAGGCTCGAGGCTGTGCCTCTCATTGTCCCGAGGATGAGTCCCTTCTTGTATCAATTATCTATCCAACTCCATCTCATCCGTGCCGGTTACGCATCGTTATCAATATATCTCTATGTTGTAACTGACGCTCAAGGTCATAATCATGAAGTTCTAGACTGATCTGGTGCACACAGGCTAGAAAGGAATTTTACACATTTGCATGTGTGTTGGAGAATGTAATGTATAGATCAGTACTCTTGTATTTTAGGCCAAGTAATGGAGATTGGAGCTATCCACCACCTGTGCCTCGATCTTCCTCTGTGTCATCCCTCCAAGGAGATTGTATTGCCTTGGGTTCTCATTAAACTCTGTTCCGAAGGTCTGGAGTAGCGACGTCGGTCTCTTGAACTCTTGTGAACGACCATTGGCATGGTTTTACGCTTAGGCCTGTACTCGATGACCGTACTGAATTCCAAGCAAGTTGATCTTGTCATCTCATCAATGGCCCCCCACTACAAGCTGAGAGACTATCACAGTAAGCAAATGGATAGATACCATGGAAGTGCAAGATGGAGAGAGCACGCTCCGCAATCCGATCCTCGACCATCATACACATTTCTTTCTACGAGCTGCCTGCTTCCCTTTACAAGAAATTGCCGTTGAGCAAGAGCTGCATGTTAAGCTGCTCTCCATAGAAATATTAATCTTTTCCTGGATTTCCAATTCGTCCACAACTAGGGTCTGATCCCAGCGGTAGAGGATTCTGAAAATGGGAAATTGACCAGATGAATTCCGAGCCCAGGGAGAAAGAAGCTGATTGAAGACCTCCACCCTCGGACACCAGAGATCTATCATCTTCTTTAACCGCACCATCTACAAGCTCAACCAAATTGACAATCGCACTTCCTGCTATAGAGAGAGACAAATTTGCCCGAGTAAGGAGGGCAAGATCCTTGCAACTCTCAATCACCATAACCTGACATCCTCCCACGACGTAAGGTAATTTCAGTTTATAACTCACCAAATTCCACAAATCCGCCTTTGGCACGTTGCTAGGTTTAACAGACCATGTTACTTTGCTCTTGGATATTGGAAACGACCTTAAAACGATGAGATATTTGTGCTGAGTATAACTTATGGTGAGCCAGAATCATGTCTATTTAGAAGGAAAGAGAGAGATTCCGAGCTCAGATGTGGCAATAGTTAAACTTACAGTTCGGAGGAGACTGAATTCTTCCGACACTGCAGAAACTCAGAGTAGGTCCAAGCCGCAATCGCAGGGACTACTATACGTATCAGAACGGACACCTGCAGCAAAAGCAGAATTAGGACGTCCACATCACAAGCACTCCGCAGCCAATGGCGGGGTAGTGAATCGCGAATCGGCCAAAACACTGCTCATCGTTTCTGAATTCAACCAATGAGCCCATGGAAGATCAATTCTGAGTGTATCAAACTCGAAGAGTGCCGGAATTGACAGTTCTAGAACTCCTAGAGCTCAAAAACTCGTCGAGCGGGCAGCTGAACAAACTCACTGTCACGTACCTGGCCACGAGTGACGGGACCGGAAACCTTCATTCTTCCACTGAATCTCAGCTCCGAGTAGCCAATGCAGCTCAACCGAGGAGCATTTCACAGCACTGGAACTGAGCGTGAAATCTAGTAGCTCTGCGTAGGACAAGGACTAGGAGGCCAAGATTTGTGGTGAATCTGGCGGTGCGAGGGATAAGGTGAAGTACCGCCGCCGCCGTGATCTTCAGCCCTTGTAAATGGCGGGGAAGGGACAAGAGTCGGAGGAGAGTGACCGAGTCAGTGTGCTGATGAGCAGTTAGCGTAGTTTTCGGCGGGAACAACCTGGCCAACTATCGTAAAGAATTCAGTTTTTCCCAATAATATTTTTTTCCCATTTACAGTGTCAGATCAATCCAATCAGCCATTATTTGCTCCATTTTCAAGTTCATCGACCAGGCTGCGTTCGAGAGCTCACGTTGGATCCTATATTAGCACGATTGCAATCACAACTGGGCCTTCCACGGCATGGCCTCCCTTTAAAGACTTCTCTAGTAGAGGTTAGGTCTACGAGATTTTTAGTCAACTTGGAGATCCATGGACTCTGATTAACGACGCAACATTTGAAGCGCATGGACTGGCCCAGAATGCTCGAGTCCGGCCCATGGCAACTCGACCGCCTAAGCCAACCTCCTGCAGAGGTGCGGACCAGAGTTGCCCCGGTAGGCTAAGTAAGAGCAGAGGATCATAGCACAAAGTTGCCCGGGTAAGGTCGCCTCTACTGTTGTAGTCTGGGATTCATTTCTGTATCAAGCAGCTGGAAGAAAGGACTGCCAAGATCAACGCCATGGTGGAGCCGCCAACTGCCGTCAGTATCCGGGAAGATAGATCTCTGGTCATGGGTTGAGCACAGCGCCACAGGCTGCTTGGCATCGAAAGAGTTGATCTTTAAAATCCGTATTGACCCCTTGAATATTGAGCTCTTAGGAGAGGTGATTTTGGAATTCACAGTTCCGGAGACCAGTTGACCTAAAACGTGATCTGGAATTCCGGATTGAAGGTAGTAGGCTAACATATGCTCGATCAAGCAAAGCACAATATGACACCCAGATCAAAAAGTCCGGAAAAGTAACAAGATAAATGGATCAATAAATCCAACCGTTCAACAGAGCATACCAGGGTAAAATAAACGACGACCCTACCAGAGATGGATAGTACCTAATGTCCTTCCAACTTCTCCAATAACACCATCATACTTGTACAGAAATCACTATGGACTATCATCGCTAGTTCTGCTCCTATAATATATTTTTCCATGGAACAGGCAATCTCCGTCAAGCAACCTACATTCTGTCTTTCCTATGAAGAGAGAGAGAGAAGAGAGAGAGCAGGTCATCACTTGGGAGTGTTTATGGTTCAGCTGGGACTATCTCTTGGAAGGCCTCTTGTCATCCTCTCCACCACCACCACCATCATCATCAGAATCATCCTTCCTCTTCCTCTTTGGAGGGGCCTCAACCTTCCCACCAGTGTCACCATCATCTTCATCATCTGCATCCTCCTCATCAATATCCTCATCCTCTCCATTCTCCTCAGGCTCAAAGTCGCTGGCATCTTCCTCATCCTCAGCCCGGCCCACAGGACGTACAAGATACTCAGTGCCCAGTTCCTGCTGTTGTCATCAAAATATATTCTTTAAGAGTTTGATGTCAATGGAGGGGAGGTAACAATGAAACGAGAGACTCCAACAGCATAAATGTAAAGTGCAAAAGCCACCTTTGGTGCTATGAAAGACAGAAAGCAATGAAACAGAACCACCATCCACATAAATATTCCAGACGTTCATATCAAGATGTGCTCAGGTGCACAATGATAAGTCTTAAATAGCAATTCCATAGACCAAAATGTATAGATGATCCAGAGGATGCAAACCAGCCAATGACAAGAGAAATTCTCAGGAGCAAAATAGTTAATCTAAACAAATAAATATTCTGATGCTAAGAAATGGAACCAAACACAACAGATGCTTACCTATATAGAATTCCCCTTTTCCCTTCCCATTATCCCATATAACTCGAATCAACATAAACTCAGGAGATCGAACCAAAATAAAGCAGGCGTACACCAAATTACTATTTGTGACTCATATAGGCAATAATAATGAAACATGTTCCTGAAGAATTCCCCCACGCAATCCTTACCTGGACACCAGTAATGAAGGAAAATTGCAACAACCGGTTCCGATATGTACATAAAGCAACTTAAAGAATTTCTGAGATCACAGACGAGAGAAAATAATTTGGGCAAATAAACTGAAAAAGAAACATAAACCAAAAAGAAATTTTAGCATAATCTCGATCAGGTTAGAGCACATAAAAGTTGACTTTTCACCTCTCAGATTCAATTTACATCCGGTTGACGAGAGAGAGAGAGAGAATCAACAGTGGCCCCTAAGATCTAAGAATGCAATCAACTTAATGCCTCAGTTTTCCACCAAAATTATCACTATTTACAAATAAATGAGACATATTTCGCTTACAAAAACAACTACGCGTTCGTGAGGACAAACTTGACCTGCTAGTCAATATCACAGCCGCAAGCTTCAGATCCATGAAGGGAAGATAAAAGCGAGACAAGCCCGATGAAATAAATAGGCCCAAAATTATATAAACAGTGAGAAAAATACGATTCCGCCGGAAACAAGCACTTGGGCACAAGATCTGAATATTTTCTCAGTCCTTCCGAGAGAAGCGTCAGCAGATTGTATGAACCATATTCGTATTCAACCGTAGCCAAGCAGGGAATATGTAAATAGAAGCCGGTGGGGAACAAAAAAAATCCAGATATTAATGGAATATATGAGAAAATTGGAGAATTATTAGTACCTCCTCAGCTTCCTCGTCATCATCATCCTCGTCGTCTTCCTCATCCTCGTCGTCGTCGTCGTCGTCGTCGTCGTCATCATCGTCATCGTCGCCGTCGTCGCCGTCGCCGTCGCCATCCTCGTCCTCCTCTTCGCCCCCATCATCGCCGTCTACAGACTGAGATGGGGGACCATGTGAGGACTGAAAGACCTCCTGCACTTCATCATCATCGTCTTCCTCCTCCTCCCCGCCTTCCTCGTCCTCGTCATCTTCATCATCCTCGCCGTCCTCTTCCTCCTCCTCATATTCCTCACCGGAAACCTCAACAACCACCTCCTCCGCCGCTAATCCCACCTCTTCCTCCACCAGAGTCATCCTCGTTACACCACCGGAAACTCTCTATCGAGAAAATCGCAGCAATATTTTCCGCGAAAATTACAGAAATTGCAGGGAAAAAAATGGTGGTGGGGGCACGAGAAGCAGGGGACCTTCGTCACTTGTTCTTCCTGCAGAGTTGCAACGTTCAATCGCGGCCGTCCAATCAATCGGTCACACGGATAGATGACGTGTCATGAGATCGGACGGTCCTCGCTCAAGGATTTGTACTCTTAGGGTTAGCATTTGTGTTGCTTTACGGCGCGCCCCCGTTTTGTTTGATTAGACCGATGATATCCAGGCGGAGGCGTCAGTTCCTTGCTTTCGGTGGGCGGGTGGGTTTTAGTTTAGGGTTTCTGGTCTTTCTGGACCTGTTCATCGGCCGGCCCATTTAATTTTATCCGATTCGGGCACGTTCTAAAAATTTGATACATCAAGCCTTGAATTTTGTTTTTGGCCACAAAAATATAATAAAAATTATTTTTTTCTTATCATCCCCCTCTCTTCTTACAGCTGAACATCTTTTTTTTTTTTACATTGGGGTGTCCTATACTATAATAATCAACTAATTTATCTTATGGTATATTNATATTGCGGTGTCCTATACTTTAATAATCAACTAATTTATCTTATGGTATATTGTATAATTTGAAACCTATCAATTAAACTCTAAATACTAATCATTAAGATATTCAAATATTATACTTACTTACTGTATATTATCAATTTACCAGTAAACTCTAACCTCAATATTTCTTATAGCCGGACATCATTCATTTGCTCCGACCATCTAGCTTGCCATGCGGTATTATCATTTAGTGAAAATTTGTAATGATGTTACGTTGATATTTGGTAAAACAAA
The DNA here is from genome assembly GCA_900006705.1 of Sonneratia caseolaris. Taxonomy (NCBI): domain Eukaryota; kingdom Viridiplantae; phylum Streptophyta; class Magnoliopsida; order Myrtales; family Lythraceae; genus Sonneratia; species Sonneratia caseolaris. The sequence goes on along the minus strand of CXYZ01003352.1, from coordinate 86,604 downwards.
AAACAAAAAGCAAAAAATTAAGCGCATGGGCAATTTTGGTTATTGTCCAATGTTACGACAAAAAAGTATTTTTGACTGATTAGTCTTTTTTTATAATAATGAAGATTTTATTTTATTTCTTGAACTTATAAACACCCATCAAGCTTGTTAATCAAAGGTAAGTATTGTGAGTTACCGCATCATAAGTTTTATGCACAGAAAAGTTGAATTCACGATCTTGCAATAGCACTCATGAATTGTATGCACGATCTCCAAACTGAGACTCAAGCCTATACAAAGGACAAGGATTAAAAGGTGCATGGGTACCAACGGAAAGCGAGAGGACACGATTTTGCCATCAATTGGAATGGCATATTCCTGTCTAGACATGTAGACTCGAATTCGAATGTCACTGCCATAACTTTGGATCAAGATCACATGATGTAGACCCGATTCACCCTGCCATAACTTTGGATTTCCACCTCGACGATACCCTTTTTCCGGTCAACAATGATTGACCGATGTAGTTCGACCTTCAAGAAAGACCCTAGGTCTAGTTTCATGAATAAAAAAAGAAATTACACTGACACGACTTTATCCATCATTAGCCCAATTAGTCTCAAATTCATTTAATTTTGCATAATATTTCATTGGCTGCCATAAGGTCATCAGCCCTGTGGATCATTTCATTAACGATAATTGAAAGATTGACTTGAGGATTGATTATTAACTATTAATAACAATCAATCGCAAAGTCTCCATGCAGTATAATGCTTATAATAACTTACGATTGGATCCAAACTAAATTAATCAAATCTAACTTATAAATATCAATTATTTTTGTAAAAAAAAAGGTAAATGACATATAAAAGTATGACATTTACCTATTAAAAATATTTTTTTTTA
>CXYZ01003352.1:63055-83881 GCA_900006705.1 Sonneratia caseolaris | reverse complement strand
CGCTGGCTGTCCTCGACGGATATTTCGCATTAACCGACCATCAGACTGTACAGCTCACGCCGGCATGAGCTCGAGGCGGTCGGCGTCGACGTTCCGTTGTCCGGAGCTTTTCGAGTTCTCCCTCCCGTGGCCGGCCTTCCGGTGGCCGGGTCTGGGCTCTTCCCTCTCCTCCTCGCTGTCGTACGTCACAGCGTGGTGGAGCACGCCGGGAAGCAGGGTGAGCGCTGGCGGCCAAGGAGTAGGAGGACCCTCCGGGCGGCTCTTCGAATTCGTGGTGGACGAAGTGCTGTGGATCCTCGTGACAGTGCTCGAGTCCCTCGCTCTGGTAGCCATGCTCTGCTTCTTCTTCGTCTTCTGCGGCTGTACTCTCTGATGAACAGTAAGAATAATCATTGTATATCGTATTACCTAGACATGTGATTATGTCTGTGAATAACAATTCAGTCACCAGAGCAGTGTAGTTATAATAATGGATTCCTCGATGAATCTAACATCTCTTCCTTCTCCTTGGACTTCCCCCCCAACTCCCAATTTCTCCTAGTTTACTTAGCATTTTGGAAAGTAAAATGGTCAATTATGCACGTATTGCAATTGGGTTGATTTGAATCCGATTCGAGCTTATGGTGTTTCATCGGAAATCCCAAACTTTCGATACCTACGCTAGAATCCGAGAATCCGAAATATCAGGGGGAGATCCCAAGTGTTTCGTGATACCTAGCATTGTCCTGTTAATGCATGGTTCTATCCTACTTGGCCATCAACGTTCTCCGAGCCCTTGGGAAACGAAGATTGCTCACAAGCCCCGGAATCACTGTCGAGGTCATGGAATTCGGGGGTATGGTCTTGGCCCTTAAATGTCGTTCGATAAGGGAGAGCCAACCAATTTTGCGCTGCTTTTGCCATGCTTTGTAGGCTGCCCAACATACTGAGTATTCATTAAATCAGATGGGCTGACACGAATATGGTCTATTTAATAGGCAGGACCGGTCTGGAAGCAGGTAGAAATTGGACAATTGGAGTCTAAAACTATGATCTTCCACAGCATCTTAGGGCAAAGTCTTTATATTTTCGCAAACACCATTGAATTGATCTATCTTCAGCATCCGGTCGTGGTCATAGTTTTGTCTTTAAGAAAAGATATGAGCGCGACTTGTACGCCAAGCAGACCGTATGCGATATGGCATGAGACACTGGCGTATGATTTTTGTTTCCGACACAAAAGTAGCCCACAGGTTCGGTAGCAGGAGGATTGATCTCAAATGGAGAGATCAATGAAGTCCCATTATCAACGCAGAGATTCTTCGTCAATAACTTTTGTTTTCTTGTTACCTGAAATTCTGACTGAGCATTAGGAATTGCTCCTTATCAGGGCATGCTCCTTGTACGGATTGCAATTGAAATGGTTACTTCAGTAGCAGTGAGTTCCATAGGCCATCGAAACTTCTTCCACGATACGGACCTGTGGATCTTATGGCATCAGATCAAATGATATATCTTCTGTCATGTTTATTTGTTGCTTCGTCTGATATATTTAAAGGGTGTACAAGTCCAATCTCTCTCTCTCACTCTCTCTCTCTCTCTCTCTCTCTCTCTCTCTCGGGTTATATGGGTAAGTCCAATCTTGAACATTCATCCTACATGTGCAAGTCCAATCTTGATCACCTATTACATGTCATGTTCCAACCATCCACTTAGTATCGGCATATTTATGACATCCTTATCCACTTTTAGCTATAAATAGAGACACAATGTGGAATCAAAGGTAATTATTACTCACTTTCCATTCCTAACGAGCTTTCCGGTTGGGAAGTTTGGCTTGAGCCAGATCAAACCGTCAGCCTTCATTTAACCCTTTTTTTTTTTTCTCGTGTTCACAAATCCTATGACACCACGCTGGTGCCAATTGATCCACTTGGAGTAGAAGCTACCCGGTCTACCGGCTTGGGTCAAAGGAGCCCGTCCGCCTGTTCAAAAGGGGACCCAGTCCCAGGTGGTTCCTCCTTCCCGGGCGTACAGGCTATTGTCAAGGGTTGGCTATTTCTAGCCTTCCTTCACTACCCGTGCGGTCTTAAGACTTGATCCTCATCCTCAGTCAGCCTTCTCGATACCAAAACATCTATGGAGAGAAAAATGTTCCGAATTTCCAACTTATTTTTCTATCCACTGCAAATGAGGGAAGGACCCCTTTATATAAAGAATAAGGTAATTAATATCAAGATATCAACTACCCTGCCTACCGTCATACCAAATATAGCAGTCAACTACTCGTAATAAATATNGTGGAGGACCCCTTTATATAAATAATAAGGTAATTAATATCAAGATATCACCTACCCTGCCTACCGTCATACTAAATATAGCAGTCAACTACTCGTAATAAATATAACTGACAAACTATCAATATTAAGTATATATTGTATAACCTGTTGGACTTTGATAAGTGGGTCCTGCCTTTCAGAGTTCTTCGAGATACGTGTTACCGGCAAAGTCCAGATCTCATGTCAATCTAGATTGGATAAGTGGCTGCTCCATGATAGTAGGAGCGGATAATCTGTGTCAATAGATGGGACATTCGGGGACTATGAATTCCTTCTTCTAAAATTCAGTGGTTTTTAATTAATCGCTCTTTTACTACTAAACAATGCCACCTTATTGAGAATACATCATATTAATGATGACCTGTTCTCATTGATTGCCGATTGTGTAAGAATTTTCGTGAGAAATCTTTCATTTGCTTCTCTTTGATGGAAGTTTTGATCCTAGCCATGAATCAAGAGATCAGTCCAGAGACCCTATAACATCGGCTACCACTTCAGCAAGGTCGTGCACTTGGGCGTTCAGGGGGACAAGCGGGTCGCTCCTCCCGACGAACTGCTGCCCACACACAATGTTCGCCCCCTCAGTCACGTCTGCGCGGTCTTGGTCACGAGGCGGCTTCCGCGCGAAAAGGGGAAATCCTTGTATTGGGCTTTTTAAACAATTCAGGGCCCAGTGGGCCAATTAGTGTGCGGCCCATACCTGCAGTTCACGCTTCGGCTCTATGGCTCTCTCTCTCCGCCCCCCCACCCCCTTCTGTTGGAGCAGAGAGAAGGGAAAGGGCCGTTGGATCTTCACGAGTTCCCGGAGGAGCAGAACGCCGCCGGCAACGCCCACATTGTTCGCTGCTCACCGCTCCGAGGTCCATTTAGGCCTCTTCTCGAGCCGTATCACGAATCAGCAACCGAATTATGTCGGGAACTTCAAATCTCTCTGCGTCTCAAACTCACTGAACTACCTGGTTGATTTCCAGATCTAGCTAGTTCTCTCTTCTCGTCCATGCGTAGACTTCAACATTCTTTTGTTCTTTGTGCATTGCGGAGATGGCTGCAGTTCGACAGTATTGAGTGCTTTTGTCAGTGTCTGATGCGGTATTGAGCGCGGGAGCAGGCGGTTTGCTGATGAATTAGCTTTTTTCAGTTAGATTACAGCTATATCATTTTTGCTGAGGTTGAATCGTATATTAATTTATTAGAAATTTTAAGCGAAAAATAAATATTAGCCAACGATGATTTCTTGGTAGAGGGGGTATTTTTTTTGTTTATAGACCGATTATCTGGGCGGTCTCTCGGTATAAACCAGACAGTGTTGTCTTGTTTCTAGGGGGTTGAATATCCAATATATTTCTGTTTTGGTGGGAAATTCTTCCAAAGAAGCATTCTCCGTGTATAGCTGTAATAGACGCTATATTTTCAGGATTTCATATAACTGCAATCATTAGGTATTAACATGGGACAGTTTTTTCAGCTCTAAAAGGAGCTTTTACATGACTTGTTTTTATTAGTGCGGATGCTACTTTCAGTAGACCCTATGTCTAGCTTAGGATGGATTTCCTTGAGATTGTGTTAGTTTATAGATAAAAGAAGGATAATGCTGTATACTGAATCCGGAGTCTGCTAGCGACCTGGGATAGGACCAGACCTCCTTTAATTATTATTCATAATTACCTAAGCTTCAGAGCGGAACTAACTTTCTCGGGGTTTAGTTGTGGTATAATAAAAGGGAAAAAAATTCATGGTGCATTTTCTTATTAATGTAGTTTGTATGAATAATGTTTGGTGGTTGACACTAATTCTTGCATTTTTCCTTTCACCTTATTTCTATATCTGAATCCGTAATTTCTTCCCAGCCATTTTGTCGCAGCAATGTACAACAATATGGGAACTCCTGCAGGGGTTCCTCAGCCCGCACCTAGTGCTCAGCCAAGTCCATTCGGCAATGCATTTTATGGAGCTAGTTCTGGACTTATAAGAGGAGGTCTTGGTGCATATGGTGAGAAAATTTTGGGTTCTAGCTCCGAGTATGTGCAAAGCAATGTAAGTAAAATGCATGTACTGAAAGTTATCATCTAAATTCGATGACATCAACAGTTAAGTTGCATACTTCTAATACTGACTACTAATTGTTAGACAGTGTTGCCTACCCAGGTTCACAGAGGTTTGAGAATTTATCTTTTGACGCTCCTATTTTTTGATAAATATCTTTTAGCACTCCTAACATGACTTTTTTCTAACCTTATATTTCTCAGACTTTAGGGCATCTTCTTTTAAATGCAAAGTTACCATTTCACCCTTGGGTGTCCTCTTAAGGAAATTTTGAAGGAGCTTTATCTGGCCAAAACGGCTTTCATTGTTGACGATGAGTTTTGCCTGTACTTATAATGAATGAGTGAAACCATTTTGTTTAGTTCATCGTGCCTGCAGAATGTTGATATTTAGATCTAAAGATGGTATATAAGAAAAATGATTTTTTTTTTAATGTGATTGATTCAGAAATTCATAGTTGTTTATTCTATTGAGACACTCATTTCAATGACTTACTGGGTCTTATTTATGAGAGCCCTCATTGATTTGTAGTTATGATTTTTTGGCTGTTAAATACAGATAAGTAGATACTTCTCTGATCCTCAGTACTACTTCCAAGTGAATGGTCAATATGTGAGAAACAAATTGAAGGTGGTTCTGTTTCCGTTTCTTCACAGGGTGAGCACCATAATATCCACACACAAGTCAACTTCAAGTATGTTACCTAGTTTTCCTTTTGTCAGTTGGCTGATGTGTTTATCTTTTATTCAGGGTCCCTGGACAAGAATAACTGAACCTGTTGGGGGCAGGCTTTCCGGTAAGCCCCCAATTTATGACATCAATGCACCAGACTTGTACATCCCGTTTATGGCATTTGGCACCTATGTTGTCCTTGCTGGCTTCTTCTTGGGCCTTCAGGGGAAGTAAGTGAACCATTTTGTTTTGTTTTTTTCTTCGCTGGATGTTCATGTTCAAAGTTTCTCTCTCTGCATTCCTGGTTAAAGAGGCCTAGTTCGTTAATCAACCTGCCAAGATTTTCTCGTTGTAATTATTTTCAGGTTCAGCCCAGAAGCTGTCAACTGGCTGTTTGTGAAGGGACTCCTTGGGTGGTTCCTACAAGTAGCCCTCCTCAAAGTGACTCTCCTCTCACTTGGGACCAGTGAGGCTCCCTTACTAGACATCGTGGCCTATGCTGGCTACACCTTTACAGGCTTGGCCCTTGCGGTCCTTGGGAAAATCCTGATGAGGTACTCGTACTTTGTCATTATGCCGTGGACCTGCCTATGCATGGGAATCTTCCTTGTGAAGACGATGAAGAGGGTCCTGTTTGGCGAGGTGAGGAGCCATGACTCGAGGAGGCACAATTATCTCTTGCTGTTCGTCGCCCTCGCCCAGTTCCCACTCTTCTCATGGCTCGGTAACATCAGCATCAATTGGCTTTTCTGATGCCGGGGGGCGGTTCCTGTTCCGTACCACTAGCTTTTGATGGCGCAGATTCAATTCAGAGTGAAATGGAGCTTCTTCCAGTTGGATACTGCAGATTCCATCCCTGGTGTTCCCCCTTCCGGTTGGTACCGTTGATTTTTCTCATATTAAACTACACTGCATCGATTGATATCTATTGATGAAGGAAACCATAGTTGTTATTAGATATAATTTAACACTATCCTGCTTAGTTGCATCACACAATGACATTTGCGAAAGCGCGAGGATGAACAGACAAAGACCGCTGCGTGCCTGCTCTCCTTCGGGCATTCGTGTTCGGAATCAACTTGGATCTACCGTGCTCGGCCCGGATTTTGTGATGAATGAGCCAAAGCACCAAAATTCTCGAAATTAATTATTTAAAAAGAGAAGACGGAAAGAAAGATAAGGGAGGGCAAAAAAACAGAGCACCCGTGATTTGTATTTAACTTTGAGCGGTGATGATAACCGATGAGGAAAGGGCAAAAATCTTCTTTGGCTCCTCAGGGTGTAAAAAGAGGCTGTGGGATCGGCCGTACAGTGACGCTGTGGCATCCCTAAAAGTCAATAATTTCCGTGATGATCCAAACAGGTCCCCCATCCCACCATAGTTTAAAATTAAAAAATAAAAGAGGAAAGAAGAAAGAAAGAAAGAAAGAAAGAAAGAAAATCTTGATTTTATATCACTACTTCATATTTAGAAAGCTGTATTATATTATATACCGGTTGCTTGCTTGGCTTCTCAATCAATGGTTAGTTAGGTCAGAATTAATCTTGAGGGGAACCTTCCGATGAAATCTGTTCTCTGAGTGATAGAATTGGGGATGACATTTACGGATTTCATTGGGCTGGAGTGGCACATGTGAATATCAACCTTGCCTCTTAGCACGCATCGGCTTTACCTTTCAAGACCGAACCGAGTCCGACCGAACTTACCTGAGGACGATTTTGTCTGGAATTATGTACGGTCGGTGCCGTTATTTTATGTTATCGGCAATAGTCCTCGGACGGCGGCGCAAGTTACAAGTCTATTTCCGTATCTCGGACCATCCGATAATTCTTGCGATCAGCCCCCCGTTAGGCGCCACAAACACACACGGCAGTACGTGACACGTCCCCTATAAAGTCCGGCAGTCCAAGAAGACTATTGATTCTGAGAAAAACCCCGTTCCTCTGTGCTTTCTGTGTGTGCTCTTCCACGGGACACAGGCACAGAGAGAGACAACATCATGAGAATTCCTCTTCTTCTTCTTCTTCTTCTTCTTCTGTTCCTTCTTCCCATCTCGCATTCCTCCTCCTCCTCCGATGGGGAAGACCTCATAGAGCAGACCTGCAAGCTCACCCCATTCTACGACCTCTGCCTCTCCTCGCTTCACTCGAGCCCCAGCAGCTCCTCCTCCGACCTCCACGGCCTCGCCGAGATCATGGCCGGCTCGGTGCTCGATAGCGCGAACCAGACCCTGGACCAGATCCAGCAGCTGCTCAACCGGTCCCCGGCGGACCCCGAGACCGAGCAGCCCCTCGCCTACTGCGCCGAGCTGTACATCCCCGTGGTGAAGTACACCCTCCCCCAGGCGATCGATGCCCTGAGCAAAGGGAGGCTTGGGTTCGCCGTCTACGGTATAACCGACGTCGTCAACGAGGCCAGCGACTGCAATAAGAGGCTCTCCAGCTCTTCGCCCGTGAGCGAGGGGAACAAGCTCGTCATGGATTCAGCGGCAGTGGCGCTGGCGATCATCAAAGTCCTGCAGAAGAGTTTTTGATGGGTCCATAACACGAAATGGTACAGAGACGCCGACTATAATCTCTCCCCCTGTGGTTCTGTCAGTTTAATATACTGTAAATATGTGGTAAAATTATATATATATATATATTTCTCATAGTAAGATTTTAAATGGTGTAGAGTCCGGTTTCATCTTAACTCCAGAAAAATTTAACCCAGCACTGTTGCAGATTACTTACTTAGTGTGACGGCACGGGTCAGGTTGGCGCAGAATCGGCTCATTGAAATCTGTCACCAGCCTGTAATGTCATCAAATTAGTTCGTCATCACTCTTATTGAGTTGATTAGTAATTATGGACTCAATCCAAGAAATTAGTTCGTTAAATTAGAAATGGTATGGCACATTTTCGAGTTGAACCGTTTGAAAACTAGCTTAGAACCGTAACTGGTCCGAATTACCAAAACCATACATGTCAAATTTTATCATTTTAATTTAAATAATAAAAAATAAACATTTTAAATAATTATAATTTTTTTAAAAAAAAGTTTAATAAAAAGTTATAATTCACTATTCAAACCAATCCGCTTATAAATAATTATAGGTCGATTAATATTTTCTCGAACTATATCCCAAAACCGACCAGCCTATTAGGTACCCAACTAAACAATTTCAAACTTGCTGTAAGCTGGTTTAGACCACGCATTTAACATTTCTATATACTATACCCAAGTCGGCCGTTAAGCTGGCTCCATCAGTGAACAACGTGGCAACCATTTTTAATACGCAACCTGATCAAAAAAAATTTTGACGCTAAAAGTAAAATAGAAATAAATAAATAAATAACAAAAAAAGAAAGGGGAAAACAAAAAAAGAGTGGGGGGGAGGGGAAGGGGAACCCAACCCAACTACGTGAAAGTGCCGCCCCGAGCTGTGTGTTCCGCTGAAAATCACTCGCTTATCGCGCCGCGGGGAGGGGTGGGTGGGGGCTACGGTCACGGTCCGAGACAAGAGCTTAGGTTGCTGGTTCTGGTTCACCGGTTTTTTTTTTTGTTTTTACTGTGGTGGCGCCACGTGTCATGAGGATGTTCACCCTGCCCTCCCGCATGCATGTGAGGAGCGGCGACGTTTGCCTTCAGTGGGACCCACTCCGCTCTACTCCGCGACACCAACCAAACCACTAATGAGTGGCACTGGCGACATCCTCTCCAATGGCGTCGTCTCGCTCCTCCGGCAATTCTACAGATTCCGAATATTTCTCGAGTAATGGAACTCAAATGAAGGGATATAGGAAATAATTTAGGGCATTGACTTAAGTTAATACAATAAGAATTAGATATAAAATACAATAAATTTTATATAAAATAATCTAGTTATAATTTGATACGTTAAGTAATATAGCGGTCGGTCTATTTGTAAGTTATGATTTATGAAATTATAAATCGACCTAAGATTGAGTCGAAACAGGTAGATTTATAGTTCGAGATTGTTGAATTGTGAACCGGGATCATTTACTTCTTTTTTAAAAGTTATTTTAAAATAAATAATTTTAAAAAAAATTAAAAAGTTTTTAATTAAATCAATAAAGAGTTAACCGTTAATTGCATGATTTATGTTAATCTGGACCCGTTCGTAACAATTTTTAAATAATTTCTGACTAATTTAATAAGAAAATGCATTGAAACAGCTCTAATTTAACCTGCCATATTTCTTAAAACTAGTTGATAGTTAAATTGTAGCTAGACAGTCAAGGCATCAAGCCTTTCGGCTACGGGATTTCCTCCCTGTGGAAAAGCAGACTATCTGATCTTTTGCCTGTTACTGCAGTCCTATCATTCTCCCTTCCTGGTGTCACGTGAAGCTTTATATTACATTCCTCCAACTTGCTCTCCTTTTTTCTCCCCCATTCCCATCATATAATCAATTCTATAGATACAAAATTGTTCCCACATTTATCGAGTCTTAAGGCAGATTACCCAACCATAAATATGCCCAAGTTTCTAACCCAGAAATCTAGTGCATCAAAAACGGTACAAGAAATAGAACTCCAATGGAAAAGGCTATATTTAATCAAAGGGTCAACAATGCGAGATAGATCTTGTTTTAGGCCATCCGATTTTAGTATCCTCATCACTGAAATTAGAACCCCTATTCTAGATAAAGTTTTGCCCGGTTGATAATAGCTTACCGATAAATTAATAATATGCAATATGTCATATTCAAATACGAACTGCTGGAAAATCAGTATTTGAGGATTAATGACAGATTTTATGTTATATAATATATATAATTAGTTGGTTGTTGTGACATTATATACCATCCATATAAATATTTTAAAAAAAATCTGTACCGTGCAATCCCCGAAGATAAAACAGCGGCCCACGGATTCAGTGAAGCCCAACTTCAAAGCAAGTTAAAAGAAGGCATCTTAGAGACATTATCTGCCAAATTCCCAACCGGTACAGTCCGAGCACTAGTAATAACTGTTCCGCAATATCCATGCACATTTTTAAAGCATTTTGCCGTTTGACGATGAAACACCAGAATAATCACGAGGGGTTGGGATGACCTAATTATTATTGGAGCTCCCTCAAGCTATTCTACGCACTGAGGAAGTTCTACTTTTATGTGGGTTGCTCATGAATCTACAGGCAGACGAAGAGGTAGGCTGTTAGAAAGAACCGACCTTCCAATTATAACGGGCGTGCCGAGATCTAGAACTTGAAAATGGCTGCACCACTGGATGGTTTCGAGGCGAAGATGTAGAGGCCGAGATCGTTCTTGTTTATCAGCCCCCTGTCGATCCTTGATTGGTAGAATCCCTCCTGATGCGGTGAGACAGATTGGTAGAATTTGAGTCAGAGCAGTTTCCCACTGAGAAACTTTTGAGCAGGGTGGAGCTTTCTAGTATACCTTTAGATTGAGAATGAACTGAGGGACGATGCCCTCCTTCACCAGAGCAACAGCACAGCCTCCCCATCCAGCTCCAGTGAGTCGCGCTCCAAGAGCGCTGTTGTCTCGACATATCTTCACCAGCTCTTCCAATTCTGGGCAACTACTCCACAAGAAGGGCAATGCAAGGAGGGAAAAATGATGAAACAGACATCTCTTTTGCATGGCCAGAGAAGAATACAGGATATCTTGATGATGACAAGATACAGTCGTGGTCTGTCAAATGCTTCAGCTAATGTATCTTTGGATAATGGATAGAGAAGATTGTACCTGCATTCGTACAAGACACTGCAGCTGTAGTGGCTCTCGTTCATAAGGTCGCCGAGCTTCTTTAACTTGGCTTCATCACTGGGAAACAATAATTGGCAGATCAGAGCTCAAAGTTAAAATTGTCCTCCTTCTCAACATTCCCCTTACTACACCTCACACCACCAAACAAAAATGCAGAAAAAGAAGCAGAAGCCCAAAAGCTTCATTTTAAATATGCTGAGCACAAAGGCTCTGCAAGGGCATAAATATTCTCCATAGAAATTCATTATTTGGATAACTATGCAATTAGTTGAACAAATGACTGGACAAATCTTTTGTCCACCGAGAATGCATGAGAATGAACTTCAAAGTTTCAGCATAGCCAATAACTAAAGAGGTCTAACAAGCTAGAATTAGCCCACAGCAGCATTTCCATGTAGGTAACATGCGGGTGGCAGACAAAAGCCTAGAATAAGCAGTCAAATCTGCTTAAATCACATCAATTGCTCGTGGAAAATGAAAAAAAAAACAGTTGAGGATAGGGGAAAATAGATAAATCATCAATTTATAGCACTCACCTCATATCAGAAGATACAGTATCCTTGAAAGCATATACCCGTTTGGCTTCAGAATAAACATGTGATGCTCTCTGAATATAGAGATGGAATATGAGTCTTAAGATGGAGCAAATTAAGAGGATACACCAAGAAAAAGGTCACAAGCTAAACCTTGAACCTAATGAAATCTAAATCAGCTTATGTACTTATACTTGTGTGTACAGAACATCAAGGATTTTGAAACTTTAAGGTATTTACAGCGAAAATGTTCACAAGCCAGCATCATTGCTAGGTAAATACTACGCAATACAAGCATGTGCCAATGAAGTTGTCTCATAAAACTAGATCAGACTCACTGTCCTCTGTATTGAATTATTAACTGATTTCAGCTAAGAACAAAAGTGAGAAGTTGACAACAGTACATTGAAATTATATATTGGCATTCATTTCCAAGCAAGATTAGGTACCACAAGAATACCTGATATAATTTGAAATGCTTGGCAGCTTTTAACACATCCAAAGAACTTGGAGAATGACCCAGAACAGTTGGAAGGTTTTCCTCGGTGATCTTCTCAATATCCTCAGCGGTATATGGGTCCTCATGCAGGAGTTCCTTTACCAAATTAAAGTTGCTAGTCAACTCAGACAGAGACAAACAATGAGAGGAAAATCTAGATAGAATATAACCTACCTTGACAGCAAGAACCGGATCAGAAGAATCCTGACTTGAGGCAAATGATACACACAATTCTTCAATATCAGATAAAGTTTTGACCTTTGATATTGCCTCTTCAGGTTTCATTCCGAGCTTTATTGCAAGGACAATCTGCAAAACGAAGATCACTTCTTGCAGATTTATATGTGTTTGAGAAGTTACACTTCATCTGAAACTCTGATGCTCAAGATGGTGACATAAGAGCAGTTGATGAAGATTTAAATAAACATGAATGCAGATTACAAGAAGTCAAGCTCAACTTCATTGCGAATCTAATCATAAAATAGAGAAGCAACACTATCCCATGAAATGGGACGTACGGCGGCTAAACGACACTCCACAACTCTGTTGTTATAGTTTGTAGCAGCAGTGACAGCCTTCTGAGATTCTGCCAATGAATGGGCTATTACAAAAGTCCCACCAGCAGGGAGTTGCACATCAGTAGCACGAATTGGATTAAAATCAATAAGCTCAGCAAAACCAGGTTTGGCCATTATGGAAATTGCCTGTGAAGAGGAAGAACACAGGGAATGAGGGATATTGTAGAAAGCAACATGCGGCATAAATCAAAAGGAAGACAACACAAAAATATTCATCAGGAATTTATGAGAGGCAGATGGAAGAAAAACTTCAACCACAGATTTGGCAATTGAAAATAAAGCCCTCTGTTAACAGTAAATATACAAGAAAACTGAAGCAATCAACAATATAAAAATGCACATTACCTGGTCCATGCCACCAGATTGAGTCCCAATATGCCGTTCACATTCACAAGTCAACTGAGCAATCTCTTTCTGTTGAAGGGAATGTACATAAACTTTCAGCAAGTTTTGGAGAAAAATACTGTAACTGAATAAAGATGCCCAGACAGATAACTGCGTACAGTACAACAAAAGGGAAAAAAAAACTAACTGTATAGGTTATATTTGGTTTTCATTCATATTTTAGGTTAAAGATGGACCATCTTGATAGAATATCATGCACAAAGATTCTAACATAAAAGACTAAGACACTCACTCAAGAAATCAGCGAAATGCTAGTGAATCTATCTACCAATTGTCTAAAATAAAGAATCACTGAAATAAGCATCCAATCCAGAAAAAAGATTGGCAGGATGAGAAGTGAAAAGGAGATGCTTCTTTCTCTGGCTGCTCCTTTTTTAAGTAAAGATGACATTAAAACATGCCGCTGATGGATGAAATTATTGCCGCCAGGATAATGATACGGTCATAATCAATTTTAGGATATAGTTTAAGGTGCAGAACATATGTTCCACTTTGCTAAACTATCATGAACAGAACTAATTCGCTGTTACGATGAAAACTTCCGAATAATATTAGCACACATCCATTTGATCTATCCATCCTATCCATGCATGAAAATATAATTTTAAAAAAAACGTTTCAGCACCAGAATGCCAATCAATGTAATTAAAGACCATGCTACATATGAAGGCAAGGTAGTTCTTAGACAGGAGATGAAATCTCATAGTTAATGCCATATATGGATTTTAGAGCTAGTATATTCTTGTGCTACAGTTTATGCACACCAAAAGTAATGCACATGCTACATATTGTGCAGAAAAGCCTGATTAGAGATTAGCATACCTTTGGAAAATTTACACCAAAAGCAGCCATTATAGCAATTGTAGAAGAGCATACAAGTGCTGCGGAGCTTGATAATCCAGAGCCTTCATTTGAAATATAAGATTACACATTTTAGTACAAAGGAATCCAAATGAAAGCAAATTCTCTATTTTAAACACGAAATATCCTTGTTGACTCGCCTCCAATCATGCAGTTTATTATTTCTAGTTCACTGACCTGTGGGGACAGTTCCGTCAACCATAACATCAAGTCCAACCATCTCACCAACATCTACTCCTTTTGATTTAGCATATTCATGGTAACCTTTGTACCTGAAGAGTACACACCATCATCTGCTATGAGAAGCCGCAAGAGTTATAGCATTCATGGTACTTTGATAAAATAGAATTTTCTCGAGAGAGAGAGAGAGAGAGAGAGAGAGAGAGAACTAAGACACTGCTGAATTGCACATAAGAATGATACTCGGTTTCACTTTTGGAACTTGGAATACATTTTCATCTGCCAGTAGATCTGTAAACCATACCAGTCCATGACTGCCCATATTAGTCATCTAAAAATAAGGGGAAAACAGTGTAATGTGTAATGCATTTATCTCACCCGCAAATGAAATAATGACCCCATTTATGATTCTCCAAGTCAATTTCCTGTCAGTTAAACAAAATAATGAAGTATATTAGATGGAATCAGAAGCTGTAAAACTAGCAAAAAACTCTGAATAAGATTGACATGTCATGTCCCTCGCAGCAGCTGAGACATGAAAGTACGAATCACACACACACACACGATCAACATCCGAAAAGATAGTTGGCAGAATCCAAGACGTACAGCAGAGAGAAGAGACGAGAAAGGTAAATAAAAGGTACCTGCATGGGATCAGCGGGATAAGTGCACATTTCGTACTTGTCATTAACGTTTGCGATCCGTAGGAGCTTCTCCGACTCATTCTTCCTTATTGCAATCATCGTGTCCTGCCTTATAGCCATTGGCAGCACAGAGTATCCCTCATAATCTACGTGCTCCCCAATCAAGTTCACTCTTCCTACTCAAACACACGGAAAGAAAACGCCTGATCAACCGAAGAGTAAAAAACAAAGAATCATTTACATCACATTTCACATGAATCAAGAAAAGAATCTCGACGCGTCGACATTTTGCAGATTATGATCACAAAAAGAACGAAAGTACACCCTGGCGCTTTTTGGCCATCACTTTTCTAGATTTTAATCAGAAATCATAGGGAAGAAGGAAAAGAAAAGAGCGAAAATTATCATAAAAATTCCAAAGGTTGAGGAGGATCAATTACCGGGAGATCGAGCGAAGACATCAGGAGGCCCGCCAAAAACGTCGGTGAACTTGGCCTTGAGCTTGTCTAACCGGAGCTCAGCTTCCTCGACCGGAGATCCCTCCCCGTACACAGGCTCGAGCGCCGAGTAGATCGGAATTGGAAGCTCTTCGTGCTTGGCAGCCATGGTAGGGGAGTCTGGCGAGCAGGAATCCTCTTCTCCGGCAGATGCAGCGAAAAAATGAACTCACAGAGCACAGCGATGAGCAGAATAAGAACTCGAATCGAATAAAGTATACATTTATTGAATTAAACGGTGAGAGAGAAAGGCGGAAGTTCTTTACGGTAAAGATATCTCTGTGTTTTTTTTATTAAATCAATTTATAATTATTATTCTCGATGAAAAGGAAGGAATCTCTTTTCGCGCTGATTGGATTGGACTTTCATTATTTTTTTATTAAAAAAACAGATAAAATGGAGAGGGAGAGAGGGAGAGAGTAGGGAAGACTGATGACGTGTCAGAGTTCCGGATAGAGTTAACATTGGATGACGTGTCGGCGGACAGCCGCATGCAATCTTAAAATAAATTAACAAAGGTGTCTGTCTACTAAGGGAACCTCCATGCTCGGTTTTTACGTGTAAACCGGCAGGAGATTGCGATCGGGACATATGGGACTGATTGATAGATTAGCCATCAATGAATTGAGCTTTAATTGGTGCATTTATCAATCAAATCCATCTCCACTTGCAGCTCCCACGGGAGAATCTTTCCTTTCCACAACTTTGAATCATGTGATTTCCCTATTTCTTGGGTATTTTCCCCCATATATTAGTTTTTAAAAAGGTAGTGATGAGAATCTTTCGATCGGGAGAATTTTACACGCGCCATACTGGTTGCTTCCCACCAGGTTAGCCGAAGCAACTCCGGAGAGCTTCGAAATTATGGTTTTTAAAACCGAACTGGGAATCGGTCATTCACTCAATCCGATTTACTTAATTAATCCAAATATATTCTAAATTCGGTTAAATCCACCTTAATCGGACGGTTTTTGGTTCGATAGCTGTACTAGATAAATTAAAAATTATTTTTTTAAAAAAATTCATCGAGCAGGCATCCATTATTAACTTTTTTATGATACTTAAATTTATTTATTTTCTTGCTAACTTATATATTATTATATTATATTTTTAAAATTTTAAAGCTATAAATTTATATTTAGTATATTATATTTTAATTAATATATAATAATTATTATTTACTAAATATACGGTTCGACTCGTAAACCTATATCTTAATCGGTTTCGATCCGATTTTAACCACTATGATATCGATGGGCTATATTGATGAATTAATGGCACAATATGGGAGCTCCAATTCCCGACCACCGGAGCATCTGATGCTCATTGCTCAGCATTGCCACGCATCCTGCTAAAGGGCAACGAGTTTAGCTGGGATGCCCCGAGGCTGATGCGCAGTGGCACCTTTGTACTTGTGGCCTCTGGCCTGCAGTTAATAAAGAATCTATTTGTGGACCACCGCGTTAAGCCTCTTTACAAAGTTTCTACCTTCCTTCGATGCCACTTCAGAAATTATCAACTCCCAATGAGCAGATACTCTGTGAACTCGACGGTGGGGGTCTCGAGGTGAAACTTTTCAGTCGATGAAAGCCGTCGGCGTTCGGCAAGTGCTTCATCAACTGGTAAAAAAATAGAATTTTAACTCCTGTTAGACTCCTCGCACATCCAGCTCTGCCTGACCTGACCCTCTACTTTAAGCATGCATCCATGGAGGAGGAGGTATGATTGAACATCTTTGAATCATGTTAGCACTCTCGTCAGGATGGCCGAGTGGTCTAAGGCGCCAGACTCAAGTTCTGGTTCTCGTGAGAGAGCGTGGGTTCAAATCCCACTTCTGACATTATTGCACATTTTCGTCGACATATTTCCAATTAGAAATGGCACTATCGGCCTTTACCTACCCGCAACTTCTTTTTATACGTCCACACGGCTTGGAAAACATTATTAGTCTACCGACAAATCGCCGCAAGAACAGTGAGACGGGATGGATCCGAGCAATACTGCAAGTTGGACGGAAGATCTTTCAATCCATGCTCGCTCACATTTTGGAGTCAATAAGTAGGGTCAAGAGCTTGTCACTGATTCCCATCATTAGAGCCACTCCAATCTACCGATTCCGGGAGATTATGTCACATGTTAAAAGTAAAACGCTAAAACCCATCTTCAAGTCTCAATTTCAACCCATTTTAATGCTTCGGATCAATAAGCCTTCCCTTCATTTCTTCTTCATCGCCTTCTAGTCAAACAAAACAAGATGATAGCGGGTAAAGAAAAATAAAGAAACACGAGTGGGAGAAATCCATCAAATGCTATGAGGTTCGGTTACTCTGGAAACTATAGAAAGATTAAGAAAAAAAAAAAAAAAAAGAACTCCAGCTACCTCACAAACCAACCATCATGCTCCTGCTCCTCCAGGTAACCACCATGTATCCTGCCTGTATGTCGGAGTTTCTATCCAGGGCTTGGAGGAGCGGAAAACAGTACAAACCTCTGTGTTGCTGCAGAAGGACTACCATCGCAGCTCGAGAAGAGCACACAACCCAAGAATTGAAGAACCAGACCAACAATCCTTTCTATGTTCACCAATAAGGTGGCCACTTTACTTTTTTACTGTTGCTGATGGTGTGTCCACTGACACCTCGGTGTAACATATGGGGCATGCCTGAGGAAGAAAAAGAGGAGTTCTTCAAAACTGTTTGTTTCAAGGAGATAATAGTAAAAAAGAAAATATTAACCCGGTTTAGACCAAGTTTTTTGAAGACAACGTCAACAAATAGAACGCACATTGCCTCCAAAATACCATGTGCTGGTCTTTCCTTGTTGACTGTTTTAAGCAGAGAGCTGTTTTATGAGAGAGATCTGACCTTATTAATGCTAAGCCATCTGGAGCAGCACCCAGCATGGTAGACGTGCTTGCATGGGAGAGTCATGCACCGATCTCCTCTTTTGTATTCCATCTGACATATTACACATCTGAAAGGAACGATTGCAACTTGGCTAACCAGATCTCAATCATAAAGCAAAGGAGTAATGAGCATGTTACCTGCACTAATTTAGATATTAGCCCTTCTTGTTGGTGCTGTTATATACTTATTAGCATATCCTTTTTTCTGATATGGCTAGTGTCATTAAACATGTTTCTTATCTAGCTTGCTTCAAGTCATCCTTGCCATTAGTTCTGTCTAAGAAACTTCTTTATAAAGATATGTGCAGCCACTCTGGGATGACAGTCCTTCATTCTTCCATTGCTTTATAATTGAAACGTTATCTCTCTCGTACTCATTATTCTACTGCAGTTAATAGGCGAATCTACTTCTTCATAGATCTATTTCCTATTCTACATGTGATATTGTTCCCTTTATGGAGCCATCAAAAGAATATCAAAAACGGTTGCTACAACCCTTCAGTATTTCTGACCTTCTACTGTACTTTTTTAAACTCCTTGGGCTAAAGTTTTGTTCCATGCTCTCTCTTGCTCCCCCTCCCATTCTCTCTCTCTCTCTCTCTCTCTCTCTCTCTCTCAGATGAATATGTTTCATGTGCTCTTGTTTATTCCCATTGATGTATTTACTAAACTTCTCAAGTACCATTCTGAGTTTATAAATCAGTCCTCACTGGATACTCCCAGTGACAGTACTAGCCCATGCACTGTTTTTTTTGTGAAAGCATAGAGATTCAAATGATGTACGTATAGCTGAGAATTGTCATACTTTTCCTGAAGTTCTAATGCTGGAGATTGGCAAGAGAAAATTGGATCCTTTCTTTTTTCTTTAGGGTTTCAACTAATGAAACTGATCTTCAAAAGTTGAGGTAAGAATTTCTAACTCCCGAAGAATGATGCCGAAAGAAGAGAGCCTAATTACCTCTCATGTCGTGATCTCTTTCTTGAGAAAAAGCCACGCCTGTACTTTGAGATAGGAAGCAAAGATATGAGTTCTTGGGAAAGACCACGACTTTGAGTCCCAACTGCCTCACCTAGCTCCAGTAGTTCCTGAAAGGAGAAACTCTGTCAAGAACTCTTTTGAAAATTTAAATTAAGTGATTGAGATATAGAACGCAATAGAAGCCTATAACAGCAAGCCCCAATGACCACTAGAATTCAAGAATTGAAGGCAATAAATAATGAAAATGTGAGCAAACCTCGTAAGTCATGCTATCAGGATCTATATTATCTTGCCAAACAACCTGTATGGTACCAGGAAGGAAGAAACAACCCAATAAAAAAAATGTCAAAAGCTGCCACTATGGGAAGCCTAAATTACTTGAAAACTAGCTTTCAACCCTGAAACTTTTTAGCTGGCACTATTCCAAGTGGGAGAACCATGTGATCGAGATAATTCTGGTGCAATGATCCAATAAGAGCTAACATTTTTTGCATGTACCAGTTTCCTCCAGTTACAAATGCTCCAGTGATATATATGTATTTTCAGATGCTACACTGTGAAGAAGCCTAAATGATGCAAAACAATGATAATTCATCTTTTTCCTTTGATGACACAAAAATATAGAAGGTAAGAAACCTGATAATCATGTGATGTCTGATGTCTTCGAGGACCTGCAAATTACCAGTCATGCAAAATGAGAAATATTTTCCAAAATATCAATATTAACTACAGAGAGTTAGATAAAAGAGATTGGACCAAACTGGCTCTACTCAGTTAAATATCCAACAAAATGAACTCCAATGCGTAATACTCCAGTTTTCTCAAAACATTTCCCTATTAATTGATTTTATATTGCTACATCAAAAAACCATGGTCGGAACAGCATGAATTCGCTCATTTTTTATATGACAAACTATTTGCTAGCTATAACAGTAAGACATACCACCATCATGTCTAACATGCAGTTCTTACCACCACCATGTTGAGTATGACATTGTCCACTTAGCATACTTTTATTGATTTTGAACTCTGAATGTGGATGTCTTGTCTGAAAGCAACGTCAAACCCATAATTACTCAGAGCAGCTGAACTGCTCACTGAATGAGAACCATCCTAAACAAACTTTTTTGAGCAACTCTTGTCATTAGGCCTCTATACAGGTGGGTCTCTGGCAACTGGCATTCAGAAAAGAAATCTGTCCAAGATCCCAACTGGCATAAGGCAGTCACAAAATTTACTACTTACATTCTGCTATCGTGTCAGGTGAAGTCGCATTTGTGCCTCCACCCCATTCAACACTGGTAGCTGAAGGCTGCTGGTGAGTCATCACTGGAGAGCTAACCAATGGCCTTCTATTCTCGTAATATCCTTGTCCATGGCCATTCACCTCATAAGCATGAGACTGATCATAATATGAGTAATTACCTGGCTCTGAGGAACTGAACTTGTAGTAACTTGTGTGCATTGATGGGTACAGACAGTCCTGGATGTGCACCAAAGTACCCAAAAAAAGCAGCATCAACAGGATGAATCTTATCCATTATATAGCAAGTCAAGGTCATGCATTCAAAATACAAGTAGTTCTGTCTAGTAGCATACAAATAGAGCCAAAATCCACAAAGGGCCATTCTTCTTGATGTGCACACTTTTCATTACCAGTGGACAAGCCTACTGATCGTGGCCCAAATATTATATGTACGGACCAGATGTCAATAAGCACAACTCCTAATCAGCTAAAGATTCAGGAGCAGACAACAGAATTTGGATGAAGAAAGCTACGGAAGATTATATATCAGCTGAAGCCAGTATCTACAAGAATATCTAGGCGTGTATAAGGATAGAACTTCCACACACTTCAGTATGAAAACCTGAACAGACCTATTATGCATAAATGCAATGAGGGTCCCACAACACGCACCATGGTACAGTAAAAACCACAAAGGTTGGCAAGGAATGCCTTTTTTTTTTTTTGGTCGG